>LPNX010316757.1:193166-369034 GCA_001517045.1 Pseudotsuga menziesii | reverse complement strand
AAGACCAAGAGCAAGATCTGCAAACTACGCATGCAGCAGAATGGGTCCAATCAGTCGAGGGTCCTCTTTTTAGTGTTGCTGACTTAGACAACCTTGAGAGTCAAGCAGCGCAAGATATGGGGCTCATTACTTCATAGTTTTTTACAATTTTATTGATTATTATGTAGTATTTTGAAAACTTTTAGAAGCAAATGCTTATGCTTCTAGTTCACTGCGATCATATATGAGAGTCGAGACATTATGAGACACTATTAATCATTTATGATAATTTGAATTTTGAATTTGGACATCTATTTAGTATTTAGTATTTAGTATTTACTATTGATATTATGATTATCATTTCATTATGCATTGTTTGGACTGTGGAGTGTGGACATGGCATTATTGAATTTTAATATCAATGAAAAATGTTATTTTTAATTCAAAATGTGTATATCTTTATTTTTTTGTACTCGCCGATTTTTTCCCGATCTTTTCCCGTTTTTTTCCCGATCCGATTAAAACTCTTCGCTCTTTTGCCTCGCCGATTCATTGCCGATTCCAAGTCTGGTAACATTGGTCCAAACCCACTGCAGGAGTAGCATCTCACTGTGCGACATGTGGCAGCAACATGTCCGACTTGATTGCATGTCCAACATCTAACTGTGACATTGGGGCTTCCAGCCCTTCTTCTTTCATGGAACCTACAATCCATAGCCTTATGACCAAAGTTAGAACAACAATAACAATAACCATTGAAGCCACTTTCATACCTGGGTCTTGGAGCTGTTTCCTTTATGAAGTTGCTTTGATGAACAGACCTAACTCCTTGTTTCACCTTTGAACTTCCAAAAACCTTGTTGTCATGAGTAGGTGCTCTGGGAGCAGCTTTGGACGTTGATGGACCTGCTTCTGGAGTCTTCAGAGACCAAGTGTCATCTTCAAGTTTTTCTTTGTTCTTCTTGTAACCAAGACCAGTTTTGTCGAGAGGAGATCTTTGGCAATCTAAGATCTTATCTAGGACAATTGAACTGTCCTGGAGCTTGACCAAGGCTTCATTTTTCTTATCTTTCTTCCTGAGACCAACTACCTCCAATTCCAGCTTCTGGACTGTCTCCTCATTTTCTTCTAGCTAACTCTTCAAGATTTCTTCTGTCCTCTTGGCTTCCTCCAGCTGAGTCTTCAGATCATGATTGACCTCTCTAGTTTCTTCAAGCTCTTGAGCAGGCTTTTCTGATTCTTCCTTTTGGCTGATCAGTTTAGTCTTTAATTGTTCAATTTCAGCATCCTTGTCTTTCATTTGATCTCGCAACTCTTTGTCCATGTCTTTAAGCTTTTGAAGCAACACTTTCATTGACATGGTCTTCTGCTGATATTCATTCAAGGAGTCCAAGATTTCCTTTTTGAACTTCGTGAAATCAGTCTGGTTCAGATTTACTGTGTTTAGGAACCAATTGGCTCTAAGATCAATATTTAGCAATGTGAGATGTATCTGATGTGCATAATATATTTAAGCATGCTGCATAATATATTTCATTTTATAAGTTAAAATTTATTTCAATAGCATATTTTATTAACAATTTTATTATATAAATATTTATATATATATTCGAATTTCAAGACGAATCTCAAACGAACCTCATCCAAAAATTCGAATTCGAACCATGTGACTTAGGTTTCGGGACTAATGCTTCTAGTGGTCACCTTGTTCGGAGGTTGATCCCACCTTTTGTTTATTATTGAGTGATTTATCCCCCTTCTTCTAGGTTGGATTTGGCCTCCTTCCACCTGGTTGTGTGCTTTTCTTCTTATTTTTCTTTGCTGCCCTCTTTTTGCATTTTTATGACAGCCACTTTTCTCCTCTTTCTCTGCCCTGTTTTCACCATTTTTTGCAGCTCATTGATTGTCTAGTTCGCTGTCATCTTTTTGCATTTTTATGACAGTCATCTTCCTCTTCTTTTGCTGCCCCGTTTTCACCATTTTTTGCAGCTCTTTGATTGTCTAGTTCGCTGCCCTATTCTTCCCTTCTTTTGCTTTCAATTTCCTGTTTTTCTTCCTCCTCTTTTCCCCTCCTTTCTCCTTTGTTTCAGCCTTCTTTTGCCTCCTTTCTTTTGCTCTTTTCCATCTTCTTCTTTTGCCCTTTTTGCAAGTTTAAAGAAAGGGTTTTAAATAAAAAGTAAATCACTCTCCTTTTTACATAGAGTTCAATAAAAGAGGTTTCATGTTTTATTTCAAAAGTCCTTTCAAAGGTTAGATTCCTAAAGGCAAGTTGTAAAATCTTAATAAAGTTTATCTTTTGTTTGAGTGGGGTTTTTAAGCCCCCACTCTCAGCCTCTCCCATTTGGGGAGGTTTGTGGTGTTCTTATTTTCTTATGTGCTTAGATCAGATGTACTTTTGCTTATAATACTTGCATTATTTGCTTAGAATATTAATTGTTAGATTAGCCCATTTTGATTCATTAACTAAGTTGATTGCTTCATGTCTTAAATTTGTATCTTTCAATAAGTAAATCAACTGTTGAAAGTAGAAATCTCTTGAATCTCACCATAAGGTGGATCAATGTTGATGAAATTGTCATTGATGCCAACATGGACTTGCAGTGGCCCCACAGGATGTCATTGATGCCACCAAGTTCCACCTACAGTGCCTTGATCGCCTTGATCTCTTACAGAGTGGGTTTGTGCTTTGAAGCACCATGTAACCAGTTGACAAGGTCCTTGTACCCACAAGTTTGGATCTTGATGCCACCACCTTGCTGAAGATGTTGAAGACCCTGCTGATGATGCTAAAGACCCTGGAGATGGTCCTGAAGCCTTGACGGATGTTGGAGAAGCCCTAGATGGGTGGAAGAAGCATTAATGACCCATTCTGTGGTCATTCATGCTATGATGATGTCATGGGTCCCCGGGAGAAGGTCTGGCAAACCCACATGTGATGTCTTGATGTATCTTGACCCATAGAGGTCCCCTTGCGTGGCTAAGGTGGTTGAAGAAGCTCATGAAGCCCCTTGCTTTATGAAGAAGCCATGAAAAAGTCCTTGGGCCCACGCTTGATGGTTTAATGGTTCTTAAACCCTTGAAAGAGATGATGTGGTCATGTGTGGGTTGATGGGGTCTTGGAACCCTTGGAGATGATCCTAGGGCATGAGAAAGACTTAGCACCCCCACAAATGGTGGTTTGATGGTCCTTGCACACTTGAAGGAATGGTGAAGGCATTGTGGGACTTCTTGTGTGGTTGAAGATGATGATAACCTTGTTGAAGAAGCCCTCTTGTTGACTAATGGGATCACTTAGTCATCATGTGGTACTATTGGTTTCTCTTGGGATCTTCAATGGTTGGTGATTGGTAGTAGGGTCCACGGTACCCCTTTGAAGGTAAGTCATGATATGATGATGCCCTTATCACTTGTGGTGAACTTGAATATATGATGACCTTGATGGCTTGAAGACAAGCCCTCTTGTACTTGTTGACTATTATGTGGTGACATAAGGTTGACCATTGAAGAAGACTTGTACAACAAAATACTAAAATATTAAAAACAAAAAAAATGACAAGTCGGCTCCAGAATAAATTTAAATTTAAATTTAAAATTTTTTTTTTTTTTGAAGGTCGGCTCCATAATTTTTTTTTTGAAATCTACTATAAATACCCCACCAAGTTTCATTATTTGAGTGTGCAAATTCGGATGGATAAGTTGCTCTGAATTTCGGAGGTCTCTGAGGCAACCGCAGGTGAAGGAGCAGACTGAGGCAAATTTTGGATACAGTCTGAGAAAAATTCGGGAATGCTCTGAAATTTTCGGATGTCTGTTGACTGAGGTGTCTTGCAGTCTGTGGAAATTCGTGTGCAGCAGAGGTAAAACAGCAGACTCAAATTTTTGCAGCAGCAAATTAATTTTTGGTCCTTCTTCAAAATTTCGAATCAGCCACTGAGGTAAATTTCGGGGAGCAAACTGTTCTTTGGAGTTTTTTGTGTGTTTTTTTATGGCCCTAATTTATTGCAACAGTAGGGAAAACAGTCTTTTCTTTTTGGAGCAGCAGTAGTCCATTATGGATTTTGTTTTGGGGTTCTTACCACCAGCATATGATCAGTATGGAATGTGATTACAAACAATCATATGAAGATTCTTCTCAACAAGCCCTAGTCCCGAATTATTGACTGTAGCAGCAACAGCAACAGGTTTTAAATACTTCAACAACCAACGAATTGTAGAGCAATGAGCTTCCAGGCTTGACTGAGGCAAGAGGCAGCCTGACTAAGGAAAAACTCGATGGTTTTAGCAGTGACTTAGGAAATTTGTGGAAGTTTGAGCTCTGATTTTTGGGTAAAGAATGAACTGAGGCAGCGACAGTAGAAGTCTATTTTTTTTCTCTCTGAATTCGGGTATCTCTGAGGAAAACTCGGTGGGCATAGAAGAATAGTCAAGATCTAGCAGCGAAATCAGTAATGAATCAGGTTTTAAGTTGTTTTATGTCTGTAGCAGTAAAGAAGGATTAACTGTAGCAGCTCTCAACAGTAGAAGGCTGATTGTTAACTTTTGAGAGATCTGATCTAACTTGGGCCGCAGTTATACTAATTGCAAGATGAAGTATGTATATCTCTGAGATTCGAACACCAGCAAGATGAACAAGTTTGAATTATGAACCTCGGGCTACATTAGACCAAAATACATAATTCGGGTAGTCTGAACATACACAAGCATGTTTTGGAAGTGTTCTTGAACTCAACCTAGAAGAATTCTACTAAGGCAGCTGGCAAGTGTGGTGAAGCTGTAAGTATCAAGACTTTATGCTTCATTCTCTGTATTTCGGACATCATACAATGGGTGAACCAACATCTCTGTAATAATTCGGGTATGACTGAGTCAAACCTTGAAATGCTTGATTAAGAGAGTTTTATACTCTGATCTGATCTCTGTGTAAATGCCACAACAAAACTTATTGAAAAAATTTCTCTCTGATTTTCATGGGTGAAGATTAGACTTGTGAGAACGGTTTTAGAACAGATTAATAGATATCCTGAAAAGCATCCAAGTGTAGGTTCGAATTAGTTGAAGCAAGAACATTCTGAAGAATCCGAGTCTGTTCCACAAGTGGGCATATGAAGCATTCTAAGACAGCCACAATACCACAGTTCGAAATATGCAGTCTGAGATTGCACAGTCCATAGATATGAATACTACAAGTCAATCAATGAAGCAGTCTGCAATGTCTGCAGTGTTGATGGTTTAAGATCAATCATGAAGCAATTAAGTTGGGTAGACACAAACTTGAACAGTCATGTGAGCATCTTAAGAGGAGGTAGTAGAATACATGTATATCTTCAAGTGATCTAAAGACTTACTAAGGCATGACAGAGGCATAAAAGCAGACATAGTCAAGAACTATTGTTGAAGAATCTCCAAGACCGTTGGCACTGAAATCCTCAACAGATTCGCAGCCAAGAAGAAGATCATCTGCACGCGGGAGCAGACCATTCACAGGTCATAGGAGAGTTAGTTGAATGAGATGAACTGTGATTTAGTAAGTTGAGGTTTGACTTCAGATCTGATGGTATGTTGAGCAGCTTTGATTGATTTAGAGATTTGTGACAACTCTTATTTGACAAAGTAATACCTTCAGTGTTAGTGATTGATTGGTTTGATAGTGATAACTTGAATGATGAAGTTTATGAAATGATTATGAGATTCGTAGAATAATGGAATGATGAATTGGTAGTTAAGTGTGACAAGTTAAGAAAAGTTGTAAAATTGACTTTACACTGATTCACCCCCCCTCTCAGTGTCTAACAATCAAAAGTGCTCTCTGTTGGAGAGTTTGTTTAACCATCTTCACTTTACTTTCATGCATCATATTGTTTTTCTTATTTAAATTAATCAATAAGTAAGACTCTTGAACTTGCAGAAACACAAGTCAAGAGCACTCTCTATCGGAGAGCATCATTAGTTTTGCACATCCTTACATTAGGCATTTAGATCAGATAAGACTCTTGAACCTTTGTCATAAGACAAGGTCAATGTAACACCCCGGTTTTGACCCCGTTTGCATTAAATATATGATGTATATATTGTAATGAATCATGGTATGGAGCTAAAGGCAAAGGCCCCACCATCGATTTGGTTGTGTTATGTTTAGGCGATTGAAATCGTTGTCGATGGTATATCATGATATACGGCACACATTAGTTTCGGCATCATGTAAATATACATCTTTAATTAAAATGAACCCCAACCAGCTACGTCACTGCAACCATATTGAAAAGGGCATGATTTTCCTAAGGATAGGGAGGGGGTGGATGTTAAACCTTAAGCCCATGGGAGAAAAGCCATGTGTCACCACCCTTTTTGTTTACTCACCTTCCCTTGTCTCATCCAACTACCACCTTAAACGTTCTGCTGAGTAGTTGAGGCAGTTATTGTTGGGAGTGGGGTGTGGCAGGATTGTCAGTCCTTGCCCACACGCACACTCCACCAGCAAATCGAACCTCATGTTGGGCAGAGGAAGCAAACTCTCCATGATTCCACTCTCTCCACGACGGTGCTGAAAATGCTCCCGCACTTCCCACTCGTGATTCTCCATTGCCGCTCATCCTCACGCAAGGGGGGACGTCATGTTCCTCAAGCAACGAGTTCTTTCTATTTGGACTCACGCAGCCAAGAGGGGAGCCATTTTCAGTTGTCATTCATGTTTTCCACAAAGTGGCATCTGGTGTGTTTTCCCTCCGTATTTTGGGGTCCAGTGTGAATTTTCCCTCACGCACAGGTTGGGAGTCTGATTTTCTTCCCCATTGTGGTTTGTGTAAGTTTTCCCGGTGGCTTCATTGTTGAGAACGGGCTGTTGTTTCCCCACGTTGATGGTTGTGTCTGTTTTTACATGTTGGGCTGCTGTAAGCTGTTATGGAGGCGTTTTGGCCATGGTATGGCCAAGAATGACTCAAGAAATTGTTTTCCCTATCCAAGCTGTGAATCGCTTGTCTGACTGCGTGTATGCAGTGGTTGGTCTTCGGACTGTGTTGGAGTAGGGATGAGGGCTTGGTTTGCTTGATAAACCTGGTGTGTTTGGGAACCACACAGACAGAGCTAGAGGGCTGGCTTTCTTCTCCACAACCCCTGAATAGCACTGGAATGGAAGTCAAGGCCCGAGGGACTGTGTAGCAGAGAAGGGGTTGATTCCTTGTGATGGGTGTGTGTGGGTGTCTTCGAAGTCAGGCTAGTTCCAGTGTAGGTGTTCCTAGCTCCGTAATGAACTCACCAGCTTAGCATTTAGCCTTTCCCAGCTCCTTGATGACCTGATAAACCCAACTGTGTTGGCTTGGCTGTGTGTTGTGTATCCTTGGCTATGTGTAAGCCTGCTTGTTCCTTATTCCTTGGGGAATCATGCCCAGCTCGGGGGTGGCAGCGTTGCTGAGAGATTAAGGAGTATGCTGGCCTATGGCTGGGTGGAACGTTGCAGCGACGTAGCTGGTTGCGGGATGAGTTCTTTATAAGATAAGTAATCTTGTCTACTTTACTTCTGCAATTATATGTACTGTTAATAAATTATGATGAACACGTTGAATGAATGAATGTATGTTTGCTCTTGCTGTGTATGTGAATGATTATGCATCTTAGCATGTTTTATGTTCAATGCATTTTATTCAATTTTTAGGTATGTTCATATTCATGGGGCTTTTAGCCCGGATGTTTAATGTTATGGTAGTGTCCTCTTCGTCGGTTGGAGGGTCGGGGACGTTACAGTCAAGAGCGCTCTCTGTCGAAGAGTTTAATTAATTGACTTAATAAAATCTTTCAACTCACATTCCCTCTAATTAATTTACTTCGTTGATATCCTTCACCTAGTATGCTCTGCCGACTTTCGAGTTGGGCTCATACTCAGAACAGTGAATGGACTTGCTAAGACCACAATAACAACACAAATTAAAACTTTTACCTCACAACCAACACACCAGCGTTGTCTCGATAAATACTCAGGTAGTGGGCAAATTCCAAGTGTGGGCGCCAGGCAACCCAATCTGGACACTTGCTGGTTAAGTTATTGAACACCTAGCTTGTGATTCTAGACAGGTCCGTCATGTCTTCAAACGAAGCCACTAAAAGTATTTCTGGTTAGGTTTCCCAGACACCTTAAGCAAGATCACCACTAAAATCCTTAAAACTTACCAAGAGCACTCGCACAATCTAACACTCATTGGTTTAAATTCCAAACTTGTGTTTATTTCTCTGGTGCATTTCAGTTTCATCGACTCCATAAGGCACTAATCCTTGCTTTAATTTGCATAAGTTACATGATTTGATCAATTGTCTATGGTTTGCTATAATTGCTATCACTGAATGCTTAATTGAAGTCTAGAATTTAAATTTATCTTTTAATCTCTTGCTGCAACGTGGATTGCTTTTTTGATTTTGTGTTACATTCATAATAAGTAAAACACTTTCAAACTCCTAAACAACATCCATCTGCATCTGCAACCTTTAAAAAACACTTTAACAACTTAAGAGCCATAGAAAATCTTTTGTAGGGACTACCCCCCTTGGCTTCGTTAGGAGTTAGCCTAAACGGAGGAGCTAGGAGTAGGTGACGGTACCTAGCTCTGTGCTTGTCCCCAAGGTCACACCTCTCCCACTTTCCTAAGTGAGGAGACAGCTTTCAATTGATTTCTGTCGCTGGTGTGCAATCGGCGGACAACACCCTACATCTCTAACACCCTAGTTCATTTAGAGGTGTATGATATATGGATAGAAAGCTCGTTTCCTGTGTTATCTCATGGTGATGAACACTTACTTTGTTTCCCTAGGGCGTTAGAGCATTTGGGTATTCCTTTTTAGCAATGAATTTTGGTTTTTGCAATTTTGGTGACCTATCTTCAGGACGGTCGTTCTCAAACACCCTAGCTTAAAATGATGAGGATGCTATATGTATGTAAATTTGTTTTGATGAGCTTTACAATGGTATAAAACGCTCCCCCTGATTCCCAAGGGGATTGGAGTTATGGTTGTTTATGTTTGGGCATTCAAATCTAGTTTTTGGAGCCATTTCAACACTTTCTTAGCCTATTCTTATGGTATTTGAATTTTGGAGACTCTTCAATGAATTCTCCCTTGCTCCTTGGTTCATGGATCTATGTTACATACATTGGTGAGATAGTTGTAGAGATTAAGGATTTGGTTTCTATGTGGACAACAATTGGTTGAGGGACTGGTTGGACCCTTGACATGGTCAATAAAGAAAGCATCCACTTTTGGTGAATTAGTTGAGTTAGTTGGAGGCAAAGACTTGGTCCTTATTTTGGTCTCTCATGGAGGCACCCTCCTTTTTGGTCCTTATGCATCTTGGATATTGTACTTGTGACTTTGACCACCTCATTTCATGGATATTGTTAGTGTTGGTTAGGGTTTGTCGGAGGTATTTTTTATTTGTTTACTCCTCCCAAGAATAGAGCCAGGGTTTTGGTAGACGTACTACTTTTCTATTCTAAAAGGAAGTTGAGTTCATCTCCTATTTAAGAGAACCTCTTCCTCATTTGTAACCATGTTTGGATTGGGGGAGAAATTCCACTAGATTTAATGAAATATCTCAGTTAGAAAGTGGCAACACAGAAGGTCTTCTAGCATTGCATGTGGCCTTGCATGCTAGGAAGACATTAAACAGGAAGCCAAATGTATTTAATGTGATTTTCCTAAGTTTAAACTTATGAAAATACTTTAATTGATCTAATTTGATTTTGACTTAATGGAATCACTTTTATAAAGTGAAAAGTGAAATAATTTTAAGTGATGGCTAATCTAATCTTGGCCATTGATCCCACCGAAGGATCACATCCATTGATCCATAGTGAGGGTTAGGGTTTTCGCTTAGCGATTGAGTTAAAAGAAGATTTGGTGGAGAGGACACATACACAGGAGAGATACAGACAAACGAAGAAGTCAGACACAGAGGTTTGCAGAGAAGATAGAGGGACACTCACCCACAGGATTCGCCGAGTTACCGGGCTGAGCATCAGGCCATACAGAATCACACAGAGGAGAAACCGTACGCTGCAGAGTAGGTCGTGCAACAGCTGACATATAGCCATATGAATTCCGTACAACTGACGTCAGGACTGTACAGATCCGTACAGCTGACGCAGGGGTTGTACCGTGTTGTTGGGTTTGCTTAGTGATTTTGCAGAGGTTCTATTTCGCCAGGTTGAGTGAATTTATCTGCTGGATGTAATTGTTCCATATCTTCTTAATAAACTTTCATATTTGATTGTTGCACCGATTTTCCCGTCTTGGGTTTTATCCAGGGGTTTCCATACCGAAAACATTGTGTCTATATTTATGTGATGTTGATGTTTCTCGGTATTTACTTTCCACTGCAATACTAATAAAAGAAATTCATGTGTGGTTTTCAGTAATAACTAAATATATTGTTTAACCCTAGTTTGAATTCTAAAGGAAAATTTACAATCTCTTGGCTCTCATGGATGGTTAGTGCTAGCACTCCATCAAAGGTTTTTCATATTTCTTATGCCTAAATGGTGGATGGGTCTTCAAATTGTCAATGGCTTTGAGGCAATAAACGGCTAGGCTCTCTATCTTTTATGGATTGTTATCAATTGAAAGTATAACTTAGGTGCACCTTTTCTACTCTAGAGCTTGTGTTTTTTATGCCTTCCATGATAGTTTTCTCCTTAATGTTCATTTGAAATTTCTTCTCTAGATCTTTCCCTTTATTTGATCTTGAAAACAACCCATCCATTAGAGAGTATCTAGGTCTATGCACTACAACCCTAGCCCTTTCTAATCAATCCTAGAAACCCTCATGCGATCTTTGGTTGAACTTATTTTCCCATTGGAAAAGACACTAGTCGCTAATCTCTTCATCACCTTTAGTCTTTTACATTTACAAAAAAACACTTTGTTTTGCTAGAGTTACTCTTTAGTTTCACCATGTGCTACATTGCTAAACTCTAGTAATCCTACCCTAGGGACTCCTCCCTTGAGCTAAAGAAGAGCTAGCCTAAAGAGTAGAAGAGGATTAGATGTAATGGCATTGGCCTCCCACTTTGTTATCCATAAGCTATCATTGATTTTAGGGCTTCTATCCTGAGATGTTAGTTTGTGTGGTAACTATCCCTAAAACACAACTGCAACTTTAAGGGAACTAAGAGGGGTTACCCATTGCAACCACGGTATCTCCCTCTCTTACTTTAGGCTGGCTCTCCTCTACCACAAAGCAGGTTTGCCTAGAAGGTATATGATAAACTTTAAAATTAACTTATTAAGTGGATGATGGGTTTCCATGACCATTGCCATTCCAAGGGTTATTGATTCAAGGAATACAAATAATTGGGTCTAAATTTATGTGGAGGAAACATAGTGACGCCATACGCTGATGTGCCATTACTAGCCCAAGAAAATTTTTAAAGTTATATGAGAGTAAATGAGGACCCTTATGGAAGATGCACCATCAACACTATAAATTTGCAGCCAAGAGATAATGCTTAACCATTAAATGACGAAGAAAACTATAAGATGAGATTATAAGCAAAAAGGATTAGGTAGATAGCGATCTAATAAATGGGCAGCCCAACCAGATTTCACATCATCACATACAACCTCATAAGACTAGTAATTCATAATATGTGCCATACCAAATCTATCATTACAATAGAAAATTCCACCAACATTCTAGATTACAGCAAGGGGTAAGGAAAGTTTAGAACCTCACACTTAGTCCCTTCTCATATGCAAAGAGTTACTTCAATAGAGATTATTTCCAGAAACACGATACAATATCTACACAAACATAAAACCTCAATCATCCAAAAACACAGATAAACTATGCAAACCTCACATATGCTTGCTTGCACCTTGACTTCCTCCTCCTAAATGATGTTATACTAGGCTGCAGGGGTTTTCCAATCACTCTAACCACAAATAACAATGGATTGGGAAAATCTTTATAGATTTTACCTCCATCTCCTTAACAAAAAAATATCATTTAGTTGAATCTAGATTCACAAATCTCTCCAAAAGGTAACCATAAAACATTTCTAGATCGATCCTTTTCTCTAAGAAAATTACTAGAATAATCAATGTTCCACAGAGTTTCTAGGAAAAGGAAGCGCGGGAGCGGGAAAACGCACAAGGGGGACGTGTGGAAACCACCCCAAATTTTAGGAAAATATTGAGGAAACGGGGAGACGTCAAAGTCATAAAAATTAATTTAAAGTAAAAAAAATGATAAATCCCAACAATAACTATTACCACGTAAAAAGTAAAACTAAAATCTAAATTCATCATTATGGAATGTACATCTATTAGTTATTACCATATCAAATTATCAAATTTCAAATTTGTAAATGATATTGAACGATGTTGCTATTACCATTTAAAATCTAAAAACTATCATCAATATGCATCAAATTTCAAATTTCAAATTTGTAAAAGATAATGCAACAAATTCTGAAGTCTGAAATAGTCAAATAAATATTAAACAGTTAACACAGAGAAGTTAGAACAGTGAAATGTAGAAATTTTCTGCACTTTCCCAACCTGATTTACAACTTCGTTTAAAACATTGTTTAATGCCCAACCCAAATTGTAAATGTGTTGCAAATTAGATTTTTCTCATAAACAATATAGGACTGAAACACAAGAAGAGCTTCTACAACATTTTCACTAACAACAAATAGACCACATTCAAAGATAAATTTTAGACACAGTATTTTTGGTCCAATGACCCAGGAAAAACCCCAACCTCCAGGGAAAACTTGTGAGAGAAATTTTTATTATTTGGAAAATTTATAGCAATAGACAGAAATAATTTTCAGAGCAACTTATCTCAACCAGACGAAAATATTCTGCCTCGTTTTTTGTGCCAAACAAAAAAATGCAAACTCAGAAACTTTTTTGTTCTCTGCCTCGATTTTTGTGCAGTTGTACAGACCTCGAAAACCGTGCCTACAAACTACCTTGAGATTTGTGCCCAGAAATTTTTTCCTCAAAAATTGTGCCTAGAAACTCCTTGAAAACCGTGTTGTACTTATGTCTCGGGATCCATCCTGATGTATGAAATCCGTACCGTATGGACTGTACGAAACATCAATAAATGTTGTTGTACCTTGCCTCGATTTTGGTGCCTTGTTTTGTACTTTCCCTCCTCAAAATGCGTGCCCAAAGAAAAATGTTGTTGCTATTATTTTTCTCTCTTTCTCAGAAAATGGCTCTCTCTTCTCTCTCAAATGCAAAAGTCCCTCTTCACTTGGAAACTTTCCTTTTTGGTGAAAAAATTAGGGTGAATGAAAAGCCATCTAATCCTAGGGCTCAGATTAGTCTAGATGAGTGTTTGTGATTAAAATCACTTTTCTCCACAAAATAATTAATTTCACTTACTTTTTAAATATTTCCCTTAAAATGCACTTTATTCTCTAAAGTGCAATTAATGCTCATCTCAAGTCATTAAAATAAAGTCCAAGTGACTTTAACCCATTTTCCTAGTGACTTAGGCAAAAGTCACCTAGGGGAACAACTCCAAGGTATAAAAATCTCAATACTCCCTCTTACCGAGGAAGTTGTTCTTCACCACACCCAACTTGTCTTTGAAGTGAATAAACTTGCCTCTTCTAAGAGACTTCGTCAAGATATCTGCAACCTACTCATTAATGGAAATGTACTGCAATGTCACTGCTCCTCTCTGGACATAATCACGAATGAAATGATATATGATCTCAATATGCTTTAACCTGTGGTGAAATACAGGATTCTCAGAGAGCTGGATGCAACTTTGATTGTTACAATAAATCAACGTAGGCCTCAACTCCTGATCAAATAAGTCCACCAACAACTTGCGAAGCCACAGTGCCTCACAACTGGCCTGACTGGCTTCCATAAACTCGGCCTCTGCAAAACTCAAAGCAACAGACTTTTGCTTCCGACTGAACCATGACACTATTGCCGAACCCAAACTGAAACAACATCCGAAAGTGCTCTTCCGGTCTGCCACACTACCTGCCCAATCTAAATATGTTGAAGCCAATCAATCTGATCCCATCCGATCTCCTGTAGTCAAGACCATACTCCACTGTCCCTGCAAGGTATCTCAACACATGTTTTGTGGCTACCCATTGCACCCTCCTAGGCTCCACCATGAACTAACTGAGAGTGTTCACCGCAAAACACAAATCTGGCCTGGAGTTAACCAGATACATCAAAGAACCAATGAGCTGACGATAATGTAGGATCCACCAACTCTCCCTCAAAAGCATGAAGCTTCTTCCAGTTGGTGAAAATCAATGTAGACATCGGCCTGCAATCCTCCATCCGAAATCCCCTCAGAATATCAACTGCATACTTTCCCTATCCCGGGAACATATAACCAGGCTCTTAGCAAACCTCCAATACCAAAAAATAGTGCATCAACCCAATGTCCGTCATCTCGTACTCTGAAGCAAGATCTCTTGCAAACTGCAATAGGCTTCTCTTCTCCTGTGATAAACAAGTCATCCACATACAACAGAAGAATGAGCAGATCATCTCCAACCATGATGAAATAGAGATTCGAATCTACCTCACTCTTCTGAAAACCCATCCGCTGCAAGTACGAAACAATCCTGGAATACCAAGCTCTAGGAGCTTGCTTCAGCCTGCACACATGAGACTCTCTCCCATGAATCTCAAAGCCCTGAGGCTGCTCAACATAAACCTCCTCCTGTATGATTCCATTGAGAAATGCGATCTTCACATCCATTTGATGGATCTTCCAACCCATTTCCGCAGCAATGAAAATCAAAGCCCTGATAAAAGTATAACGAGCAACCAGTGCAAAGGTCTCATCATAATCAACTCCCTCAACCTGTGAGAACCCCCACGCCACAAACCGAGCCTTATACTTCTCCACACTACCATCTGCAGCATGTTTTAGCTTGTAAAGCCAACAAGAAGTCACCACTGACTTCCCCTCGGGTCTCGAAACAATCTCCCAAACATCATTCTTCATGATGGAATGGCACTTTTCCATCATGGCATCTCTCCAAACATGATGCTGAGAGGCCTCCTCAAAAGTAGAAGGCTCTGAATCACGAAGACTAACAACTAATGCCATACCCAATTTGTCTGGCATCTGAATAGCCCTCACTGGCTCCTTGAGTGTCCCAAACTCCTTTGCTTCCTTCAAGGTCTCTCAAAGCGACTTAAGCTTCTTCTTCCCTGAAGACTGCTCCCACACTGGTCTGTCCTCATCCGATGAATTACCAGAGGTAGAAACCCTAGTAACCTATGAACCATAAGCTGGTGTACCAACAACTGGTGAACCCTGTGATCCAAAAGCTCTATATGGTGAACCTGTAACCTGAGACCCAAAACCTGTCCCCGAAGATCCTGCTGGCTGAACCACTGAAACTGGAAAACCTGTGCCTATACTCTGTGGTCCAATAACCCCGAAAACCTGTGAACCTGTCAGCAGCACTGAAGGTAGCTGTGAAGCTACCTGAGGTGCGAGAACCTGCTGCTCTCCCTACTCTAACTCTCTAGACTTCCTGAAGGCCCGATCCTCCTCAAATCTCACTTCCTTCCTCACAACCACCTTCCTCTTAGAAGAAAAATAAATGCGGAAGGCCTTCGAAGTCTCATCATACCCCACAAAGATGTCTCTCTCTGTTGTGGGCTCAAACTTTGTCCTCTTCTCAGAAGGGACATATGAGTAAGTCAAGAAACTAAATATCCTAAAATGACTCACCTCAAGCTTCTTTCCTGTGAAACTCTCCTCAGGTGTCGTATTCCCCACAACACGATGGGGACTCCTGATCTAAAGGTAAACAACTGTACTACATGCCTCTGCCCAAAGGAAGAAATGAAGTGATTGATCATGCAACATGGCTCTTGCAACTCCAACTATAGATTTGTTCCTCCTTTATGCCACTCCATTCTACTCAGGAGTGTATGGTACCGTCAACTGTCTCAGAATGCCCTCCTGTCTGCAATACTCATCGAACTCCTTGGAGGTATACTCACCCCCATTATCTAATCTGAGTGCCTAAATCTTCCTCCCTGTCTAGTTCTCCACAAGAATTTTGAACTCTTGGAACCTCTGCAAGACCTCAAATTTCTCTCTTCAAGTTCAAGAAGTAGATCCAGGTCTTCCTGGAATGGTCATCGATGAATGTCACATAGTACTTGAACCCTCTTGGAGAAACAACTAACATAGGTCCACACAAGTCGAAATATATCAAGTCAAGAACTCCTGCTGACCTGCTATCACTACTCGTAAAAGCAGTCTTGGTGTACTTTCCCAAAGCACACCCCCTGCATAACTCACTATGCTCCATGCTGAACTTTGGAAACCCTATAACCATATACCTCAACATACACAAAGCTGGATGATGCAGATGAGCCATCCTCCTGTGCCACAACTCACAAATCTCACTACAGTTTCTATGTGCCAAAGCATGGTGGGGCTGAAATAAGAACTTGTACAGTTTCCCACATCTAACTCCAATGGTGTATGAAGCAGATGGTCCTGCAGTCTTGGGAAACACACGCACATGTCCATCTAAGAAGGACACCTCAAGACCCCTATCCTCGATCATGGAAACTGAGATCAAGTTCTTCTTCAGCCCAGGTACATACAGCAAATCTCTCAAGATCATGGGACTCATGGACTCCCTCTAAAAAGTAATGGTCCCACGCCCAACTGCACTGACAACTTTGTCATCCCCCAACACTACCTCCACATCAATCTCTGATTGTGAAAGCTCAAAGAAAATCTCTCGAGCACCTGTCATGTGGTTCGAAGCTCCACTATCAATATACCATGCGCTGGTGGTGGATGCACTCAAGGAATGGACCTGTCAACAAGGAATGCTCCCTCTCAATATCAACATCTACACTGGTGATGATGGATGCTCTCTCTCTATCAACATGCCCAGTGTAGAGAGAAAACTCTCTCTCAAATCTCGCTGTAAACTCCTCCACCTCTGCCGAAGCTGCTGTTTGTTGTTGCTTCTTCTTCTTCTGTGGACACTGCCCAGCATAGTGCCCAAACTTCTGACAAGCGAAGCACTTCACAATGCTCAAATCCTTCTTCTGCCTCTCCTGTTGTTTGGTCCCACCCTTCTTGGGACCCTTCTTGAACTTCTTCTTCGCCTTTGCAGTCAATGTCGCATTCTCCTCATCATCCCTACTAGTAGAAGTGCTACCCTTCACAAGACCTCTCTGGGTCTCCTCCTGAACAAAATCATCACAAATCCTGTTCCATGAGGGTAAGTTCTCCCTAGCCACTAAAGCCTCCACAAACACAGCCCAAGGCTTTCAAACCCCATTCAAAATTGTCCGCACTATCTCCACACTAGGAACAACTTCCCCCACCACTGCAAGCTCATCTCTCACCTGAGAGATCCTAGTGAGGTAAGATATCACATCCTCCGCTTTGGCCATCTTGATACTTTTCAACTTCTCCCTCAAAACCATTTTCCTATTCTCGTTTGAGCTCTGAAACAAGTCGATCAAAGCATCCCACATCTGAAATGCACGGGTCTTGCTCAAAATGTGTGGAATCACATGGTCTTTCACTACATCTAGGATTATTCTTCTAGCTTTTATGTCCTTGTTGAAGGCAGTAAGTGCTGCTGCATCAATGGAAGGGGGAATAGCAGTGGGATTTGTTGTAGTGTTATGAACCACCTCATCTCACAATATCAACACTAGTCTCGCTTTCCATGGGACAAAATTCCCAAACCCATCAAGCCTATCCTCCAACCTAAGACCTGTAGCCATTCTCTATGCAAAGTTCAAGTTTCAACAAGGTGATGCCCACTGACAAAAGAAATCACTGAAGTCTGAAATTTTTCATTGTGTATAAAGCTGCCCTCTCTTTTACAAAGCTCTGATACCATGTAGAAATTTTCTGCACTCTCCCAACCCGATTTACAACTGTGTATAAAACATTGTTTAATGCACAACCCAATTTGTAAATGTGCTACAAATTAGATTTTTCTCATAAACAATATAGGACTGAAACACAAGAAGAGCTTCTACAACATTTTCACTAATCGCAAATAAACCACATTCAAAGATAAATTTCAAACACAGAATTTTTGGTCCAATGACCCAGGAAAAACCCCAGCCTCCGGGGAAAACCTGTGAGAGAGAGATTTTTATTTTCTGGAAAATTTACAGCAATAGACAGAAATAATTTTCAGACCAACTTATCTCAACCAGACGAAAACATTCTGCCTCGTTTTTCATGCCAAACAGAAAAATGCAAACTCAGAAATTTTTCTGCTCTCTGCCTCGATTTTCGTGTTGTTGTACGGACTGTACGGCAACTGTACTGACAAACTGTACAGAATGTCTATACGGACCTCAAAAACCATGCCTGCAAGCTGCCTCGAGATTCGTGACCATAAATTCTTTCCTTGAAAATCGTGCCCAGAAACTCCTCAAAAACCGTGCTGTACTTCTGCCTCTGGATCCATGTTGTTGTACGAAATCCATACCGTATGGACTATACGGAACAGCAATAAATGTTGATGTACCTTGTCTCGATTTTCGTGCCCTATTGTTGTACTTTCCCTCCTCAAAATGCGTTCCCAAAGAAAAATGTTGCTGCTGTTATTTTTCTCTCTTTCTTAGAAAATGGCTCTCTCTTCTCTCTCAAATGCAAAAGTGCCTCTTCACTTGAAAACTTTCCTTTTTGGTAAAAAAATTAGGGTGAATNAGTGGTTGTGATTAAAATCACTTTTCTCCACAAAATAATTAATTTCACTCACTTTTTAAATATTTCACTTAAAGTGCACTTTATTCTCTAAAGTGCAATTAATACTCATCTCAAGTCATTAAAATAAAGTCCAAGTGACTTTAACCCCTTTTCCTAGTGACTTAGGAAAAAGTCACCTAGGGGAACAACTCCAAGGTATAAAAATTTCAACATGAAATAGACAAAAGTGAAAATTTAATAGTAGATTAAAATTTCTCAAAAAATACTAAATAACAAAGAGTCAAGGATTGTCATCAGTATCTACTATCTACTATCTAGAGTCAAAACTGAAACAATGAAAATTAGGTGAAAAATCAACATCATGATCAAAAAAGCATCAATGAGTGTGCTCCATTGATTGGTGTGGAGGTGTTAGACACTTAGGTTAGTCTAGGATTTAACTTAATTTTGGTTTAATTATGTTTTAATTTTTGTAACACTTTAATATTTTAATTTGCATTTATTTTTATTGTAAAAGATGAAAATTGGGGAGGGAGGGGGGGGAGGCTTTTGGGGGTATGCCCAGAAGCCCCTCAAGGGAATACGCATGGTGGGGCACCCAAAAGCCATGTGGGGGGACTGCGTTCCACACCTAGGGAAACTTGGGGAAATGTGTTTCCCCAAGTTTCCCCCAAAAGGGGGATGTGGGAAGACATTTCCCCAGGAGTTTCCTCGTCCCGAAAGCGTGGGGAAGCGAGGAGACCCGCGCCCCACCCTGAAGGACACATCCCCGTGGAACAGTAAGAATAATACATCATAGAGCTCTCCATGACAAAAAAGGCCAATGTAGAGCAACAGTGATGAAGGGGATGCTGCATGTCTCTCGAAAGCAAAATCCCTCCTTGAATGAAGGATATAAACACTTCATGCCACTTGTCCTCTTCTCCTTTGGCATGCCCTTCAAAGATAGCCTCAAAACACACAAATTTCAACACTGTGTGCAAAGCAGTCTCCACCATGTGAATTCATTAATATCACTCTTCCCAAATAACCAAAATGATCAAGCAACAAAGGTGAGGTGTTCCTCAAAAAGTTGGTCAAAATACAGCAAGGGTTTTAAAGTGGCAAATTTACAACCACCATAACTTTGTCAATATTTGTTGGAATTTCTATCATGACAACAATTTTGAAATCCAACAACCATTATGCATCTATACTCAGTAATCTAGAAACAATATAGGCACTCATCAGAAAAAATTTAGTCGTGAGCTAGGATGCCCCTCCAATAAAGCTATCAAACTCCTCCAAAAGTGGATCCCATAGATAAGTGTGCAAGCAGTGGTCCATTAGTTTTTATAAAAACTCCTCAAACATTGGGCAACCTCAATATGTGTGCCAATAAGATGTGGGACACTCTTCAAATCATGCTAACCAATCCCACATAGAGTGGATCCATATATATATGAGTAGAGTGGTTAATGGTTGTAAAAAAAACTCCTTAAAAAAAGGATTCCCTCAAAGAATGTGCATGAAACCTTAATGTATGAATTATGACCAAACCAAACGCCTCATCAAATGTGCCAAGACATAGATCCATGTGCTAACAACCAACCCTTCTCAATCCAAGGGTCGCAAAAGAGTGGATGATAAAGGAGAATGTGCATGAAGGGTGTCACGCTTTGCAAAAATAAGTGTAAAATATCTAAAACCATGTGTCGATACCATCAGCACCTCCAAAACCAAGGGCAAGAGAAAGAGGGTGCTCTACAAGAACATGCACAAGTGGAGTGCTCCTCAAGAAGGCATTAAATCATCCCCAACCAACCATCAAGAATCCCAAGGCAAGCACTCGAGGTGGAGCACTCCTCAAGAAAAGATCTCAACCATCTCATGCAAAACCATTTTCCAAGGAACACACCCCAGCGATATGTGCCCGAGTGAGTGTGCACTATCTCAAAGAGTATTCAAATCAAGCAATGAATAATAATATGCCATGAAACCAAGGGAAACCGTGTAATCACACCAATCCACCAACAAACATGCATCAAGGAACCAACACCTTGGCTGCAAAGCCAAAAAATCCTCCAAAAGCAGCCTACTTGGGCAGGATCTTCAAACTGGGACAAACCTCATGCTATATGAGGGGCAACAAACCCCATGCTATATGAGGGATAACTAGTCTAACTAACTAAATGACCCTTTTCTACATTGAAGTTTCTCTCAATAAAATTAATGATTGAAAGAATTCCCTCTGAAGTTTTCTACGCTTGAAATTCAAATGAGTGCTCTTTCAAGGGAAAATACAGGCATTTGTTTTCTCCATTAATCTTTCTAAGAATGTGTAGGGCTTTACAAAGAGCTCAACCAAGAGAAAACTATAGCATGAGATCAAAAGGTAATTACAAAAATTTTATCAAACAAAACCAGAGAGATAAGTGCAATATGAAATAGGAGAAAGAGACTCAAAAGACAGACGAAAAAACTGTTTTAGGGTAGTTATAGTTCTAATCAAATTCTGAGACAATATTTTTCATTTTTTAAAAAGACATCATATTATAGGAAGGTTTGCTTTGTAAGTACAAACACTGGTTGTAAAGAATTGACAACAAATCCACTACAAAATTCCTTCTGGGCATTTGGCGCAGAAGGAATCATGTAATCTTTGATGGAGCCGATGTATTTTATCCTACTCTCAGCTGGAAAATTGTGGAAGACTATATTCAGTTCCAACATATCAGACCTGCTCAACCATACCGCACTCCCAAATCCCGCCATTTGACATGTTTCCCATGGGTTTTTGTGATGGTGCAGAACAAAATGGTCGCCATGGTGCAGGGTTGGTCTTAAAACTAGACAGAAATCACGAGTTCCATTGCTGGCAAAATTGTGGCTCCAGTACAAACTCAAAAGCTGAAATGGTGTCTATATGGGGATTACTATCCTTTGCACAATATAAGAATCTTCATGTCATGCATGTTTTCGGCAATTCCCAAGTTGTGATTGGTTGGGCAAATAGGGTTAATAATCTACAGGCTATTTCCTTAATACATTGGCAGGCTCGGATTAGACGTCTCCAGGAAGGATTTCAATCTGTCACCTTTCAACACATAAGCATAAAATTCAACAATGTTGCAGATGGTGTATCAAAGAGGGCCCTGTTGGTGGTGGAGGGAAACATGCATTTTGTTAGCTTTTTAGCTCAGGAGGCACTCCACATAGTTTTGTCTTGTATGCGAAAGTGACTGTGCATTTACACAATCTAGCCTACTTGACTTTGTAATGTGATTTTATAAAGTTGTATTAAGTGTCTCTTATATAAAATGACTTTTATAAAGGGACTTTATTTCATAAAGTGCACTTATGACATAAAGTAAAATAACTTTATTAAAATGTAAGTGATTTATTTTGGAGGGAATGAATCACATCCCTTGACCTTGTTAAAGCAAGATTAGATCTTGGTCATTGGATTTAGGGGTTAGGAAGGTGAAAAGTCATTTTCAGGTTATAAGAGAGAGCCTAGGGTAGTGTGCAAGACAGTTAACGAGAGAAATTTCTGAGAGGGATGAGAGGTGAAAAATGATATTGTAGCAGACTTGGCATCTTTCCCAATAGAGTTGGGGCACAAATCCCAAGGAAAAGATTTCTGTGAGAGAAGGGCTGACTGTTTTCATCAGCAAGGAGGTCATACTGTACGGATGCGTACAGTCCGTACAGTGAAAGTACAGGCACAAATTTCGAAGCAATTCCAGGCATGAATTTCGACATGATTTTTTTGTCACTGGCAGTTTCGTACTGTCCCGTACAGCAAAGGTTGGGCACACATTTTGAGGTGATTGTACAAGGCGTACAGTTACTAGGGCACATTTTTCAAGGCAGAAATTCAGGACTGTTTTTGCGTGTCTGCAAGTGAGTTTTTCAGACTATTATTTTGATGCCAAAGGGATTACTGCTGAAGCTTTTTTACTCTCAGAAAATATTAATAAATTTCTCTTGTTGGGTTTTCCCCTTTGTGGGTTTTTCCCGGGCTGGACAGCCAAAAATCTTGGTGTCTATCTGAGTTTATTTGCTGCTGTTACTAGTGCTTTTCTGCTGCAAAATACACTTAGTTTTTGTATTTCAGCTTTCAAGTTGCATGGGAATGCATGCCAATTATTTGCATTTAACGTGGGTACTTGTATAAGTCTGAAATCTGTTATTTACTAAGTGTTTGACAAAACTACAGTCTCCTAGTTTCCAGTTTTTCCACACATTTTAAGGAGCGGCATGATAATTCAGTGATCTACAGGGGCACATTATAGGCGGATCAGTTATTTTCTCTCAGCTAATTTCCCATTGCATTTTTGTAATTTTACAAAACTACACTTCTTTTTTCTTGTCAATGCTATGGAATGTTTTTTTTGCTGTAATTGACCTGCACAGTCTATAGGCAGGATCAACGGGGTCAATTTACTAGTAATATGTTTTGGTCATTTTGCTGGAACAGACAAAATCACGTGTAATTTTGCTTAGTGTGATTATATGTTCTCAACGGAGACTGTCTCCTACGTCGTCGGCTTTGTAATTTCTCTCTTTGATTCATGAGTATGACTAATGAATATCAAGAAAGAAGTCTTTTTTCTTTGGTGAATAAAAAAAACAAATACACTACAAAATCAATATTTGTTTTCTATTTTAGTTTAGGGTAAGACTTTGGATTGGCAAGTGAGATCCTTAGATACAGAACATTCTGAGTTCTCCCTACCATGAATCGGGGACTAAGAATATAAGACAATGCAAACGTCAAATATTAGACTTTACTATGGTTAAATAAGAGCATATTTAAAGCACACTTTCAGGTGAGCTGTCATCATCCATTCAAAACCTTTCTAATCATAGAACAGGAAGCCAAAAGAACTTACTGAACCACTGAGCCCACTGTGCTATCAATCGAGAGAAAATGTTTGTCCAAGCTAACTCTTCATTTCTCTTCTTTTCTCTCCAATCATCTTTATCGCCATGATCCTGCAAATTGAAAATCAATGCCATACAAAAGGCCATACCTATACACTGGTGCAAGTCTAACTATTGTTTATCCTAGTATAATTTTTCAATTAAAATCACTATTTTGTAGAAACGATATGCAACAGATTTAGATTGGTATTGAATTGGCTTCTTATAAATAACCCTGTTGACCTCATCACTGGAATTCTCAAAAATAGCCTACTTAATAGTGTCAACTGCATCACATGCACTTACATCCAAGAGCCTTTCAGAGCTGCCATATTTATTACTGTTGAGAAGGGGTTCATTTAATCCATCAAGGCCTGTTGATTCAAGGTACTCAAATGCCTTGCCACCAACATCACCATGATAGATCCTTCTCCTCATGCTGCTAGCGTATGTGACTGGGAAACATGTGCTTTGCGTACTAACTTTGACATCATCAAAAACAAGGGAATGAAATATTAGAAGACTGCAAGGCATGTCAAGAAATTAAAAACCACTCACTAAAATTTAGATTGACAGATACATATATAGAAATAAGTAAATACTTTGGTGTGCAATTCAGAAACAAGAAGAAGCTCAACTAATTTCATATTTCCCAATTTCTAACAGGTACAAAGGGGGAGATTTTGTTTTGATTGAGATATTAAACAATACAAGTAGGCAATGGCCTTGTTGACTTTTAGGACAATCCTGTCTTCCCTGCAATCCTGTAATGGACATACAACTTACATATCAACTAGAATGAACCTCCTCAAAGCTAGAAGAATTGATCCTCCAAACAATTGAGGTTTGGCAAACACAGGCAGATTATGCATTACCATACACTGCTAGGACATAATCAGAATCACTCATATGAAGCCAGTATTCTCATTTTAAGTTTGTGAAGGACCCTGAGTTTTAGAGAAACTGATATAATTCATCTAAGGACTGCACACAAGGCATAGTCCAAGCTAAAGATAGATTGCTTTCACTAGGCTTGTTAACTTCTAAGAATTTAAATTGTCTGAGTTAAGCATGTTTGCTATCATGCTGCATGGTATTTGAAAGATGGATGGGAAACAATAACATTCAAGATGCCAATAGTCTTGAAAACAAAATGCATGTGATATTAAACAGCCCAACAAGATATCTAGTTCAAGATACAAGCATCTCCTGATTGAGAATATAGTTTTAACTCCGCAGCCTCCACCCTGGATGGTACTAGAGTAAATCAATAATGTTTGGGCTCCCATATAATGCAATTAAATGGACTCATCCAGGGAAGGGGAGAGAGATACAGAGAGAACTCAAGTTAAAAAATGATTTAGCCAAATGTCATGGCTATCCAACAGCCATTTAACATTTCAATTACCCAGAACGGAGAGAAGATTACTCAGCTAAGTTTGACTTCTCTGCAATACAAGTTGAACGTTTCCCTTCTCGAATCTCCAAAGTGTGAACAAGCTATCTCAAGTGTTTGGGATCTTGTTCCTTGCTATCATGTGAACAAGCTATCTCAAGTGTTTGGGATCTTGTTCCTTGCCCACAAGCAAGGAACAAAGTTTCTTTAGGGTCAAGGTCACATGATTGCTCAAAGTCAGCATGCAAGGGAGCATTGTCTTAGAACACAGCAAAGTCAAACTAGGAAACATCTGAAGAAGAATCTTTTCAATCTTGAGAAGCAAAGCCAAGCTGGACAGTCATTGTGGACATCCTTTAGATGATGACTTGTTCAAGGTCCTGCGGGGCATGGACAAGGGCAAATCTCCAGATCTGGATGGGTTTCCTTGTGACTTTTATTTGTCCTCATGATTTGTGGTTGGTGATGATTATTTAAGGACGTGTCAAGAAGCTCTTGAATCAAAGCATAAAGGAGAACAAATTAAGTCAGTGCTTATCAAACTTATAGCAAATAGGACAAAAAAAGACATGACGGCAGGTTGGAGACCCATCACCTTGCTTTCTTTTGGTGGGAAGTTGCAATCCAACGGATAGCTTCGAGGTTAAAGTCACATGATTGCTTGAAGTTGATGTGCAAAAGAGCATTGTCTTAGAACACAGCTGAGTCAAGCTAGAGAAATCTGGAGCAGGATTTTTCAATCTTGAAAAGCAGAGCCAAGTTGGTAACTGGAGTAACATTTCAGTTTATGAAGAAATCAGAGCTAAAGGGGCTGGAATCTGAGGACAGATTAAATAAGACAAAGAGGGCAATGATGTTACAACCATGTACTTCTCATGTTTGAATGGAAAGCAATAAATTAAATGGAATTTGGTCCTTGAGGAACAACATCGACTGCAGACGGAAGATGGGGAAAATAAGGGAACTCTTTTAGACTCACTTCCACTGGATCTTCAACTCAATCGGTTGTGATGCTATTAGAAATGAGGCTAAGGAGCTCATCTGGTACATTTTGTCAATTAGATTTCCCAAGTATAAACAGTCTTTCTTGTCTTGCCCCTTAGATAAGGATGAACTGTTCCAGGCCCTGGAGGGCATAGCCAAGGGCAAAGCTCTAAGTATGGATGGACTGCCTTGTGAATTTTATGTCCTTAAAACATATGGGAGAACAACTTAAAATAGGACTGATCAACTTTATGCCAAATATGACTAAAAGAAACAAAGAGGTGGCTTGGAAACCCATCACCTTGCTTAATGTCTCCCACAAAGTTCTCGCCAAAATATTTGCCAACATGATCAAAACCACCGCTGCAAAAACGGTTGATAAACAAACGTGGTTATTCAGGGTTGTTCCATACTGGATAATCTCATAATGACTGGGGAAAGTATTGGGTGGGCAATGGAAACTAGGCAAAAAGTGCTCTTCCTCAAGATAGATTTTGACAAAGCCTGTGATATAATTGAACGTGACTTCATTCTAGATGTGTTAAACTGGTTAGGCTTCGTAGCTTCTCAATGCGGGCTGTGAGAACCCTTATCTCCAATCGTCAAACAGAGTCTGTGACTCTGTGTTATGGGCCTTCTCCGGGGCAATCCCCTTCCAAAGGTCCAGAAAGGATGCCCTTAAGCTCCCTATGTATGGGATCGCAGTAGACACACTAGAATACTTCCCTGAATCTGCTCATATGCAAGGACAGATCAAAGGTATTCTTCTTCCTAGAGTTGAACAGCCACTCAATCTTCATTCTGCTGATGATTCTGTGCTCAACCAAGATTCTGTTTAAGAAATTTTGGGTAAACAAGGCGAAGACAAAGGCTCTTTATTCTGAGGTAACAGGCCCTTTTTGAATGGCTTGACCAAGAAATGGAAGATTATCCAGGCTAGGTAGACGTACACTGTATGTATAAAAGCACTTGGCAAACTCAAGCATAGATAGAATTCACTGACAAATCTTTCTGAAAGAGAATTCACTGAAAAATGACAACATAAAGCAACGTTACTTGCATCACAAGTAAGACCAATTTGCAATACTAAGTTCAATATTAAGGACGAACTCCCATTTTTACTAATGTGATAATAAATGTCAGCGTTAACCACCAAATACAGGATTACTGAAGCCCAATGAACATGCCCATATGAAAAATCCCCAATTAACATACCCATACGATTAATCCACCCGAAGCCGGGCTTTCAGTTTAATATCATTCAATGCATAAGAATTGTGATGAACCTGTCAATTATAAAGCTGAATGTTGCGAAATACAAATGAATTGATCGAACGATTTGTAGATCTCTGATTGTTACAGGCTAGTCTGCCTGTCTGCAATTTAATAGAAATTCAATACATAAAATTGCGATGAAACTGTCAATTATAAACCTCAATGGTGCGAAAAACAAATGAATTGATCGAACGATTTGTAGAGCTGTGATTGTTAAAGGCTAGTCTGCATGTCTGCGAGGGCTTGTACGATTTCTACAGGTGCTGTTAATTTGATGTACATATAATTGTATGAGGCAATTGATTTCGGTGCCGTGTAACTGAGACCATTCATAAATCAATGACGGAAAATTTGCCAGAAAACATGAAGTCAAGGATTTTATCGTACCACAAATTCAGTCGAATTGCACTAGCTTGATATTGAAGGAATACACAGACCGAATCCACGGGAGTAAAGTCAAACCAGGCACCAGATGCAAGCAATCAGAAAATTGAAAGGCACTTAGAGAAAAAACCATTTATATTTATAAGTTGTGTAGGCACTTGGACAAGTAGTGGCCCCATTGACTATTTCTCGAAGTTCAAATCCTTCCTGTTAACGCTCAGATTTTGGCCAGTGGAGGAAGATTTTGGCCAGTTAAGGAGGTTAGAAGGGTTTTTTCAAACGAGCTACACAATTTTTCGCTTTGGCCGGTGGAGGAGGTTCGAAGGATTTTTTCAGACGAGCTACACAATTTTTCGCTTTGGCCACTGGAGGAGGTTAGAAGGTTTTTTTTTCACACAACCTACCCAATTTTTCACTCGAGTGGGACCGCAACTCTCGAGATGTGTAGCTTTGAGAATTCTCAGACCATATAAAAAAGCAAACATAGTTCGTATAAAGAGGTAATTGCGCTAGACATGAGAATTGATATAGGGCTATGATTAACAATAGAATGAATAGTTGCTCCTTATGGGGATGAAGGTTAGGGTTTTTAGGTTGGTTTTGGATTGGATTTTTGTTTCGAGTAGCTTTTTATGACTTTTTTGTTTTAGTTTTGGTTTTGGAGTCAAACTAAGTTTTTCTAGTCTAGTACCAACCAGGCTAAACAAGTGGGAAGTGTATTTTCTCATAACCCAAAATTAGTTTTCTTGTCGTTGGTTTGTTGTTTTCAGTTTTTGTCTTTTTCCATGGATTCTCCGATAGGGTCGGAGGGTAGTCTCCGGTGTCGGTCAGGTGGGTTGGGGGCCGGTTCACAACCTATCTTGTCGAACCTTATTGACGGTAGGGAAAAAGGACAGGGAGGTTAGTCTTGGCTTATTCCATTCACGTGTCAAGGGCTTTAGTGAGGAGGGACGTGTCAGTGGTAGCGACAGAAGGCAATCTCTGCCTATTGAGAAACAGGAAGGCTCAGTTTCTAGCACACGGGTTGAAGGTTTGGCGGATGGTCCGGTTGAAGCTGCTAAGGGCACGACGAAGTCTAGGAAGTTAATTTTTGAAAAGGTGCAGAGAGGTAAACCCTTATGTGTTTTGGGTAGAGACGTCGTGATGGACTTGGTTCTGGTGTTGTCCCAAAGATCGTTGGTTGGAAAATTTGAGTTTGTTAAGCTCTCAAGGAATGAAATTCTGGATTGGATTCGAGAAAAGTGGAAACCCTTGATTAAGAACATTCTTAGGGTTATGTCTATGGTTAATGAGTGGTTTGTATTTTATTTTTTATCCAAAGAGGATAGACTGGCAGTGGAGGAGCAGTATTGGGTTATTGGCAGAGGTTCTCTGGTTCTTTCCTGTTGGAGTGTGGAGTTTTATCCGATGAAAACAAAGCTTGCTAAGAGACATATATGGGTTATCTTATCGGGTTTTCTCCTTTTCTGCTGGAATATTAAAGGGTTCAGAGCAATGGCAAATTCGATTGGTAAATTTATTCACATCGAATAGGAACACTTGGTGGGTTTTTAACATAAAGCTCCCCATATTCTGGTTGAATTAGAAATGGAAACTGGGTTGCCTGAGGAACTAGAAGTGATTTGGGAAGGAGGCTTGTTCCTGTAGAAGCTTGATTATTGGAGAGTTCCTTTTCAATGCCATTGATGTAGGGAAATGGGTCACTCGAAGGAGTGGTGTGGCTCTTTTGGTCAAAGGGATGTCGAGGTTTCCAGATGTAGAAATGAAGATTTGGATTTTGTTAATGGCCTTAACTTTTCCTTTCCGTTGGATTATGATTCGGTTTCTTCTTTCGTCAGTAAGTTTGCTAAATTTGTTCCTACATTACTAAAATTTCTGACATTCGATGAAATTTTGGGTTTTCTTTCAGTCTCGGACCCCTCAAAGCGGTGTTCAAATGAAGTTGTTACTATGGGGGATTTGGGTGGAAATAGGAGGGTTTCTGAAGACTTGGATTTTTGTTATGAGAATGAGAACAGGGTTGTACCCAATGAGCTCCTGCCTTCTTGTGTATAACCTGACTTAGAGGTCCCTTTGTTAAGTTAGACTGGCTTTCCCCCTTTATCTCGGGTTAGTGGGGATAAGCTTGAGATCCATATTTCTTCTTCGCCTATTGAATTTTCTAACTCTCCGATGATGTCGATCCCCAAGGATCCTTTTCCTAAGGAAGGAATGAAACCTTTGGAGGTTTTTTCTACTGTTTCAGATGATCTCGATACAGTGTCGATTTTGTCCATTAGAAATTATAATGCTTCCATAAGAAAACAAAAGAAAAGGGGAAAAGCTAATAAGGAGGTAGCATTATTGGTCAACGAGGAGGCTGAAGTATTAGAGTTTCAAAACCCTAGGGTTGTCTCTCTTTTTGATAAATTGCTTGGTAAAGATTCTTGTGTTTCATCAGTTGTTTCTGATCGGGCTCTTAGAGGTTTAGCAGCCCTAAAGGAGATTCATAAATGAATATAGTCTCATTTAATGTAAGAGGGCTAGGAAGTGGCCCAAAAAGATCTATCTTGAAGGCTTTTCTGGAAAAAGTGAAGCCCAGGGTGATGCTTTTACAAGAGACTATGACTAATGCGGGTTCGGCCTGTGAGTATTTTTTGAAACTTAAACCTGATTAGAAAGTGACGACCTGGGATTCAAAAGCTTTATCAAGGGGAACGTTGGTAGTTTGGACTCCTCAAGTAGTGGTTTTTAGGGATTTTATTACTATGGCGGGTATAATGGTAAAAGGGCATCTTAAGGGGTATTCGAAGTTGCTCAAGATCTTAAATATCTATGCTCCTTATAATAATCATAAGGCCTTATGGGAAAAAATATTTTTATCTGACATTTTGGCTAATAGGTATTTGATTGTAGAAGGTGATTTCAATTTCACGTTGTCTCTGGATAAAGTCTAGAGTGCTGGAAAAGTTGAAGATCCTCTTTATGCATTTTTTAAGTTAAATTTCAAGAATCTGAAGTTGGTGGATGTTGTTCTAAATTTGTTGACCCCTTCTTGGTCTAATGGTCGATGTGGGGTTGTTGGTCTTGCTAAATGACTAGCCTTAGATTCTTCCTTGTTGAAGACTTTTGTGAGGCTTTTGGCAAATACAAAATGTGGTCCTATTATGTTGCCATCTCGGACCATAAGGCAGTTATCTTGCAAATTGATTTTGACATAGAATTGGTTAAATACCCTTTCTATAAGATTTATAATCCTTTGGTCTCTTATTTATTTAGCTTGTGACTTACTAAATTAGCTCATATTAGAGATTCTTATTCTGAATTTAATGTTCATTCATACTGGTTTATTGCTCAAGATCTGGGCTTGACAGGGGATTTGGACTTGGAATGGTATCAATTCATTGTAGGTATTAATCATTTGGGAATTAGACTCAACAGGGAAACATATTCCCTTGTCTGGGCTTGGAAATCTAAGTCTCGACAAGTTAAGGCTAAAGAAACCTATCAAGCAATCTCAACCTCCTTAATTGGAATAGCTCCACTTTAGTGGCATAGTAAATTGTGGAAAGAAAATTATCCTTTGATAATCAAATGTTTTGTATCGATTTGCTTGGAGAAAAAAATTCCGACTTACGATAATTTTATGAAGAAAGGCTTCTTAGGTCCAAATGTCTGCATTCCTTTGTAAAAGCAAAGAATAAAATATTCAACATTTGTTTGTTGATTGTGTATTTAGTCAAAAGGTTTGGCTTGAGCTACTCTTCAAGCTAAAGATTTCCTTCAATTGGCATTCTCTAATACTCGAGGTTTTATTGCTTCAATGGTTTAAATCCTTTCCACATTTTACATCCTTGTCCTTGTTTGTTATGTGGGGTATCTAGAGAGCCCAAAACATGTGGATATTTGAATATTGCATATAATACCCGGTCAATTTGAAAGCATCGGGTTATTTTAATGAATTTTACAGAGCTCCTACCTATAGTCAGAAAACCAAGACTGTTTTATGATCTCGAGTGTAATTATGGGTTTCCTTTTAGGTATTTCGATCGTGCATCAAAAGATAAGCTATGTGATGGAGGCATGGTCATCAAGATGAATTCAAATCATTATTTTCTATTGCATATGTGATGTGGTTGTGGGAGCAATACTCTAGTCGAACTAATAGCCTTGTGGGCTATTCTAACCTTTCTCATTCTCATAAACATCCTGGAAATTCAAGTGTTTGTGGATTCAAAATCAATAGTGGATTGGGCCAATGGTCTATCTTCTCTACAGGTAGCCTTGTTAGATCATTGGTGTAGCATGACAATGCTACTTATGCAAAGGTTCAACTCAATTTATGTTAAGCATATCTTTTGGGAACTCAATGTTTTGGCAAGCCATCTTTCAAAGCAAGTTGTAGGTGATATTGAAGGTTTGCTTTATTTTGAAGAACACAAAGACTTTATATTGATCAACTCAAGATCAATGAAACTCTACTAGTTTCTATTTTTTGTTCAACTTTTGACACTAACAACATCCTAAACAATGCTTTCTTTAACCTTTATCTCATACTATATTTTGTAAAAAGGATATGATATTCCAAATATGATCTTTTAATTTTGGTATTTGGTTTGTGCATAACAGTTTCACCTTACTTATATATGTATTGTTGTTGCCTTTTTGGAGAGGTTTATGACACTATTTGGTTTATGTATTGTTGTTACCTTATTAGAAAGGCTTATGCCTCTGAAGAAGAATGATGCAAATCAACAAAGTATTGTAACTTTGATTCAGTTTGAATATCAAATTACTATGGTTTTTTTCTATTGAAAAAAAAAGATAGATCCATGTTTAAGTTTAATTTTTTATTTTATAGGCCGACATGGATTTTTTAATTACTTTTCATAAAAAAATTTAATTTTATGAGACGACAGTCATTTTTTATTTTTTGTAATATAACGTTACATTACATTACCTTACATGACAACATCTCCCCCATACTGGGTTGTAGAGCACCTCACTCCTCACAATGCAAAGATCAAATTTTGTGTTAATTCCTTATTATGCTTGTTAATAGATACATGAGCCACACCTAATCTACAAAGTGTTATTAATATCTAGTGTTTAATCTACATGGTACCTTTACATTTTCTTAGGCAATCACCTACATTACCTTTGATCTAAAATTTTCAACCACATCTATGTAATCTTATTATTAAGGAAAATAGTATAAATGGCATTTCAAATGATCAAAGTTGGCCAACTATACACCAACTTTAGTGGTGAAGTTATAAACAAACAATTAATTCCAAAACTCATGGATTTTGGTATTATTCGACATAATGTTGTAGCTACTTCATTAATGGCAATGTTATCTATTTGATTATATAAATATGGATGTATTCCAATTGTAAATAGATTTATATATTATGTTGGTTCTAATATCGATTACAGTGAGCTTGCAAACTGATTCATATAGTTAAACACAATTAGACATAAAACAATGGCACACGACACATCAACAAAACACATAGAAATTACCCTTGAAACCCCTCTCATGGGGGAAAATCACAAAATTAGTGAGCTTTTCCACTCATTTATTAATCAACACTTCAACCAGTGTTTACAAACGTGATTTTCTATACCACAATTCACACTTCATTACATCATGCCACAATTTGCAAAGCCATTACATCTTATTTATAGATGCAATACAACAATCTGTTCATTAATGGTAGTCCATAACTTCATAACCACTTTCAATATGTCCTATTACAGCCAACTTAATTGGGTCAACCTTGGTCAATTTCCTGTTGAGCTTATGGTCATTTTGTCATCTTCTCTTTGACTAGTCCTTTTCCTGCGACCAAACAACTATTATGGTCCACCAGTTAGTTAAAATTCCATCGTCTGTCGACCTCCAACTCCAATCAACTATTGACTTTTCCAGTAGATTTATATGTAAAGAATATAACATTCACGACATTCTCCCGCTTGTGTCTTATTTGCATAAACATGAAATTTATAACTTCTTTTCACTTAAGCAAGGCTAATAAGCCCGTCATTTCCCTACACCAAGAAAACTTCTCTATACGCATCGACTTGGTCATTGAGTTTGCAACATTCTTCATCGTGTCTACCTTCTCTAGCAGCAGTTTATGGTTCTCCACCATTTATCTCACAAAATGGTATCGTACATTAATGTGCATTGTGTTTGAAGGATTTGTTGGGTTATTTGTTAGGAAGATTGCACCATGATTGTCACAATCCAACCTAACAACATGCTAACTGAGCCCAACCTCTAAACAAAATCTCTGCAAACCAAAACAACTTCCTTACATGCATGAATAACTTTCATTTATTCATGCTTAGTAGTCGATAGTGCAATGACCAACTGCCTCCTACTCATCTAATTGACTACTCCACTGAATAACTTGAGCCCATATCCATTGGTCAACTATATACGGTTGAGATCTTCAGCCCAGTTAGAATCTACAATTCCATGTACATTGATTTTCTTGGTGTTCTCATGTTCTCCTCCCTAACAAATTGTATAATCCATCGTGGCACGAAGATACCTGAATACTCTCTTGGCTGCAGCCTAGTGCTCTTTTCTAGGTGTCAACATATACCTACTCAATACTCCCATTGCATGGGAAATATTCAATCAAGTATAGGACATAGAATAAATCAAACTACCTACAATGCTAGCATAGGGAAAATGTGACATGTACTTTATTTCTTCATGTGTCTTAAGACACTATTCAACATATAGCTTAACTCTCATAAGAATGGGAACCTTTACCAATCTACACTCCTACATGTTAAAACATTTCAAAACCGTCTCAACATATTTACTTTGATTAACCAGAGTCTTCCACCTGCTCAATCTCTCTTTATTTCCATTCCAATAATGAAATTTACTGCTCTAATATCCTTCTTGTTGAACTTGGAGGACAATTGTTGTTTTACCTACTTAATCACATCCATGTTATTTTTTACCACCAACATGTTGTTGACTTACAAAAATACATATACAAAGTGATCACCAATTTTATTTCCATACACATAGTGATCAACTAGACTTCTCACAAACCCCATCTACTAGATATACATATCAAACTTTTGATACTACATCGTGGGTGATTGTTTTAGACTTTGGAGAGACTTCTTGAGCTTGCAAACTGCCTCCTTTTCTCCTTCCACTGTAAAATATTTAGGCCGCCTCATACATATTTATTCTTCAAGATCACCATGAAGAAATGTTGTTTTTACATCCATCTAGTTTATCTCAAGATCAAATGTTGCAGCTAAAGACATTAGTACCCTTATGGAAGTTAGCTTAGCAACATGAGAGAAAATATCACCAAAGCCAACTCCCTTGACTTGGGAGTACCCTTTCGCTACTAGTCTAGCCTTGTACTTCTCGACTTGTCCTTTTGCATTCAACATTTTCTTGAACACCAACTTACTGTCAATGGGTTTCCTTCGATTTGGTAATGCGACCAGATCCCATGTTTCTATCTTTCTCAAGGATTCCATTACTTCTTCCATGGCGATTTTCAAAAGTTTACCCTTTGTCGAGTCAATTGCTTCCTTTATTGCCCTGGGATCATGTTCTATTGAAGATAACGTGAAAGCATAGTAAAATTCATGTGGATTTTACCTTTTTGGTTGTTTCCTTGCTTGACCAAGCCTTGGTGACTAGAGTCTTCCACCTCTTCATCGGATTCAGCGGACTCACCTACATCCATACTTTCATTGTTCATTTCAAACTCTCATTTTTATGGTTCCTCTTCTCTTTTAACCTCTTCATCCCTAGAAGTACCTCCAACTTCTATGAAGATCACAACTCTATTATAAATTGCTTTCCTTGTGATCAGATTCCACAACTTATACCCTTTCACCTCATCCTTGTTCCCGATGAAGATGCATTTCTCTGACTTGTTTTCGAGTTTGCTTCTTTTCTACTTTGGGATATGAATAAAGTCATCACACCCAAAAACTATGAGATGTATAAGAGAGGGATTTACACCATCCCATTCCTCATATGGTCTTGTTGACCAAAGCCATCGACAACCACCTATTCACTAGGTAACATGCCATGTTGACTACCTCTGCCTAGAATTCTTGTGTGATTCTTGCACCACTAAGCATGATCTTAGATTTCTCCATCAATGTTATGTTCATTCTTTCAAAACTCCATTTCATTGAGGCATATATGGAGTTGTGTTTTGTCGAGCTATACCGTGATGTCTACAGAACTAGTCGAATACCTTCTCGAAAAATTCTCCTCCATTATCAGTTCTCGGCACCTTGATCTTTTTACTAATATGATTCTCTACAATAGCCTTGAACTCTTGGAACTTCTCAAAGACCTCATATTTCTTCCTTAGAAAATACCAACCATGTCATTATGGAGGAATCATCTATGAAAGAGATGTAATACTATGATCCTCCCAGTGAATGGATTGACACTGGTCCAAACACATCACTATGAATTAACTCCAATATTTCTTGTTAATTTTTTAATGGCTATACAAGAACTTCAGACATTTAGCATCATTTCATCATAACCATAAAATTAGGATCACAGAAAGAAAAACAACCACAACAAGACAAAAGAACACAAATATTTATCCTACGAAACCCTCTTGGGGGATAAAACCCAACAAAACTTCGTCAATATAGAATTTGACCAAGTATAGTGAACAACCCCAAGAATAAGACTAGCAACTTGCTCTCTCCAATGAACCCCCTCACTCTCTCTCTTGTGCACTTACTTGTGTGAGATATGTGTCTAAATGAGGGAGGCACCTCACTTATTTATACTAATCAAGTGAGTGACCTATTTACCTAAGTAAGTCGACCTAGTTCTCTAATTAGGGTCGACCTACCTAGGAAGACTCAAAATAACATTTATAAAATGTTTTTTTGGTACTATTGACCCGACTTACATTGGAGGTTTTACCTCAATACTTTTACATGACCAATTACATCAATGACATCTCTCAGAGGAATAGTAATAATAAAATAAAAGTACAATAGAATATATTCTGAAGTTACATTTGTTTAACACTCCCTCTTAAAAATGAAGGTATTCTACAACATCATCAACAACAACAACTGTGCAACTGATTGGTGAATCTATATATCATAGGAAGTTTTGGAACAACAACATCATGTATTTGGAACATCGTTAGCAACATCATAATTAGAATCATCATGGAACATCATCATTAGTAGTAGCATGGAACATCATCATCATTGAACATTATCATCATGATCTGCAGCATCATCATCGTCATCGACATGTGACATCATCATCATGGAACATTATCATCGTCATCTGGAGAACCATCAACAACAACATCATGTGACATCATCATCATGGAACATTATCATCATCAGCATGTAACATCATCATGATCATCTGGAGCATCATCAACAGCAGTAGCATGTGATTGTTGGAACATCATCATCATATAGAGCATCATCATCAACATCAACATGTGACTGTTAGAACACCATCATCATCATCAACAACATCAACATGTGAATGTTGGAACATCATCATGAAAATCATTTCGGGAGCTCTGTTTATCCCGTCGCAGGATGTCTTAGAGATTCTTACCATCTCGTCGCATGATGTCCCATCTAAACTCATCATCTCGTTGTAGGATGAGAGGATGTTACGACCCTGTCGTAGGGTGTTCCATCTAAGATCATCATCTCATCATAGGATGAGAGGATATTACCACCCCATCGTAGGGTGTTCCATATAAGATCATCATCTTATCGTAGGACGAGTCAAATATTATCACTCCATTCCAGGGTATTCCATCTAATATCATCATCCTATCGTAGGATGAGAGGATCTTACCACCCCGTCGTGGGGTGTTCCATCTAAGATCATCATCCAGTCGTAGGATGAGAGGATCTTACCATCCCATCGTAAGGTGTTCCATATAATATCATCATCCTGTCGCGGGATGAGAGGATCTTACCACCTCATCGTAGGGTGTTCCATTTAAGATCATCATCCTGTCCTAGGATGAGAGGATCTTACCACCCCATCGTAGGGAGTTCCATTTAAGATCATCATCCCGTTGTAGGATGAGAGGATATTACCACCCTGTCGCAGGGTGTTCCATTTAATATCATCATCCTGTCACAGGATGGGAGGATCTTACCACCCCGTCGCAAGGTGTTCCATTTAAGAGCATCATCCTATCGTGGGATGAGAGGATCTTACCACCCCCTTGCAAGATGTTCCATCTAAGACCATCTTCCCATCATAGGATGAGAGGATATTACCACCCCGTTGCAAGGTGTTACATTTAAGACCATCACCATGTCGCAGAATGAGAGGATCTTACCACCACGTCATAGGGTGTTCCATCTAAGATCACCATCCCTTCAAAGGATGATAGGATCTTACCACCCCATCGCAAGGTGTTCCATCTAAGACCATGAGAGGATATTACCACCCCATCTCAAGGTGTTCCATATGAGACCATCATCCCATTGTAGGATGAGATGATCTTACCACCCCGTCGTAGGGTGTTCCATCTAAGACCATCATCCTGTCGCAAGATGAGAGGAACTTACCACCCCGTCACAGGGTGTTCCATCTAAGATCACCATCCCATCACAGGATGAGAGGATCTTACCACCCTGTCATGAGGTTTTAGAAGTGCCAGTAATCCTACAAGAAACAAGTCAGCATGGTTATGTCAATAGGTCATTCACCCCTAACCAAGTCAACTCCTCTGTCATGGATTCCATCTTGATGTCAAGTCCATCGAACAATTTTTAATATAATCATGTGAGGTGTGGGATAAATGGACTGCTTGTCTTCAACCTTGTAGCAAAGGTTGAAGCCTTCTTCAATGATTCTTCATAACATGATATTTCGTGTAGTTTAAATTCAAATGTATGATTATTATCATGCATACTACCATCAATCGTACTTACATGAACATAAACATTCTAATAACTCAAATAAAATAGAAAGACATATCTTGTATGTTTGGTAGACTCCCTCTTTATTTTGACCAAGTTCTTCTTGTGCTTTGTTTTTGTCTTCATCTCCCTCTAGATATAGAACTTCTCCTTTGAGTACATAGTCATCCAAGTCATGCTCTTATAGTATGAGAAACACTCTATACTTCCATGATCGGAAGTTCACAGCTCCAAAAACATTGCTTCAACTAGATGCTTGCTTCAATGCTTTTTCTAGAAGACTGCTTCTGGTGGACCTAGGGTTTGATAGAGAAACCCTATTTTTTAAAAATTGGTGTCTTTCGAAAAATTTCAAGAACCCCAACCCTGTTTCAATTTTAGTTCAACATATGGTTTAATGCCCAAACCCCATCATTGCATGTGCATTAAAAATTAAAAATTTTAACTGAAAAACATAAAACACATGAGATTTATTTTCTTCATTTGAATTCTGAAAATTATATCAACCCTAAATTCTTACTTAGAAATTTAAAACTCATCCACACACATGAAAATTAAATACTCATATTTTTGGTCAAATTAACCCAGGAGAAACCCCGAAGGGAAAACTTGTACTTAAGAGAGATATTTTAATTCTTCATGTAAACTAAAAAAATTTATAGTAGCGCTTATGTCAACTAAAACGCCTTTGAATTTGTGCCAAACAATCACTGAATGAACAGCTAAAATTTTCAAAACTTCATGTCGATATTTTTCCCAAAACCTGTTGTACGGTCCACATGTGTGACTGTACGAACGCCTCAATTTTTGTGCAAATTATGTCTCAAAATTCATGTTGTATGGTCTACTGTATGAACAATAATTAATGATGTACCTGCCTTGATTTTTGTGCAGTACAGATACCTTGAAAACCATGCCCTCTCACACGTCAAAATCTGTGTTGTATGGACTTCACCACTTGCATTTAATGTTGTACGGTTTGCAGCATTGATTACAATACGACTGCATTGGGATTCATGCCAATCTACTGCTATAATTCCCTCACAATTCATGCCCTTCTTTTCTTCTTGATTTTGGAAATTTTGTAAGGGTTTACTCTCTGGTTCTTCTTTTGCTCCTCTCTCCTTATTCTCTCTTGTGAAAGTGAACAACGATCTCTCTTTGTCTTTCCCAAGCCCTTTTTGTTTGAGTAACTTCCACTTTGAGATCAATGGCTAAGATTAAAAGCCAACTAAATGAGATCTAGGGCCCATCTCATTTCCTCATTAAAAATCACTTTTAATTATTAAAATGAGAATTTAATGCACACCCACATTAATACCCATAAAGTCACTTTTAAAATATAAACTCAAACTCACATTAAAAAGGTCACTTTATTAAAAGTCATTCTCACCTTTTTAATTAGGATAGGGACCACATTTTAAAGTGTTCTTGTCCACCCCAAGGCATGAGTGGACAAGCACTTCCTAGGTAAAAATTCAACACTCCCTCTTACCGAGGAAGTTGTTTTTCACCACTCCCATCTTGTCTCTAAAATGTATGTGCTTTCCTCTTCCCAAATACTTTGTGAGAATATCTGATACTTGATCATCTGTATAAATGTACTATAACTCTATATATCCTCTCTGGACATAATCTCTGATGAAGTGGTATCTGATCTCAATATGCTTTGACATTTCATGAAACACTGGATTCTCAGATAGCCTGATGCAACTTTGATTGTCACAGTGAATAATAGTAGGCATCATCTCCTGACCAAATAAGTCAACCATGAACTTGTGAAGCCACAATGCCTTGCAACTAACCTGACTGGCTTCCATGTACTCAGCCTCTGCAGAAATCAAAGCAACATAATTTTTCTTTCGATTGAACCACGACACAACTACCGAGCCCAATCTGAAAGAACAATCAGAAGTGTTTTTCCGGTCTAAAGCACTGCTTGCCCAATCTGAATCTATGAATCCAACCAAGTCCACTCCACCTGACCTCCTATAGTCTAGACTATAGTCTATATTCCTAGCAAGGTATCTCAAAATATGTTTTGTGGCTGTCCAGTGCACTCTCTTGGGCTCCACCATGAACTAACTAAGAGTGTTCACCGCAAAACTCATATATGGTCTGGTGTTGACCAAATACATCAACGAACCAATAAGCTGACGAAACAAAGTAGGATCCACCAATTGTCCCTCAAAATCATGAAGCTTCTTCCAGTTGGTGATCATGGGTGTGGACATGGGTTTGTAGTCCTCCATTCAAAATCTCCTTAGAACATCTGCAACATATTTTCCTTGCTGCATGAAAACATGTCCATCCTCCTGCCACACCTCCATGCCTAAATAATAGTGCATCAAACCAAGGTCGGTCATCTCAAACTATGAAGCAAGATATTTCTTGTATGCATCAATCAGGTGCTCCCCTCTTGTAATGAACAAGTCATCAACATACAACAAAAGAATGAGTGGATAACCTCCAACCACAATGTAGTAAAGGTTGGCATCTATCTCACTCTTGCAAAACCTATTTGAAAGCAAATAAGAATCAACCCTTGAGTACCAAGCCTGAGGGGCTTTCTTCAGACCATACAAGGCCTTTTTCAACCTGTAAACAAGAGAATCTCTCTTATAAATCTCAAAGCCTCGTGTCTGCCTATAGACATACCTCCTCTTGTAGAATACTGTTGAGGAAAGTGGTCTTCACATCCATGTGATGGATCCTCCAACCCATCTCTCCCACAACGGAGATCACTGCTCTGATCGAAGAAAATATAGAAACTGGCGCAAAGGTCTCATCATAATCAACTCCCTCTATCTGTGAGAACCCTCGTGATACAAACCGGTCTTTTTACTTCTCGATGCTTGTTAGCACGGGGTTGAAGCGCACAAAGTGCAGTACCGCACCAACAAGAAGGGTGTCGACAAGGATAAAAGTTAATCATGGAGGACACAAAAACCAACAAATAAGGATATTTTGGTCAAATTAGTTAGAGATTGGTCAAGTGGACCATTTTGTAATGACCAAGTGAGCCTATAAGTAGAGTTAGAATTGTAATTTTAAATCATCACGAATGTGATTGTCTTTTGTGATCCAATGTTGACATCAATTATCTTCCTTATGAATTGAATTTGATCATCATTTTGGATCTTCGGGGTTGTAATGTCTTATTTCTATGGATTATGTCGTATCTAAAGAGGTTTTCGGTATTAAATCCTGTTTTAATGAATCTTTTTTGCATTATTGGGTGAGATCTGTGTAGATCTGCAATGGATCAGATATGTTGATGAATATGAGTTGATCGATGATTATGCTACATATGGGTTTTTCCTTTAATGTTATATGTGAAGTGTCGCAGTACTTGTAATTTAATGTATGTTGATATCTTTGTTGTTCTGAATCTGGGTTAATGCGGATGTGAATCATAATCATAGTAGTATTTGTCGATCTAAATATGGGTTAACGTGATTGAGAATCATAATGGTAATTAGATCTGGTTAATAATGCAGTTGCATTGTGTTTGTTGCGATCCCATATTTCTGGGTGATGTTGCGATATGGTAGAAGATAATGTGAATCCCTCTTCACCCTGTGGAAACTTAGTTCCTGCAACCCTCCCTTAGACATCTCCGGTGAGATTGCACCTGCTCCGGAGGTGTTGCTGGGAAGGGTAAAACTCTTTTGGGCCGATGTTTAGGGAGTCAGTGTCGATGATTATCGACAATAGTGTGAAGCGAACCCTTGTCGAAAGAATGGTGTTAACAAATGGTCCATTGCCGGGACCATAGTGCGAAGAAGAACAGGATATGTTGTGGCATGCGATAAAACCAAAAATGCATGATTGGTTTGATAAGAAAGCCCGAGCGTTGCGGAAGAAGAGAACCAGAACTCAAGATTAACGACAAAAGATTGGTTGGGAAAATATATCTAATTAGACATTCAGGAAATATTTTTCTCTGAATTTCCAATAATACCATATGAATGGTTGGTGTAACTTACTTTTCAGAAGAAGAATTTCTAGGGAGGTGAGTCTAATCAATAGACCCCAAAACTAATCCAACAGCTCCGAAAGGTGAACAACAAAGCTTCAAGGGTTGTTGACGTGTGGATAGACAACATTTTGGAAGGGTACATTACTAAGTTTGTTGTAGACACGATCAAATCTTACATCGACACAGAAAGCAAATTTGTTAAGGGACCAAGGGGTATATTTCTATTGTCGTTGAGACTATGGATCAAGATGCTCATTTTGAAAAATGAATATTAAATATGAATTCCGATGAGTAAATCCCTGGTGTGTGGAGGCTGTGGGTACTACGAAGGTAAGTGTTTGATGGAATGATATGGGGTATATGGATGGGAGTCACGATGAGACTCTAAGGGAAGTCATGAAAGAGTGTGGTCGCCTACGAAGTGGGGTGAGGTTCCGACAAAAAAAGAGTAGGAGGATTGAGGAGAGTCCTAGAGTGACAAAAACAAAAAAAAATGTGAGAAGGGACCACAAAGGACTAAGCGACCTGACAGTGATGGAGAAAATAATAAGGCTACGCCCGAACCTGAGGAAGGACCAACCCAAAGCTATAACGTACCTACAACTCTGTGCACCTCACCCAACTTAGGAGGAAGAAATGTGAGTTCATCATAGGGTTGTCCTGCATGTCAATACAGTAGTAATAGTAGTGGATCGATAAGCACTGGGAGGATACCCAGGATGGTGGGTGATGATTTAAAGCTACCCTTGTTTTAGGGTAATGGGATTGAGGATCCCAAACAATATTGTTTCTTATGCGAAGCATTGTGGATGGTGAAATAAGTGCAAGATGAGGACATCAAGAAAGGACAACTAGCAACGACCTGTCGGGGTCGGGTGTTGGACTAGTATATGAAATTCATTCAAGTACTGATGGGGCATCCCCAGAAGACCCTAGCGCAAATCATGATTGGATTGATCAAGGAATTTAAGAAACCAAAATTAGAATCGTAGTATATTACCAAATTGAAGGAAATAAAGCAATTCCCCAATGAGGCGGTGTGGGATTTCAATCATTGATTCAAAACTCTAATGGTCAAGGTTAGCTTCGAAATGAGTGATGTGCAACATAAAGAATGGCCCATCGTAACCTTAGTACCACACATCTGCATACCACTAATGCAACATAAGATCGCATCTTAGGCGAAAGCCTTGGAAAATACGATGAAGCTAGAGGTTTCACCAGTTGATAAAATAGGGATTGGCATGAGCCAGATCTAGTCACAGTTAGCGAACCTTACTATCCAACTGCATGATGTTAAGAAGGGGAAAGAAGTTCATGAAGAAGTATGGTGTAGTCAATGTTGGTATAAGGGACTTCACAAGGATTATTGTCCGAACTTCTACGAGTATTTATAGACGGGGGCATTGAATCCACTGAGTAAAGGAGGATTTCCCTAGTGCCGAATTTGTCAAACAAGAGGACACCAGTCAAAGGACTGCATGTATTTATAGAAGGTTGTGTCGAAACAAGTAATATTTTCTACAACTTATGTTAGTTGGTTGGTCATGAAGAAAATGATTGCAGAGCTTACGATTTGCTCCAAGAAAGAACTATGGATACATACTTTATGAAGGGAGAGGAGTAACGACCAATGGAAATACCTTGGCCATAGTATAACCAACCGCAATCACATTATAACCAGTCGCAGTATAATCAATAGCAACCATAGTATAATCCACCACAATAGAAATTCAACCAACTAATGTACCAGCAGCAAGGAGGATTTCGTGGAGGTCATAACAGAGGCTTTGGTCGTAGAGGATATATGGGTTGAGGTCGTGGACTAGTTACGTGCTATAATTATGAAGTAGTGGGACATTACCAGAGGGAATACCCAAATTTAGTATCCTAGTGTACTGACTGTAGTGCAGATCACATTGTCGAAGAACGACCATAGTTAATAGTGAAATGGAAAGCTAAGAACACGCCACAACAACAACCAAACCAGAATCAAAATTGGAATCAAAATCATGGACCGAATGTGGGGAAGATATCATCTAAACTAAGGACTCAACCAGTACACATCGGTGTAGTAATGAGAGGAGGAGCTACGACAAGAAATGATGGACCACTGCTAAATGTTCAGCCCACAGCTTGAAAGAAAGTCCAATTCAATGTAGAAACAGAGAAAGAAACCTTCTGCGAAGTGAAAGACGCCTTGAATAAGGACAATGGCAAGTTACCTATTTATGAGATGCCACTGAGTTTTTATTCGACAAATTCACCAAGGTTGAAGAGAAAGGTCAGTACCTTGAAATATTTTTAGAAAGTTGTCTAACATTAGCAAAGGACCAGGATGGATTAGCAGAGATAACAAGCTTTTTGTATCGACGGGAAGAAGGGAGACAAGATCACCCACTTAATTCATTACAAAAGAAGAAAACGAGAAGAGAAATGATAATGAATGTCGAAATCGGTGAATATGATGTAGATTCAGTCATCTTGGATCTAGGATTAGATGTGAATATCCTAACCAAGCAAACATGGGAAATGATGGGGAAGTTGTAGTTAGTTTGGTCTCTTGTATAACTTCGTCTAGCAAATCAGGACAAGGTTTCTCCAATTATATGAGTACCTCATCTACCAGTCGAAGTTGAAGGACTGAAGATGTATGCATATTTTGATGTTATCGAGATAATCGATAATACTATCCCATACCCTGCATTGTTGGGAATCGGTTGGGCAATGGAAAACATGACTATTATCAATTTTAAGAAAAGGATAATGACATTTGAGAATCACGACACAAGGGTCATTGCCCCATTGGATCCCCTCGAAGGACATTGATATGTTGAACCAATAAAAGATGAAGTTGTGGGAGGATGGGATAATACCTATAATGTCTCTGCAAGCTACTTCAATCCCACTGTTGATGGAGAGTTGGGAAGGCGGAGTATCAGCTCAACGTCTTCATATTCTGACGAAGCACTATAGAAATGGCATAATTGGTTGCATGAAGTATCACTCAGGAAGTGTGCACGAATCACTCAGTTGTTGAGATGGGTAGCAACATAAGTATTTGATCTGACAACATAGGAAGGACTACCTAACTTGACATTTTTTATCGGTGAATTTGAAGATGGAGTATCTAAACCACAACACTTATTGGCACTGGAAGAGGCACTAAAGGCTACTTTAGTAAGATGGTGGGTTGCGCAGAAGGCATCGATAGAAAGCTGGAAAATATGTCGATGACTGATGAAAGTTTGATTTTGGGAGGATGAATACTACCAAAGAAAGAAATATGATGGAAGAAATGATTTAAGAGACCATTTGATAACATACCAAACAACATGGGAATTGAAGCTAAAAGAGGAATGGGTTCACGCATTCATCCATACGCTGGATGAAATACCACGAAGATGGTATGTTTCTGTAGAGCTGTGAAGGCAAACAAAAACTTGGGAAGAACTGACTGTCAGCTTCAGCCATACTTTCATTTTCACAAACGAAAATCCTTTTATCCATAGTGCGCTACAGGACATCTGCGACAAAGTATTGGAGATAGTTTCATATGAGCTACCAATGGGATCGCAATGGAAACCAACGCCACATATGATGATGAAGTGTTACAATGTGTCCGGAGATCCCAATGATGAAGATGATATGAGAGCGGGCGATATTCCAGAGTCGGAAGGAGGTCGTGACATCGAAGCACCATAAATGCCATGTGACAAATTCAAGCAACCATTGAAGACAAAGAAGGTCAATATTGGAACAATAGAAGACCCAAAGTTTGCTAGTATTGGAGACTACTGGGATGATTCAATGATGGGGAAATTCATCGATCTACTACATGAGTTTCATGACTTATTCCCGACCAAATTTTATGAGATGAAAGGCATTTTAGAGGATTTGGGGAAAATGAAGATTCCTCTGAAACCTGATGCAAAACCAGTAAAGTAGTGACCATATAGGTTGAATTCGAGATACAAAGAGAGTGTCAAATATGAATTAGAGCGGATGTTGGATGCATGAATTATCGATCCCATCAAGGAATCAAAATGGATCAGTCTGATGGTTGTGCAGGACAAAAACACTAGTGAAATCCGGCTCTGTGTCGATCTAAGGAAATTGAATGACGCAAGTCTTCATGGTCGATTCACAACGCCATTTACTAATGAAATGCTGGAAGGAGTTGGAGGACATGAAATCTATTCATTTATAGATGGATTTTCAGGATATCATCAGATAAGGATTGCGAAGGAGGATAGACACAAAACCACTTTTGTGACAGAATGGGGATGTTTTCAGTACACAATGATGTTGTTCGGTCTCAAGAATGCACCTATGATTTTTTCAAGGTTAGTTGTTACTGCATTCAAAGACTTCATTCATAAATTCCTAGCAGTCTATATGGACGACTGTACCATCTATGTTCTGCTAAAATACCATACTGCGAACCTTTGATTGATGTTGGAAAGGTGTCGACATCATCAAATTTCACTAAATCTGAAGAAATGTATATTTTGCGCACCATTTGGAATCTTATTGGTACATATTTTATGTAAGGAGGGCATGTTGGTTGATCCCTCTAAGATTGCAATAATTGTAGACCTACTGACACCAACGAACGTAAAACATCTGAGGGCAACATTGGGCCACATAGGGTATTACCAAAATTTTATAAAGGGGTATCCAACTATCACTGCATCGATGGAGAAATTATTGAAGAAAGATGTGAAGTTCGAATGGAACGACAAGTGTCAGAGGAGCCTTAATATGCTAAAGTAAAAGATGGTCACAACACCGATATTAGTTTTTTCGGATTGGACAAAGGAGTTACATGTCCACGTTGATGCTTAGTCAATTGCATTAGGATTAATATTAGCCCAACTGGGAGAAGGATCAATTGACCACTCGATTGCGTTTGCAAGTCGGAAGTTGTTTAAAGCAGAGAAAAACTACACGATGATCGAAAGATAAGGATTGGAGATGGTGTATGCATTGCAAAATTTTTGCCACTACATCTTAGGAGGGCATTTAAAAATGTTTACGGATCACTCAGAATTGAAGTACTTGGTCAACAATCCTATGTTGGGGGGAAAGATCTGTCGGTGGTTACTACTTTTCCAAGAATTCGATTTTGAGATCATCGTGAAACCCAGACGGTTAAACATCAAACCCGGTCATCTATTAAGGATAGAGACAGGTGAAGAACCAAAAAGCATCGAGGATGGTTTACCTGATGCACAACTGTTTAGAGTCAAAATGGTTGATGATCACTACGAGAAAATTGTTCAATTTTTGGTGACAGGAAAATCCCTTGAGGAGTTCACCACTAGTCAGAAGAAACAACTAGTTGTCAGAGCCATTGACTTCCAACTCATCGAAGGGTAGCTATACAAGATGGGGCTGAATGAAATTATGCGTCGATATGTTCTTTTACATGAGAATGAAAGAGTGTTAGTAGAGGTGCATGGTGGGATTGCAGGAGGACATTATGGAGGACATGCAACCACTAGAAAAATACTTAGAGCTAGATTATGGTGGCCAACAGTACATGTCAATGCAGTAGATTATGCTAAAAGCTGCGATGTATGTCAAATGATAGGAAAACCATTGCGTAGAGATGAGATGTCGTTAGTACCCCAAGTAACACTACAACCCTTCACCAAGTGGGCATTTGATTTCATTCGACCTATCAATCCACCAGGAAAAAGAACATGTGCGAGATATATCATCACTACAACTGATTATCTAACAAGATGGGTCGAAGCAGCACTACTAAAGGATTGCACAACTGTGACAGCAACAAGGTTCCTTTTTTACAATGTGGTTACCCGATTTGGATTTCATAAGATATTGATGAGTGATCAAGGAGCTCATTTCGTCAATCAGATAATCAGAGCGATGACTGAAGAATTCCAGATACAACAAAAGAGAAGTAGTCCATACCACCCACAAGCGAATGGAGCAGTCGAGGTGTTTAACACGATATTGGAGAATGCACTTACTAAGGTATGCACTACAAATCATGACGATTGGGATCTGAAAATCCCTGCAATACTATGGGCCTACAAAATGACATGTAAAAGGATGACATGCCATAGACCATTCAATTTGGTTCATAGATAAGAAGTGGTGATGCTGATGGAATATATTGTTTGCATTCTATGCATAGCAACAGTAAAAAGAATGAGTGACAAAGGAGCAATTGAAGAAATACTGGCGCAATTAGTATGCCTCGAAGAGGATCACTTCATCACAGGGTTTCATTAACAAGTAGAGAAGGATCGACAGAAGGCATGGCTTGATCGCCACGTAAAGAGGAAACACTTTCAGCGCGAAGATATGGCTCTCCTCTATGGCAACAAGTTTGTGAAGCACCAAGGTAAGCTCTTAATGCATTGGCTTGGCCCTTACATCATAGATTTCATTACCGATGGAGGTGCGATGCAGTTGCAATAGTTAGATGACGTAATTTTTCCAAAACTAGTAAATGGGAGTTTCCTAAATCCCTATCGGGAAAGCTAAGCACGACACCAATGCTAAAAACTACGAATTTGTTTTTGAAGGAAAGTTTGTTAATAGGAGGAAGAGCAACGAGAAAAGTTGAACCACGACAGGGTTTGGAACTTGTCAATATCGGATGAAGTGTGAACTGGTCATATTAGGTAATAAATGAAGCAATTACACCAGACGAAGCGACGACACAAGTTGGAAATACCTGCATTTAATGACCAATGCATGGGTTTGTTTTGCAGAATTGACGGAGGATTTGGTCAATTAACGGGGGATTTGGAAATGATGCCTCAAATCTCACACAAAAGGACCTGATGTTATAAAACTAGGTCAAGGGGCATGGTTCAACCCATTTTGTAGGTTAAGAGGAAGATCAAAACAAAGAGAAGAAGATTCAGAGCTAAGGGAAGTGTAAGAGAGAAGATAAGTGTTGCAGAGGCCATGTCACATATTATTTCAAGCACAAGTATGAAAGAAAGACCAATTGTGAGGGAAACCATGGTGTAAGAACAACATGAGATTGTGTCCGTTGCAGGGTGACTGATTATCAAGAAGAGGAGCACCACTCATCCAGTCGCTCCAGACAGAAGAATCAAGATGACCCAAAGTTCGACAAGGGGGGACTCAACAGAGGGAGAAGCCTGTCCATTGATCGAGATGGAAGAGGAAACAATGGCAAGGGACAAACTACTAGGGTTGATGATAGAATATATCCCAGGGTACATACCATCAAGAAAGGAAGGGTCATCGACAATACAACTTGGAAAAAATGCCAAGTATTCCATCAAGATTCCCAAAATACTAAAGGGCGTCCATGTGATGAAAAATATAGTGTCGCGACTGCAGAAGTTATAGTACAATGACCACAACATATTGGCATTCCCATAATGCACTAAGGGCATGTATGAGTAAATAACAGATGATGAAGGAGGTCAGATCACCAGGGAGCCAACACAATGGGCATTGGGATTACAATAGTACAGGCTGTTGTCGATCATCCATATGCCACATTTTGGATGATCCACAGACTTTAATGCATGCATGAAGTAGTTGTTGGCATGTTTCCATGGCTGATATTTATGTTTGGGAATAAATATCCAATTACGTCTGACTTGATATCCGATATCATAGGCTTACCTAAGGAGGGAGTCGATCTGTCGCAATACTTATGAGGAAAGGACAATAACAGAAGTTGGCAGTGAAGCTAAGAAACAAATACAAGGTCAGGAACGATTCTATATCCTACGTGATTGACACAAATAATGATCAAGCAGTCAGAATCACATCAAAATTACTGACAATAAAGATTGTAAGGAAGAGCCAACCCCATCAATGTACATCGGGGGTCATCACATCAACATAGCAATGCGCAACAGGGGTCCAAATGAACTAGTCCCTCTCTTTGTTGAACAAGCTGATGGAAGACGCAGTGTTAGCGCAGGAGGTAGGTAAGTTGTTCACATACTCCTGGCTGTTAATACTCATTGCGTTGGTTGGATGGATGGAACCAAAACACTACCAAGGAATGGAGGTTGACGCTGTCAATATATGCCGAGGAGTGAGGTATAAAAACCTGTGGGTTCTCAACAACAAAGAATGACAAACTACCAACAACATTCAGTTCTACCTTTACCTATATGCACTACGAGAGGAAGCAGTCAAGGTGTCGTGACTAATAGAAAAATCCACAAAGAAGTACCAAAGGATTACATGGTTGGCAATGGGTCCCCATGCCATACACATTTAGGCATGGGTATATCTGAAAAAAGAAATGGCTTACGACACAATATAAGCTAACTGATGAGGAGATGGATTCCATCATAGAAGAATGGCCTCTGTAATGGAAAGTTTTGGTAACTGGCGAATAATTATCAGAACCAATAGATGGAGCATCGGTGGATGTCCCAAGAGATCAAGATGAGCCCAAGGAATTAGAGGATGAAAAAAATTTACAAGATGAAACATCATCAACAACTCCAACAGAGTAAGAGTTAGAGAAACAAGAAGAAGAAGCGTGAACGAAGCACTGGTTCGAGCAAGGTGAGAGGAGCACAACTACATGACTCTCTGGTGACCAGGTGAACAAGGTATTAGAAGAAATCACTACGACAACCAACAAGAATCATGTGAAGGTGACACAACATGCAACGAGATATTTCCACCAGGTTACACAACTATTGCAGACACTCATGAATGCAGTGATCAAGACAAGGATACCGTAAGAAGGAACACTATAAAGGGCGATTGAAGTAGATATCGACACAAAAGTGTGATTGGTGAATATTCTGCCATAGGTGATCACAATAGGAGATAAGGATGGAGATGCTACACTATGAGGGAATGACCTGATTGGTATCAACCTAAACCTGCTCCCAATGTCTATGCTAGCACAAATTCAGATCGCAACAAGTGAGGAGATTAGAGATCAGGAAGCAACAACCCATGATTAGCTAGTCCACTCCAAACAACAAGTAGAAAGCACTGAAGAGGAGCTTCAATGACTGAAAGAGGAAAATGGGGCCATAATAAACGAAAATACAAAGGAAGTCGAAGACAAGCAGAAACTAGAGACGATAGTCTCCTTAGCCTACGAAGAGGTACCAGAAGTTAGCCCATAAATGATTACGGAAGCAAAGGCATTACAATTAGGGAAAGTTGTCACAGATCTACGAAAGGAAACTAAGGAATTATAGGCTAGAGAGGTACCCAACATGCCACCAGAACAACTAGCTGAAAGGAGAAGTGTGATAGAGGATACCACAACAGAGATTGTAGAACTAGAGAAGGAAACACAAATGATTGCGAAGGAGATCACATAGTTTTGGGGTAGCTTGGTAGAAGATGAAACATTGCACCAGTTGGATGTGTAACTTTGTGAGGCAGAAGCACAATTGGAAGCATTGAGGGGATCACTTAGAACAATGCCCCCACTTGTGCAAGTAACAAAGGCATCATAACTGAAAGAGTTGCAGCAATGTGTTAACAAGGCACCAATGGAGAACCACACATTTGGATGAACTTCAGGGTATAAAAGAATAATTGGTACTCAAGGCCATGGACTAAATAACAAACACTAAGGCGAAGCTGAACAAAGTACAATAGATGAGTGAGGAGCATCCCATGGAATAGGAAGTTGAAGAGTGCGCAACATTGAGGGAAAAGGTTAGAGAAGTGGTCAACCAAGTCAGAACAAAGTACGATGACTTCAAGTCAAAGTTGACCACAGTAGTTTCTTTTGGCTGAGGTGGATCGAGGGTGAGCCAAAATTTTGTGTTGGGGGCCTGCTGGCACAAGCTTGGAGCACACAAATTGCGGTGCCTCTTCCGACGTGAAGGGCATCGACAAGGATAAAAGTCAACTGTGAATGACAAAGAAGCCAACAAATAAGGATATTTTGGTTGAATTAGTTAGCAATTGGTCAAGTAAACCATTTTGTAATGGCCAAGCGAGCCTATAAGTAGAGTTAGAATTGTAAGTTTTAAATCATCATGAATGGGATTGTCTTTTGTGATCCAATGTTGGCATCGATTGTCTTCCTTATGAATTGAATTTGATCGACATTTTGGATCTTCAGGGTTGTAACGTCTTATTTCTACAGATTATGGCGTATCTGAAGAGGTTTCTGGTATGAATTCTATTTTAATGACTATTTTCTACATTTTTGGGTGAGATCTGTGTCAATTTGTGATGGATCAGATATGTTAATGAATATGAGTTGATGGATGACTATGCTACATCTAAGTTTTTCCTTTATTTTTATATGCGAAGTGTCATAGTAATTGTAATTTAATGTATGCTGATATCTTTGTTGATCTGAATCTAGGTTACTGCGGCTGTGAATCATAATGATATTAGTCTTTGTTGGTCTAAATCTGGGTTAACGTGATTGAGAATCATAACGGTAAGTTGTTTTGGTTAATAGTGCGGTTGCATTGTGTTTGTTGTGATCTTGGATTTTTGGGTGATGTTGTGATAGGGTAGAAGATAATGCGAAATCCTCTTCACACTGTATAAACTTCGTTCCTGCAACCCTCCCTCAGACATCTCAGGTGAGACTTCACTTGCTCTGCAGGTGTTTCTAGGAAAGGTAAAACCTTTCTAGCCCAATGTTTAGGGAGTCAGTGTCGATGGTTGTCGAGAACAGTTCAAATTGAACCCTTGTCGAGAGAACAGTGTCAGCAATGATGTCATCTGCAACATGTTTTCTTTTATATAGCCACTTGGAAGTCACAAATGACTTCCCCTCTGGTCTAGGAACCGCCTTGAACACACCATTCTTTATGATGGAATTATACTCTTCCATCATGGCATCTCTCCAAACATGATGTATGGAAGCCTCCTAATAAGTAGTAGGTTCGAACTCACGCAAGCTAGTCGCCTATGCCATGTAGCTAGAAAATATCTCAAGTGCCTTGCTCTCTTTGACCTCCCTCTTGGGTCGCCCAACAATATCCTCTCCTTCCTTCATAATCTTCCTAAGCCAACTTGGATTTATATTCCTAGAAGTAGCATCATGTGGTAGAAACTCCTCTACATTGTCATTAGACATATGTCTCCCTGAAGAAGTACCTACAGTTTGAGATCCTATACCCGGTGAACCTAAACCTGAACCATGTGTACCCAAATTACATGAAGGTGTAACCTATGAACCTATGACTCATGAACCTGTCCCTATACTAGAAGTCCCTTTAGGCTGAGTCCCTGAAACCGATGAACCTGTAACATGTGACCCAGTCACTCTTGAGACTTATGACCTTGTGTCCTAACTCACTGAAATCTGATATGTTGTCACATGTGGAGTAACCTGCTACTTCTCTATCTCATAATCTCAAGATATTCTGAAGGCTCGCTCCTCCTCAAATATCACCTCCCTCCTCACTACAACTTTCCTCTATGTAGGAAGGTATATGAGATAAGCCTTCAAGACCTCATCATATCCAACAAAAATACCCCTCTCTCCAGTAGCCTCCAATTTTGCCCTCTTCTTAGAAGGGACATGTGAGTATGTACGAAATCCAAAGATGTAGAAGTATCCTATCTTAGGCTTATTCCCGATGAACATCTCCTCAGGAGTTTTGCACCCCAAGGCACGATGCAGAATCCTGTTCTGCACGAACATAGTTGTACTATATGTCTCTTCCCATATAAAGAAAGGAAGAATATGATCATGCAGCATGGTTCTAACTGCACCCACGATTGAGTGGTTATTCCTTTCAGCCACTCCATTATGCTGTGGAGTGTAAGGAACTGTCAGCTGCCTCCTGATACCCTCCTATATACAAAACTCATCGAAAGCATGAGAAGTATACTCACCCCAATTATTTGATATGAGTACCTTGATCTTCTTTCCTATCTATTTCTCCACAAGAGCTTTGAACTCTTGGAACCAAAGAAATACCTCTTCCGACTTCTTACTTCTCAGAAAGTAGATCCAGGTCTTCTTGGAAAGTTCATAGATGAAAGTAATGTAATATTCAAAACATGTCAATGAGGTAGAAGACATGGGACCACATAAGTTTGAATAAATCAACTCCAACACTCCCTTTGATCTTCTGTCCTTGCTTGAAAAAGCAGTCTTAGTGTACTTTCCAAAAGCACACCCTCTACATACACCACCCTGCTCTATACTGAAATTTGGAAAACTGTGGTCATGTCTCTCAGCATCCTCAAAGTTTAATGGTGAAGGTGGGCCATACTCATGTGGAATAACTCACACAACTCACCGCTGCTTTGATTTTGTGCTAGTGCATGATGTGGCTGGAAGAGAAGATTGTACAATTTCCTGCATCCGACTTCAATCACATATGAAGCAGATGGACCTTCTGATTTGGGAAAGATGTAAGCTTTCCCATCTAGGAAAGATACACCAATGCCTCTATACTCAATTGTGGAAAATGATACAAGGTTCTTCTTCATCCCAGGGACGTACAATACATCCCTCAGTACCATGGGCTCCATGGACTCCCTCTCAAAGCGAACTATCCCAAGCTCAACTGCTCTCACCACTGTATCATCGCCCAATACAACCTCCAACTCCAAGTATGTCTCCGAAATCTTGGTGAAAATATCTTGAGCACCTGCTATGTGACTCAAAGATCCATTATCAATGTACCAAGTGGAGCAAGTAGTGGAAGCACTCAGTGAATTCCCAACGATCATGGAATGATCCATGTGATCCTCAAAATCCATGCTGGTGATGAATGATGTTCTCTCTACACAAACACCAACAAAGAGATAAAACTCTCTCTCAAATCTAGCAACATAGTCATCAATCTCTGTTGAAGTTGTTGTCTATTGTTTCTTCTTCTTCTTATTTGGGTATTTTCCAACATTGTTCCCAAACTTCTGACAAGCAAAGCATTTAACTTTGCTCATGTTTTTCTTCTCTCCATCCTACTGCTTGGTTCCACCCTTGGAACCCTTCTTGAAATTCTTCTTCTTCCCCTTTGATGATAATCCCACATTCTACTCATCATCCTTGCTGTGAGATGTACTGCCCTGTACATATCCCCTATAGGTTTCCTCCTGTATGAATTCATCCCAAAGACGATCCCATGTAGGCATGTGCTCATGAGCAACAATAGAATTAACAAAAACAGACAATGGCTTTGTCACACCATTCAGTGTTGTATGAACCAAATCTACATCCAACACTCTCTCTCCCACTGTTCCAAGCTCATCTCAAACCTGTGTAATCCTGTTAAGGTAGGAGACCATGTTCTCCCCCTTCTTCATCCTAATGCTCTTTAGTTTATTCCTTAACACCATTTTCTTATTTTCATTGGAACTTTGGTAAAGGTTGGTCAATGTGACCCACATTTGACGAGTATAGTCTTTCTCAGAAATATGTGGTATAATATGGTATTTAATGGCATCAAGTAAGATTCTATTTGCTTTTATGTCGATTTTATCAAAGGCAACCTTATCAACTGCAACTGTAGGAATAATGTGAGGATGAGATGTTGTATTATTAACTATTTCCCACAGTTCATTCTCTCGCAATAACAATACAATCCTAGCCTTCCATGGGCTAAAATTAACTGCCCAATCCAACATGTCCTCAAGCCTAAGTTCGGTAGCCATCAATGCAAAAGTATTCAAGAACCTGTTCTTCTCAACAACCCTGTTTTCCCTTATTTCTTCAAGTCTGAAATTTATTTATGTGTGTAATTTTCATCCTTCAATCAAGCTTTGATACCATGAAAATTTTCAAGAAACCCAACCCGATTTCAGTTTTAGTTCATCATATGGTTTAATTCGCGAACCCCATCATTGCATATGCATTAAAAATTAAAACATTTAACTAAAAACATAAAACACATGAGATTTCTTTTCTTCTTTTGAATTTCGAAAATTATATCAGCCCTAAACTCTTACTCAGAAATTTAAAACTCAGCCACACACATGAAAATTAAACACTCAGATTTTTGGCCAAATTGACCCAGGAAAAAACCCTGAGGGAAAACTTGTACTTTAGAGAGATATTTTATTTCTTCAAGCAAACTAAATAAAATTTACAACAATACTTATCTCAACCAAAGTGCCTTGGGATTTGTGCCAAACAATCACTGAATGACCTGCTGAAATTTTCCAAACTTCATCTCAAAATTTGTGCCCAAAATCTGTTGCATGGTCCACACATGTGACTATACGAATGCCTCGATTTTTGTGCAAACTCTACCTCGAAATTTGTGTTGTATTGTCTGCTATATGGACAACAATTAATGCTATAACTACCTTGATTTATTTGCAGTACGCATACCTAGAAAACCATGCCCTATCACACCTCACAATATGTGTTGTACAGACTATACAGCCTGCATTTATTGTTGTATGGTATGTTGCATTAATTACAGTATGACTGCATTGGGATTTGTGCCAATCTGCTAGTATAGTTTCCTTGAAATTTGTGCCCCTATTTTCTTCCCGATTTTGGAAATGTTTTAGAGGTTTACTTTCTGGTTCTTCTCTTGCTCCTCTCTCCTGGTTCTTTCTTGTGAAAGGGAACAATGATCTCTCTTTGCCTCTCACAAGCCCTTTTTGTTTGAGTAACTTCCACTTTGAGATCAATGGCTTAGATGAAAATCCAACCAAATGAGATCTAGTGCCCATCTCATTTCCTCATTAAAAATCACTTTTAATTATTAAAATGATAATTTAATGCACACCCACATTAATACTCATAAATTAACGTTTAAAATATAAACTGAAACTCACATAAAAAATGTAACTTTATAAAAGACATCCTCACATTTTTAATTAGGCTAGGGACCACATTTCAAAGTGTTCTTGTCCACCCCAAGTCATGAGTGGAAAACACTTCCTCGGTAAATATTCAACATCTTTGAGATGTGATTGGATATAAATATTCATCTCATCAAGGCGAGTTGAGCAATATACCGTTTTTTCCAAATATGTGGACATGACTGCAAAATATTTGATGCCTTGGTTTCTCAATTTTCTTCTATTGAATTATTTGGTCTTAATTCTGATTTATCTTCAAAATTTATGCCTCTCAAGGTCTAAAAATTTGTCGTGAGGTAGTGTGATCTATCTTGTATAAAACCCCATAGGTTATAGAAATATTGAATACACTAAGTGGAACTTATGCTAAGTTTACCAATGTGACCTATTTATGGACCGGTTCAGTATAGAGAACTTGTACTGATTTCCATGTGTCACTATTTCAAATTCAGGTTCTGAGACTTGCGCTAGAAAAAGTACATTCTATTCCCTTTTTGAAACATCTCAAGAAATTATATTTGGATCTTCCTAGCCCGAGATATAACATTTCTCCCTAGGTCATATGTTTAAGACTGGATTCTGGAAGAGGCTAGAACCTAGTTTGGAGGGATCATATCTTCTAAAATACAAATAATACATGGTTGAAACTCATACACATGGTATATCAACATCTCATCTTCATAATATACAAGTTTCAACTCTTGATCCTTCACCAAAGTTGAGTTATAGTGAAAATGATCGGATGACTAGATTTTGATTTCTAGGGTTTCAAGCAAGCCCTAATCTCTAGTAGCTACAGTTGTAGCAATGTCATGGCATCACAAAGACCTTTTCAGGGTAGATTTGATACCATGTTAATATGATAATGGTTATACAAGAACTTTATACATTTAGCATCATTTCATCACAACCATAACATTAGAATCACTAAAAGAAAGACAAGCACAAAAAAACACATAGATTTATCTTGGAAAACCCTCCTAGGGGAGAAAACCCAACAAAATGTCCTCAATATAGAATTCTACCAAGTACAATGAACAACCCCAAGAAAAAGACTATCAATTTCCTCTCTCCAATGAACCTCCTCACTCTCTCTCTAGTGCACTTACTTGTGTGAGAGATGTGTCTAAATGAGGGAGGCGCCTCACTTATTTATACTCATTAAGTGAGGGACCTATTTACCTAACTAGGTTGACCTAGTTCTCTAATTAGGGTCGACCTACCTAGGAGGAATCAAAATATTATTTATAAATACTTTTGTGGGTACTATTTACCCTCTTTACAATGAAGGTTTTACCTCAAGACTTTTACATAACCAATTACATCAATGACATCTCCCAAAGGAGAAATAGTAATAATATAATACAACTACAATAGAATACATTCCAAAGTTACATTTGTTTAACATCTCCTTAGCATTCGTAGAAACAAATGAGAAAATTACATGACTCAATTTACCACAAATTTAATGTTCATATAATTTAACTTCTTCAGAACAGTTAGGGAGACCTTGGACCATACCTTTATTGTGCATGCCATGAAGACTTTTCTCACCAATTTGTTCCATCTATTGATGCCACAATGTGGTATAGACTAGAGAATAAGATATGTTGTCAGATCTAGGACATATTACACTAGCACAACCATTGGTGTATGTTCTTCCCAATATCTTGTACAGGGTTCCATTCCTAACTCCTCGCACCATATTACATTTATATTTCTGAAATATAGGATACACACTTGCATTTCCTATATTACTAACAGAGATAAGGTTTTGAGCCAAATTTGGGATATGCAGCGCTCTTGGAAGTGTTCATATTCTTCCATCTTTTAGTCTTAGTTGAACTTTTCCTTTCCCAACTATCATGGTTGGTGAATCATGTCCCACAAGGACAGCATCATCGTTGAACTTTTCGTATTCACAAAACCATTTTATGTGAGGTGTCATATGATTTGATGTGCTAGAGTCAACCAATAATGATGGTCTGATTGTGTACTTATGGAGTCCAAATACACATCACCTTTCTCTTCTTGCAGAGGCTTACTGCCAGTTGAGTGTGCTTCCTCAAACCCTTTGTTTTTCTCTACTTTCGTTGACTTACAGTTTCATCTATAATTCCCTACTTTAATACAACGCTAGAATGTTTTCATCACCAAGTCAAGAGATATAGTTTTAGATATGACTGTCCACTTCGATCTTGTACCAGAGGTTTTGTCTTTTCCTCTGTCTATATATCAACCTATTACCATCAAGGCGTAGTGGTTCAGACCTTCAATGTTCTTTCATCTCATCTCTTCTAACAACATAGATGCGACCAAATCATCGATATTTAATCTTGTATTAGTGCTTCCAATATCCATGGCCAGGTTATCCCAGGAATATAGCAAAGAGCACAATATATTGATACATTTTTCCTCAGTGATTTCAATATCCATGGACACCAACTAACTGATCATACTATTAGACACATTCAAGTGATCTATAACCAAATCACATCCACTCATCCTCATAAGGTACGACTTCTTTCAAAGAAACAACTTGTTAACCAAAGTTTTTGATTGGTACAAGTTTCACAACTTTTCCCATAGCTTCTTTGTAGTGTCTTCTTCTGAGACATTTAACAATACAAATTTTTCTAAACAAATTCATATTGTACTCCTTTTCTTCTTGTCTATTTGTTTCCAATCTTCCTTCAACACACCAGTCAGATTCCTTCCCAGGTCAACTATAACCCATTTTTCTCAATCCATAAGGAGATCCTCCATTTTAAGCTTCCAAAGCCCAAAATTCTATCCATTAAAATTTTCAGTTTCTATCCTCGACATGTTAGCCATTCTAACTATAAATCAAACTCCCATAGAAATAGGTATTCACTAGATTCAGGACCAAGCCAAATCCTTAGCAACAAAGGTGTCCCCCTGTAGCCAACTATAGCTTTGATACCAACTGTTAGTTTTGCTACCGATTACATTGAGCTTGCAAATTGATTTATATAGTTAAACACAATTAGACATAAAAAAATGCCACACAACACATCAACACAATAGACATAAATTACCTTAGAAACCCTTTTCCTGGTGGAAAACGTGCAAATCAACAAGCTTTTCCACTTGTCTATTAATGATCACTTCAACCAATGTTAGAACTGTGATTTGCTAGACCACAACTCACACTTTGTTACATCACACAACTATTTGCATAGCCATTACTTATTATTTATAAATGTAACACAACCATCTAGCCATTAATGGCAATCCATAACTTGCTAACCACTTTTAGTTATTATGTTATAGTCGACTTGATTGGGTCAACCTTGGTCAATCACCCATTGAGATTTTGGTCATTTTGTTGACTTCCCATTGACTATACATTTTCCTTCGACCAAACAACTATTCTAGTTGGCCAATCGACTGGACTTCCACCATCTATCAACCTCCAAATCCAGACAACTTATACTGGTAGACTATCGACTTTGTTAGTTGTTACAAAGAATATAACATTCCCAACATATTATAGAGTTTATTATGTCAACTTTTATGGAATCATACAACATCAAAGTTTAGAGCCCAGTTACATTCAAGTGGACACTCTACTCATCATCAGAAGATCACTAAAGCTTTAAAAATATATAAAGGTTCATGGTTGATTATATATAGGAAGATGAAATAATCGTTAAGGTTAAAAAACTTTCAGAAAAAGTCAAAATAAGGGATAAGGAGTAATTAGTGCACACAATTCAAAAAAACCCATGATTAGAAGAAAAGTTAAAATACAAGCAATAAGCTTTAAAATATGAAAAATTGTGCATAAAGGGGATCTAAAAATAAGGATATTATAGTGGTTAAATAAAACAAGATAACGGATAAAAAATAAGCCTTAAAATAAGGATAAAGTTTGAAATAAAAAGATAAACGTCAAATGGTTCTAATTAGAGATAAACAATAATAGTTTTTTTTTTCCAGAAAGAAAAAAGCATGTCCTTGTTATTCATTAGAATCAAAGGGCATCTTGCAATGCTTGCCCAGGATATGGGCTACAATCAAAGAGGAGAAATTGAATGTGACATATCGCCAAACATCTCGAGAAGATACACAACTCAATAAGTGATGAGGGGGAGAGTCCAGTGCACATCTAATATGTAATAAAAGATACCCATTAGTAATATCTGTCATGCCATCCCATATCTACCGTGTACATGAAAAGCATGTGTGCAGCAGACTAAAGGAGCCAGCTCCATACATGAAGATAGGGTGCAAAAAAGAAGGGGATCTAAGTCCCGCACCAACTCAAAAGAGTTTAATATTGCCATGAGAGGTCAAGTGACCATCAAAAAATTCAGTGTATGTGCCAATACCCGAAGCTAAAGAAAGAGAAACTTTAGAAAGACAGTCAGCTAGTTGATTATGTTCATGGTAGATATGGTCAAATGACAGTGCTAGAAACTGCGTGCATAGCTTTCTAGTCTCCCTACACCAATAATGGAGCTCACGTGGTGAAAGGGAAGACTTGCCCCTTGCCCAGTTTATGATAACTGAGGAGTCACCAAACACATGGAGTGTGGGAATGCCCATCATATGGGTGGAAAGCAGAAGGGCCCAAAGCCCGACCAGTTTTGCTTTTGTATTAGTGCACTGACCGACCCCCACAACAAACTCAAAGGAATGTGTTTCATTTAGGTGCAGGCTGAAACCAATGCCACCACTTTTTGCTGAAGCATCATAAAAAAAGCTACATGGATATACAAGTCTTGGACTAGGGCCCAATATTCTGGGTTTTTTCCTCTTTTCTGATGAAGGGTAGTACATTTGAGAGAAATGTACCACCTACTAAATCATACTAAACAAATACATCTTTTTCCCTTCAAAAATACAGTTATTTCTAGCTTTCCATAAAACCCACATCGTATAGAAGGGAAGGTAACAACAGATGTTGTGCTTTGAAAAGTGACTAGTCCAAATCCCCAGAAGTTCCACAAGACAAGCTGACTGAGTGTGAGGTGCCAAGTGATGCTGATCACTCAATTTTAAGAGCAGTTTCAACAAGACTGGACAGAGTCCAAATATGTGTTGAGTACTATCCTGATCTGCTAAGCATAGTGCACAGATAGAAGGCCCGATCCATCCCCTCTTCTGAAGATTATCCCAAGTAAGCAGTTTGTTTGAAATATCCAACCAAAAAAAACAATTGATCTTTTTAGGCAGAGTGCCATTCCATATGATATCCAAAAGTTTGCTGCCAAGAGGGGGACACAAAGATGAAACAATGGAATCATACACCGCATTTGCTGTTACAGTACCATTCTGCGGATTAAGAGCCTAGACAAGAGAGTCCGATCGAGAATCCAGATGAAGGCCACTCCGATCCATACTATTGGTGAAAGCCTCCCAAGCTATTTTCCATTCACCACCAATACAAAGATCCGCTGCAGAGTACCAGTAGCAGTGAGGCCTCGAGAGAATGTTGTGGGCACTGGCAAGTGTAGCGATATCCAAATCTACTAAGTAGTCGAGAAGATCCGTGGGAAGAGACAGAGATTGGTCAACCCCCACGATAGGGTCAGTGCCCAAATGGATGTTGTGGCCATCACCCACTTGCCAAGAAATTCCACGACCCACACAAGGAAGGGTTTGTAAGAAACACCTCCAAATAACAGAACCACCACGAGGACTGAATTTCTTACCTCGCAGCCAATCCACCATGGATACCTGCTACAGATACTTGTGACTGAGTAATTGATGCCATAAACCATCATGCTAGAGGGCCATCCAAAATTTTTTTAGCCTCAAAGCTAAACTGAACCAAGGCAGATTCTTTATACCCCATCCCCCATACCTTTTAGGCCAGGAGAGTTGTTTCCAACTTGCCAAATGGTATCTATGCTTATTGCCAGCAAAGCCCCAAAGAAAAGCAAAAATAATACTTCTGAGTTTGTTGATGATAGATATAGGTATGGGGGCAAGTCCTATCCAGTAAACAAAAATGCTAGTCAACACCGTTTGAACCAGGACCAGATGTCCTCCAAGTGAGAGTAACTTGTGTGACCAATGAAGAATCCTACATTCAAATTTTTGAATGAGCCATAGCTAATCATTGCTCTTATACCCCAAGGGCTTGAGGTGATATCCCAAATACTTGAATCCAGAAGTAATGGGATCCATTTTATATGGCATAAATCGAGCAATGTTTGTACCCACATCTACATCCAAGTTGTTGTATAGAAAGCAGGATTTTTCCAAGCTAATGCACATGCCTGATGCCTTGCAAAAAGTACTCAAAATGACATCAAAATCCATCCATTCAGAAAGAGCACCTGAGCCCATAAGTATAACATCATCAACAAAGAGAAGGCGTGTTAGTGCAAGCAATGGAGAAATCTTGATGCCCCTAATGAGACTGTGAGCCCTAGCATTCGTAATCAAGAGGATGAGTCCTTCAATGACAAGAATGAAGAGTAAGGGTGAGAGGGAGCATCCCTGTTTGATGCCACACGAGGCTTTAAAGAACTTGGAGGGGGTGCCATTGACGAGAACAACAAAATTTGCTGAAGAGATACAAGCCATAATCCAGTTAACCCCAAGAAGTGGAACGTCAATTTGGATAAGGAAGAGCCAGATGAAAGACCAGTTAACCCTATCAAATGCTTTTACCAAGTCCAACTTCAAGATGAGGGCACACATGTTTTTTGTTTTCATAGTATGTAGGGTCTCTTGAACAATTCCAATGGGTTCGACAATTTTCCTGTCTTTAAGAAAACCATACTTTTCTCTGGAGATATGTGTGTCTAGGTGGGGCTTCAATCTAACAGCAATTACCTTTGAAATCAGTTTATAAAGTTAATTACTCAAGGATATAGGCCTGAAATCAGCGAAGGTAATGGGCTTGTCCTTTTTTCGGATCATGGGAAGAAAAGTAGAATTTAGGGAGGGAGGAACACATCCCGAAACTCTAGTACAATCAACGGCAACAAGTAATTCTTTACCCAACAGACCAAAAAAGTGAAGATAAAATTTAGTAGGCCATCCATCAAGACCCGGGCTCCTATCCTTTTTAAAGGAGTGTAGGGCACTTTCAATTTCTGTAAGTGATATAGGTTGGGTGAGGCAAGGGGCATCCATAGGGGAGATCATATTGGGGTACATCATGACATCCCTAAGCTGTGCAAGTAGGTTAGTTTGTTTGTCATCACAAAAGATATGTGCAAAATGCCTACTACCCAGCTCCTTAAGTCCAATATCATACTCAAAAGCACCACCCTCCTCATTCAATAGAGACCAAATAGTGTTTTGGTTCCTTCTCCCAGAAGCCAAAGTATGGAAATACTTCGTGTTTTGATCTCCATGGAGAGCCCATTTAGTACGACTTTTAAGCTACTAGGTAAGAAGGATATGGTCAAATCGTGACTTTTTTTGGAGGCGAAGCTGAGTAAGAGTAGACTGTTCATCGTGTGAAAGGATTCCAAAGGCCGAGCATGAGAGGATACCACTGATATTTGAGTCAATCCTTTTATTTTCTGACTCCAGTATGGAGCCTTTGTCCTTGATCCAACCTTTGACATCCATCTTGAGAGAACGGATTTTGTGTGTGAGAAGTTCACAGTCAGTGTAAGAAGAAGGGCCATAAAGTTTAGACCATCTATTGGTGACCCAAGAGGTAAATTCAGGATCGTTTAGCCAGGATCTATCAAAATTAAAGGGGTAGTTACAGGACCCAATGGTTTTGTTCCACTCAAGACAGATAGGAGAGTGGTCGGAGATATCAGAGTGTAGAGTCCAAACCCAGTGAACCTGGAGAGAAGGAATCAAGGAAGAAGCTATGAGAAGTGGTCTAATCGCTTACTGATCCCATCAGTGCCCACCTGACCGTTCCTCCAAGTGGGACCAACATTGGGAGGAGCAATATCCACAATCCCCAAAGAGTCAAAGAAGTGGTGAAAGTGTGAGAAGAGGGGATCTATAACGGCCTTATCCCCCCAAGTCTTGGAGGCTTTTAGAGTAAGGTTTAAGTTGCCCCCCAAGATCATATTAGGAGAGCTGAGAAGGCCACCCCTACGAACAAGCTCCCAGAAGTTAGCTCGGTGTTTATAAGGACCGTAATAGTTCAGTATATCTAAGGGGATGTGCATACCCCTATAGGTAGCTTGGACCAGGATGCTTGCAATAGTTTTGTAAGCATGGCATCTAACCTGATGAGGGTTCCAAGCCGACAATAACCCACTAGAGAGCCTAGAGGCACTTATAACACAAAATTCTAAACTAGGAAAAAACTTAGAGAAATTCATGAGTGCAGGATAGGAGCTACACATGGTCTCCTGCAAGAGTATCATATCAGGACGGATAGAACAAAACAAAGACCGGAGGCTATTTTGTTTGGCCTTACCTTCCAGGCCCCGAACATTGAGAGAGAGGACCAGCATTAAGGAGCAGAGGGTGGGGGGGTTGACGTTCTAAGCCTCCGAGTGGATTGTCCCCTAGCTGCATCTTTAATGCGAACTGAGAGGGGGATATAGGGAGGCGATACGAAAGAAAGATCCCCCTTCGACAGTAGCTTATCCTTTTTCTTTTTTCTTATTGTCACATTCTCGAAATGGATGGAGTTAAGGTGTAAGGTGGAAGGGGAAGAGGGAGTAGTGGCAGAAAAGATGGATAGAGATTTTTTAAGTGAAGGATCTGAGAAAGATGGCGAGGAGGTGGGGCTATGATCAGGGGGAGAATGGAGGCGTGAAGAGGAGGTAGTAGGTAGAGGAGGGAAGTCAACCACCAATGTGAGAGAAGGCACTGTGGGTGTGGGGTTAATGTTCGGTGTGATAGGGGAAGACAATGAAGGATCCAGCTCATGGGAAGCGACCACCGAGGGGGTAGTGGATAAATCAGAGGCAGCAAAATTAGGATCATGCTGAACAATAGGGGCCACCATAGGATTACAGGCCAAGCCAACTGATACAACAAGTAAAGAAGCATTATCTGCACCATCCAACCGTACCAGCACGAAGTCAGAGACATCATCAAAAAGGGATAAGGAATTAGATTAAATACCAAATTTCAGATGCTCTAGAGCATAAGTGACAGTGGGCTGTTTGATAATTATGGATACCTCTCGACTGGTGCCCAAGTGGTCCATCCTAAGAAGGGGGCAAGAACGTCGAAGATGTCTAGTCTCATGGTAGCAGTTGCATCGAAAAGGAACATGCAGATAGTCCAACTTTTACACCAGGAGCCTGTACTTACAGAGAATTTCCACATCTGCAGGAAGACTGAGAGAGATGTCCATCTCGACCAACACCCTAGCCATTCGTTTTTCAAAGGCCAGGTGAAAGGCATCATCCACTGCCACAAAACAACCAATCGTATTCGCAATACCCTCTAAGATATTCTGATTCCAAAGAGGAAAGGGGGGATAAGGAAGTAATACCCAAAGATGTCGTTTTGTAACCCTTTCACAGAGGGGGTCAAAATGCATGTGCCAGTGAGCCAGCACCAGAGAACCTGATCCTACAGGCCAAGTCTGGTCCAGAATCAAGTTGGCGTGTTCCTCTTCAAGAAATATAAAAACAATCCATCCTTTTGATAGAATTCTAATGGTAGGGTTATACTTGGTCAACGACTTCCAGTACTCACAGGTCCAATCAACCCATTCCTTTTTTCCCAATTTACAATATTCAAGACGGCCTATCAGAGCCCGGGAGCACAAGGAGCATACACGATCAAAGAAAATGTCATGGCCAAGGACGTAGCGGAAGCGACCCTCATGGGTTTTTATATTCTTTGCATGTCGCTTGCTACGAAAGCGAGAGGTGTCATTGTCCACCATGTGGTGGTGAAAGAAGTCAACCTTGAGCAAGCAACAAACCCAAGTCCACCGGAAAAGACACCAGACCACCAGAAAGGAGAAAAATAAAATGGAAACCCACAACACAGTCGAAACCCGAACACTGGGAAACAACCAAAGCAGAAACCCGGTAGCGAGGGAGTGATTACAAAACGTACAACTCCCCTCAAATAGAAACCACCAAAGATAAAACCACCGGAAGCAAAGTTGAAGACCAGCCCTCATACTGACTAGTGGGTGGGAGGGAGAGACCACGAGTGGAAACAAAAACAAACCCAGGATAGGCGACCAAACCCTAGTATCACAGGTGAAATGAGGAAGTGCAAAATTCAACCATGACACAGCTGACAAAGCCCAAAAAAGAAGGGACGAAGCATCACAACGTAAGAAACCATGCAGGGTGGCGAAGCAAGCATAAACAGGTACCCACAAACAGCGGTAAAAAACAAAACAACGATGTCCTTCCCACTTTTTTGCCTGGTTGGTACTAGTCCCCCTCGAGGGGGATGACCTCTAGGAAGATCGCCGACAGTGGGAGCAGAAGCCAAAGAAATCCAACGACAAGTAGAGCAACGTCAGGGGAAGGGGAGGGAAGGCAGAAGCAACCAAGGATACAAACCATCCATAAGATCCATAAACCCCCTGTGATGCCACAGACCAGCCAGGGAGGAAGAAAAGTTAAAGCCATGGTTGAGGCCACAACACATACAAGGCCGCTACACAGAAGAAGGAATCCACCAAACCCTCCATGACTTCCCTTCCTAGAATTCCCAACTTTTTGGACATTATTACTGATAGGACAATAATGTACAAATTTTGTAGGATGGATATCATTTTTTCATAAACAATAATACGTTATACAATGGATAGCGTAAGTGAATAAAGAAAAATTAAATATTTAACAAGTAGAAATCGTAAATGATTAAATATATTATAAATGGATAAAATATTTGAAGGATAATAACTTCAAGGATCATAACATTAAAGATATATCGAGAAAATATGGTGGAGGATTGGATAAAAAAGGCCTCGGATTTTGAATTCAGATACAAGACCAATAGATGACAGAGGAGGGTAGATGATTGAATAAGGAGGGGGTGAGGTATTGAGGATAGCCTTATCTGTTTTTCTTTTTTGATAAAGAATGATTTAGATGATATATATATTTTACATAGTCTTTGATAACCAAGGTTTATATGATGTAAGGAGATATGTACAGTCCATTTTTCTATCCTATAAGATATATCTATCGTTGAATGTAATGTTAACTGATTGAATATATAGGTTGGATATAATTCGATGGTTAATCAATTATTACCTATTGTAATAAGCATTTTTGGTGCTGAAGAAGTTGAGACAATGGACACTGATCTGTAAAAGATAGTGGCTCATATGATGAATGTAATTTTGTAATAAAGTTACAATTTTTATTTATTTATTTATTTATTTTTGTGGAAAAAAAAGGAGGGGGTGAGGTTCGGGAAGGACAAGGAAGTCGAGAGTAATATCAAGAAAAAAAAGAAAGAAGAGTTAACGATTAAGATGGTGAATTAACGACTTCTAATATTAACTTAACTTATAAACATCTTCAAGTGCAGTAGGTGCAGGGAATCTTATATGATTTTGGAGGTATTGTGAAGGAAATATTCTCTCAAGGTTTACGATGATACACCAATAACATGGCATAGATCCTTGTTCTATATCAAGGGATAAAAACTTTAGTAAAGGAAGAGACCAAGGATGCAGTTATAATCAAAGACTCGTGGATCTTAATTAAAGCCTTCAACTCCAACATGCCCTTAATGGATGTCAACATGGATCACATTTATGTAAGGATTATAAAGATTCTATAAGTCCAAGGGGACTTGCAGTCTTTTCATGTCTTCAACGAAAAAAAAGGAAGTAGATGAATTGGAAATTTTGGCCTCGACATTTCCAAAAAGAACTCTCGAGACTCTTAATGAAGGACAAATACATGATCCAAACCCCTAGTGCATTAGCCTTGAAGGAGGGGGTTTATTCCGAAGGGAAAAGAGGAGATAACTTGCTTGGTCCCATGGGAAAGGGATATAATCAAAGGTTCATGCTCAAGTGGTGGATCCGTCAGCTCATCAATGGACATGTGTCTGCCACCTTCCTGAATGATGACACAATAAGACTAGTGAGGATGATGGGTGGTTCAAGGAAAGCATATGCATAGGTCCTTAGGTCGGTTTTAAATACTAGTTCAGGGCAAAGTAAGTCTCCTTCTAGGTTCATTATGGTTTGAGTGGCAAGGAAATTTAACGAGACATGTCTAGTCCTTGGCTCATGCTATCTCAATATCCCCAAGGTCCATCATGATCCACATGGACATTAGTGTACACCCACCTAGTCCATTGGATCAAAGACACAATATTCTAGCTTGGCAGTGTTTTTATAGTTTTTCAGGTTATGATCTTCAAGGGTAATTTTGAGGCCCTAAATGATGTTTTTTTGCCATGGAAGAGACTCGACAATCCCAAAAGGCATGGTTTGGGCTGACCACTTGGAGTCCTTCTTGGTCAGACATTTCTGACGAGATACCAAGTTCCCCAAATGGAGATTGTATGCAAAAGCTGCACCCTCGGGAATTTGATGTATCAACTAACCACATCGGGGCTCACCAATTTTTTGGGGTTTCAACTGTCGGGGTTAGGTTTTTTGATGTTTAGGGTTTTCTCATTTTTGCTTTATGTTAAAACGGCCTTTATGGTCTCATTGTAACTTAGTTCTTGAGAATGAGTGTAGCCAACACATATATTTTCAGAGATAAGCTACCGCCACCTAGAGCTAGTTTGAATTGCTTTACGGTTTATAGTATTTTTCTAGTCCATTCATTAATAGAATTTGGGTTTTACTATACTACTGTGTTTTCTACAAAATATTCATGCTTTTTTTTTATATTATTACCTTCATTTTGTTCTCCAAATAATCCATATCAATGATATCAGAGCAATATGCTCTTATTGTTTCTCAATGCATGTCCCCAACTAGATTTGAATATCGAGAGTTGGGTTTCGAATTAGTTGAGTTTGGGGAAAAATACCCTTGTCACCCTAAGAAACCTCACATGGTGGGAGAGGAAAAGAGAGACGGCAGAGCAGGATGTCCTATTAAGTTGTTGCTTAAGGAAACCCTCATGCAATAGAGGAATAAGATGATGGATAATTTTTCCCAAATCCTTCGATGAATGTGGACGGTGGTAGATGCACCTTCAACTAGTAGTCATTTCAGACGTGCGACTACCTTTAAGCTATAAGTTAACTTTGGCATTCCCTTATTTGAAGGCCATATAGATGCAGATGCTTTGGAGAAATGGATAAATCTGTTATAGGGTTACTTCTCTGTTAAAAACAATTTGATAACGAAAATATCACCTTCACGGTCCCTAAGTACGTCCCCCATATCAAATCAAAGATTGGTGGGATGGCTACTGCAAGAGGAATGAGAGAGATGAGTCTAAACTATACAGGACAAAACCCACTTAGGTTTCTGTTGCTGCCTAATTCGCACCTCGGGTAACGTGGCAAAANTAGACTTTCCTGCAGATTGCATGTTTCTGTCAATCTTCTCAGCTATTTCCATGGCTTTCTTTAGGTTGTCAGGTTCTTTGTCTCTAAGTTGGTACCTCACTTCTCCCTCGAATGCTTCTGTGTAATATATGAGAATTGAAGTATCTGATGGTTTAATATCAGCCGAGCATCTGCCCACCATATCTCTGAACTTTTTATTGAACTCTTCTATGGTTTCGTTTTCCTTATTTTTAGTGTTTGTTAAGGCAGCCAAAAGGTGCCTCTTCTCTTTTTTATCCCCCCATCTTTTATTGAAAGCAGTTTCAAATTCCTGGAAGGTCTTGATACCATCGTCATCCAAGGAGGTGAACCATTCAAAGGCGTTAGCCTCAAGAGATAAGGCAAACAACCTCATCTTTACGTCTTCATGGTTGACGTTGTGACACCATTTATTGTAACACTGCGAGAAAGCCAACAAATGAGACTTAGCAGTTATAGCATCGTTTCCAGAAAAAGATGGAACCTTCTCAATGGCTTTATGTGGGATGTTATGAGGCTGCCCAATTACGGCAGAATAATCCAGAGGTTTAAATAAAGTACCCATGGTACTGTGTGAATTATTTGATTGAGAAGTATCAACAAATAAAAGGTGAATATCTAAGATTGACTCAGATGAAAGATCGTCAAGGATCTTACGAGAAGCTAGCTTGCTTTTCCTCCTATGGTAAACCTTTTCAGGCTCAGGAATGAACTGAAGCAAGCCTTCAGAGTTTCTTCTTGTAGAACGCCTTGGTAAAATTAAAGGTAGTGGAGTCGCCAGATGACTTGAGTAAGTTGATTAAACTACAACATTCATCAAACAAAGAGAAAACAATAATGAAAACTCAAAAAGTCGTATTCCGGGAATAGAAAGATTTATCCCCGGCAACGGCGCCAAAATGTTGCCGCCTAATTCGCACCTCGGGTAACGTGGCAGAAATCTTCAAGCCACTGGGTGCGACCTTGGGGGCAAGCTTGAGCCAAGTGCTGTCACCCGATACTCAGCTCCTCCGTCTATGCCAACTCCTAGCGAAGCCAAGGGGGGTGGACCCTAATGAAAAGTAAAATCTAAGGTTTTTACTCTACGAGAGAAGTAGTTAATTCTAGGAGTTTTAATATGGAATGGATGAATTTAAGAAATTACCAATTACTGCCAACACAATTTAACCTTAGAAACACCTTAACTCAAATTAGATACACAAAATTCAATGACACATTTGCGAGATTAACTTATGCAAAAAGGAACAGAAAAAGACCAGTGCCAAAATGAAAAAAGTGCTTTGCAAAAGTGGGTTGCTAGTGTAGTCTCAGTGAAAGTATTGCAGTGTCTCGGTTGGTAAATTTTAAATTATTAAATGAATTGATTAAGGAATGGGTAAATTGTGGGTTTGGCCCAACAAGTCAAGTCCCTTCGAACTGAGTGCTAAAGCAGTAATACCAAGTGTCCAACAGGGTGAGGATAGACCTGCTTAGAGTAGCCCCCTGACTCTGTAGTGATTACTCTTTGCAACCTCCCGAGTTCTCAAGAAAATTACTTGTGTGGATTTTCCTATTAGATCTAGTAACTTGTATCCCTTTCTGATACAGCCAACTGATCAGACAAGTTGCAGCGGTGTAGAGCATACGAGGAAGGAGTCTTGGTTTATTTTAATTAAAACAAGTTTTCTGATTTAGAAAGAGATTAAACCCTGCAGTATCTTTCCAAATTCAGTACTCGGGCAAGCCCTTATCCACGAACCTGTACTTGGGAAAGCGAGGGGGTTTATTTTAACTTAGTAGTGCATAACAAAATTGTTTTTTTTTTTTTTAATTACTACACTGCTCAAATCTTTTCCCTTATGGTACTTCGGTATAGCGCAGTGGGTAAGTATTCAGGTTACTTTTGCACAACTTAAACACAGCATGAAATGATAAAAACAAGGACAACTACGCTACCAGCATATAAGAAAACAGAAAATGACACCGACACAAATCCCCCAAGGGGGATGGGGACCGGGCTCTATTGAGCCTACTCAAACTTGTTTTTTTTTTATTACTCGGTTACAATGCTTCAACAGAGAATGCTCTTTGGTCCTTGTTATCTGGGATCCAAAGGCTTACAACATGCAAAGGAAACATGCCCAGCTAAGGGGAAAGCTTCCTGGGAGCTCCGGATGCTCGAAAAAGCTAATTTCGGGCAGAGTTTCCTTCTCTTTTTTGATGGGCCTGCTAAAAACCAGCAAGCATATGTCAGTGAAAGATGCCCAAAAAACACTTTGGAAGTGTCTTTGGACAACGTGCAAAAAATTACAAAAAAAATCTAAGTAGCAACTGATTACAAAAAAAATGAAACAACTAAGTAAGGCAAGCTAGAAAGCTTGCCTTCTTAGGATCTTTGCTTGCCTCTTGAGAAGAATGGCAAGCAAATTTCAAGCACTAAAATGCTAGATAAATCGAATGAAAGCTCTTTAATCTTCTTAACCAAGTACTTTGAAATTTTACTTTAAACTTGCGGGAAGAGGGCTAGATCTAATGTTTAAAAGAACAACTCGTAATTACGCAATCAGATCTAGAATTGAGAATTTAAATCTACTTTATATGTATCTTTGAAATGTAGATCTAAGCAAAGTAACGGTAAGCAAAGTAAAATTTAAATATTTTTGGATCAAGAAGTGATAGAACTGGGTGGAGTAATAAGTAGAAAAGGGACGGTGACGCCTCCTTTGGTGAGATCCGAGGGATGATGCTTCTTCTTTCAAAGTTACTGGAGAAGAGGGAGAGCCCACTCGCTCAACAAATGCTCCAGCTTGGGTTTCCTGTAAAATACCTTCAACAACATGCAAAGAGGATTAAAAGCACCTGTGTGAAATAATAACAAGATAAACAGTATTATAGATCCATACAAGAAATCATATAAAACTTGGTAATCTAATATATTCCACAATAAGAAGTAACCTAACAAGAATCACTTCCTATTCTTACCAAAATGTAAATTTCCTTACGAAGACAAGTAATCCCAACAATTGCAAATTATGAAAAGATTTGATACAGATTACCTCAATGATTTAGCATAAAGAAAACATCAACCCAACATCTATGGATCCCACACAGAAATTGCCTCCAAAGCCTTTTATTAATAATACTCAGAAAATGTTACAATGTATGCAAGCAGAGGTTCCACTTTTGATCCTGAACAATGGAGAAGAGACCAGCTTTTATAAAAATGCCAAACCAGGAGAGGATAAAAAAAGACGAGAGATGGAATCCACGTGACCAAGGAACAACTCGCAGTCTTTGATGGCATTCACAAAATTAAGGGAAGTGATCTGAGTTGTTTGGTAAGATCGCCGTGAAGGAGGTGCCACCTCTCACCAATACTCGCCACCACTCCACAAGCTCATAAATCAGAACGCTGAGCCCATCTACGAGCTGCCACATCTCACGTGAACCCCACCAACTTCAACTAACGTGTGATAAAGGAGATAAATCGGAGTTTTAATGCCACTGTGGATAATCAAAGGGGTCCACGCTTGATTAGCGCAACCCATATCACCATTTTCATGAGCCGTGAAGCTCACGTCACCACATCGTTTGTGCTATAACCAAATCAGAATAGAGTAAGGTGGAATATAAAATAAACAACGGTTCAAACGTGGTGTGAATAGGGTCCACATCTCACGTGCTAGTAGATGCCTTCCACACAATGCTAGCGTGAGCACCTCCATACATTGACGTCACCCTTCAATTTAAACTCATTACCATATCTTAAAACTTAAGTTAAAACATGAAAAGAAAGGTCACATGACTATGGGGGACCCATGCCATGTCACCATATCCATAAATAACTTAATATTTTTGACTTTTCAACCCTTGACCAGAGTGCCAATTTGTTCAGATTTAGCATTAAAATGCTATTTTATGCACTTTTAACCCAAATAATGCCTCACGGGGTGCTCCGACTGTCTGACTGATGTAGAAAGTGGTCCCATGGGTAAAGTGGATGCTTCGGGTGTGAAAACGAGTGTCCCCATGTCAGAAACGGACTCCGTATCTGACTTTTATTACAATCTGAAGTTTTTTAATTAAACCATTAAAAAATGGCTTAAAAAAAACGAAAAAAAAATTATTCTTTGCGGAAATTGACGAAACTCTAGGGGGACCTAGTACATGTCCATACGACTCAATTCGAATGCCTAGCATGGTGAAAAACATCGACACGAAGGCTCTAATAACCTCCCTAGGCCGAAACACCAAGATGACTACCCCAGCTTTGGAGGTGTGAGTGAAAACCTCAGAAATTATTAGTCATTTGTTCAACAACCAATAATAACCAAGGGAAAAAACACTCTGGGCTAGTCGGCTTGATGCTCAAGTTTGGGAAGCCGAGCCTTTTATAAAAAATTAAATGCTAGGGCATTTTTTACAATTTCCCCAAGGGGGTATGAACATGTGTTACAAAAAATAAAACGGCCCTGGAGGCTTGAAAGGACCTTTGAACTCAGAATATGAACAAGTATCTTGTTCATCACTGGTGGCTCACTGAAAGTCCAACTAGGTGCAGCCTAGTCGGTAACAGTTTCTTTTGTAGATGCCACCAAGGAAGGATTCTACCCTATTGGAACCTATGATGACTAGTTCACCAAGTAGATGACTTTGTGTTAGGAGAGATACCAGATAGTGCTAGAGTTCACCAATATAGTTCATATCTTGCGCTCAAATATGGGCATTAGAGACTCTGAATGACACTTGGTCCGAAAGTATCACAATGTCTTGGATATGTACATTCACATAGAGATGGATTTCATGCACATCTCCTCACTAGGATATACTTATTAATACACTGTCAAGATCTAGCAAAGGTTTAAGTAAAAGAATAAGCAAGAGTTTGGGTTTGAAAATCAACAACAACAAAAGCATGGTAAAGACGATCCTAACTCACAAAACAAAGGACAAATAAAAGATGAAAAAAATCATGACAAACAGTCCAAGTCACAATCAAAGAAGGGTAACAAGATGAAGAAGAACACCAACAAGTGGTACTAGTTCCACAAATGCCCCTGGCACAATGCTAATGATGTTGCTCAAAACAATCATTATTTGTTGAGATGAAAACCTCAGAGTGAGATTTCGGCTGAGACTCTGATTCAAATCAAGAAAGGGGAAATCAAACTATTGATGCAAAACCTAGTGCCACCATTGCAACTACAGATCCAATAAGAAGAGTCAAAGGAGCCAGAGGAAGGGGAGTGCCTCTTCCATTCACAATTGTGGGTGAAGGGGAATACACTACATTTGATTGTTGATAGTTGTAGCAAGAAGAACCTCATCTTGGTCGAGGTCATCAGATGACTAAATTTATTGATGATGCTACACCCCCAACCATATACCATTGGTTGGTTGATCCAGGGATGATACATATGTGTCAATGAACAGTGTTGCTTATTTTACGACATCAAGTCCTTCAAAGATGAGGTACTGTGTAATGTTGCACCACTTGAAGTTTGTGATGTTCTTTTAGGACAATCTTATATGTGGAAACACCATGCTATTTATGAGTCCAGACCATGTAGTGTGATTGTTACTTTTGAGGGCCAACTTTACAAGATACCCGAGGCAGTCCCGACTATTGTAGTTTCTTTGATACCTGAGAAGAAATGTCAGAAGGTCATCTTCCAAACTGGGAAATATGTCATCTCATGGTTTGGTTAGAAGGTGGACAGAAGGTCACTGCAATCTCCGCAACCTCATCGCAAGGTCTCCCTAAATAACCGAAGCAGGTCGATAAGATTGTAGAAGAGTACAAGGACCTCTTTGCTTCCCCTATGGGAGTGCCTCTGCATTGCCAAGCCAAACATCTAATCGACTTGATATTGGGTGCTCCTTTACTCAATGGCCCAATATAAAGGTGCTCTCTTCTGGAGAATGAGGAAATAAAATGCTAGAATCATGAGCTCATCCAAAAGGGCGACATTTGAGCAAGCTCCTCGACATGCAGGAGTCCAATTGTGTTGGTGAAGAAAAAGTATGGGATATGGCGACTCAATATCGATTAAAGAGCCCTAAAAATATTCACTGTTAAGAATCTATACCTGATCCCCAAGGTTGACGATCTTCTTGATCAACTTAAGGGTGCCAAGTTCTTTGGAAATATTGATATGAAGTCAAGCTACCACTAAGATCCAATTGAGAGAAACGATGTATGGAATACAAACTTCAAGTCTAAGGAAGGCCTCTTTGAATGGTTGGTCATTCCTTTTGGCTTAACTAACATTCCAACAAACGTTCACGAGGATGGTGGATGATAGCTTGAATCCGTTCACGAACTCATTTGTGGTCATATATCTAGATGTAATCCTCATCTATAGTACAACCTGAGAATAACATCTCCAAAACATACAACATGTCCCAAGTACCCTACGAAAACACAACCTATATGCCAACCTAGATAAATTCTCATTTTCCATGCAGAGAATTCAATATTTGGGATACCTCATGGATGAACATGGGGTGCATGTGGACCCAACCAAGATCCAAGTCATTTGTGATTGGCCAGCCCTGACAAACCGAATAGAGCTCTGTAGCTTCATGGGCCTTTCCAACTTCTACCATAAGTTCACGTTTGGGTTCTCTCATATTGCTTGGCCCTTAAGCCAAGTGACCAAGGATGGAGCTAAAGAAAATTTCACCTGGTCGGGGTTGTAATAGAAAGAGTTATAGGATCTGAGACACAACCTCTTCTCAATTCCAGTCCTCACATTGTCAGACCTACAACAACCATTCAAGATTGAGACACATTCCTTAGATTATGATATCAATGCAATCCTCACTCAGTATGGGCATTCATTGTCATTTCACAATGAGACACTCTTTGATATTGTTCGCAGATATCCAACCTATGACAAAGAGACGTACTCCATTATGCAAGCATGCCAATAGAGGAAGCATTACATTCTCTGAAAGGAAACGATCATCCACACTAATCATAAGTCCCTGCAATTCATGTAGACACAGGGAAAGTTACATAATGACCTCCATCATAAATGGTCCACTTACTTGCAACAATTTCATTTGAACACTAAGTACAATAATTTTAGTGTTACCCTTCAAACTAGTAGTCATAAAGCGACAACTCTATGTGGTATGGATTCTAGTGAAGGTAAGCAAAACAGAGGTACATGCCTAAATTTCACAACAACAAAACCTATTGAATTCTTTGGGTAACTCCTAAACCTAGGGGAGAGCCCTAAATAAAACATGCAAACATCACACATGCAAATACCTTTCCACAACCTTGCAATTAGATCAGTTCCTTATATGGAGTTAACAATGAGTAAAATACACACATAAATCATAATAAAGGAGTGCATTTAGTTTATCAACCAATATCAGAATTTTCAATATACTTCATGAATCCTCATACAAGAGCTTCACACCTCCCAAGGAAATACCTCGGAAAGGTGCGCTTCAAAGGGGAGAGGGCTAAGTAGCCTAGGATGCATATTTGGCCCAATCAGAGCTGCAAAATACCCAATAGAAACCCTAATTCAACAAATTCATGCTTCCCAATGCACTAGGGAAAATGGGACGCCCTTCAAGATATGTGGATAAATCCACTAGGGAGAAATTGATGTCTGGACTAGAATTTCAAAGTTGCAAATAATTTTAAGTTTTTGAATTTATTTGAACTTTTAGGATTTTTTTGACAATATATGATTTTTAGTTTTTTCACCAAGGTAAACATGGATGCCCTTAGGGATTTGTGGATAAATTCACTAGGCAGAAATTGTAGGGTGTACCAAAATTACAAACTCACAAGTACTTCTGGATTCATGAATTTATTTAGATTTTTAGGGTTTTGTTGCATAAAATTGCAATAAAATTAAAAAATACAATACAAATAAATTGATAAAAAAGATAATTAAATGAAAAGCAAGGGAATATAATTTTTGTCTCAATCCCTAGTGCATTGAGAGATCAATGATCAATGCCCCTCTCTTGAAATGTATTTCAACACTTGCAAGCTAGGGAATCACTTACCGACCTCCAGGGTTCAGTAGGCGAGCCTAACTATTGAAAATGAATAAGTCCAAGACAATGAATAGCAATAGAGAACCCCTATGAAATAAATTCTCGGCCTTCATACAAAAGTTGACAAAAATCCCTAACACATCAACAAAAGGTAACATAAATTAACCTTCAACCTATCTAGGAGCTTAACTTATGAACATTTAATAAAAAGTAAGAAAGGAGAAAGACCTTAGGTCACATTTGTGCATGAGTTCTTCCAACCATTTTAGCATCAACCTTTATCATGTGTAAAAAAGAAACCATAAAAATTTACTTCATGCACCTTCAAGAAAGAAAGAGCATCCCAAGAGAAGTGAGCATCACATTAGAGCCCAATAGAGTATGCAAAAAAGAAAAGGAATCATATTATAACCTGTTGCAGTTGCAACAATTTCCCATAATTCAAAATTTTTTGGGACCCTCCTTTAATTCGTTTTGCTCAGCTTTTTAGTTTGCTTGATGTTTGTTCAAGGAAGATTTTTATGCCAGTGCTATTTTTTACGGCTTGCATTGATTCTTTTCCCAGCCGTCAGAAGCATTTGAGACTATGAGTCGGAAACGCAGTTAATTGCGTGCCCGCCGTTGCGGAGAAGTAACAAGAAGTCAGGTCCGATCCAAGATTTATCTCCTCTGATGCATTTTATTTGTTTCTCTTATTCGACGGCTTATTGGAATACCGCCGGAACATATTGGCTTTACGGTTTCCGTAGTTGCGGATGATGCATTGTGAAGTTCCCTGACGATTGCATTAACCTTTTTCGATCCTCCTGTTTTGATTCGCAAGTCCTTAGTTTTTTTGTAAACTTTCTCCATTGTGTCTCTATAAAGCACTAGGATTCTGATCGATTGATTTATGTTGTCCGCTTGGTCGATATTTTGAGTCATGTTTATGTTTGCTCCGATTTTGATTGGTTTGCGGAACTCGGTTTCTTTTTGGTTTCCGCCATTGCGGCTCTTCAATCAACTCTTGGTCCGAAGCCTTAGCTTGGTAGGCTCCGACACGAGTTTTGATTTATTTCTCCCGCCAACACCATTGTGGGTGTCCTGACTATTTCATCATCCGCTGTTGTGGAGGTGATACGGACATGATCGCCGATCCCGTAGCTGTTTTGCCTCCCGATGGTTCTATTTTTCCCATCAATTATGGTTGACTGAGATGTATATATTGGGGCTAGGGTGTTTTTATTATTTTATTGTTATTTTGGTGATTTCCCCATGCTGTTGTTATCGCTCGAGTAGACCAACGCATTCACTATCGGTACCTTCGCTCCTAGGTGGCTCCGATGTGGAAGTTTGTGATTTTTTCTCCACCAGTCGCGTAGCACAGTGTCAGGTATGCCCTTATGCTGGTATACCTTTCTATTCGATTGGTCAAACTATTTTTGTTGTCCTTGGTCAGTTCGTTGCCTTTGCGGTTAGTGGTTACCTAGGTTTTCCATCTCAGCATGTATATATAATCTATAGATGGTATTGCTGCCCGGTGGGGGGTGTTTGTGGTTTTGCTTGATGATTTCTTCCACGGCCATTATGGGTTTGCAGCCCGCACTCGACTGCTAGGGAAACCGGTGCAGATGGCCATTACGCTGTCTGCACCAGTATCCTCCAGTTTGCGTGTGACCATCCGGGGGGAGCGTTTCATGTTTTTCTTCTGAGATGCCGAGGTTCTAGTTCCACTGTATTGTTGCCCTCGTTTTTGTGAACTAGGGTCACAACGTTGAGATTGTTAAACTCTAATACAAACCCTGAACTAATATTTGGTTCAGGATGCATTATCTAGTAATACCGTGATGCAAGTAGCAGTTTCCTCTTATGTTTTCTTTGAGCTTACATTGAGTTAAATGCACTATCAGAATACAGTATCCTTCTCTTGGGATTAGGCCTCATATTTTCCTTGGAAAGATTTAGTTCATAGCGTCGAGAGGGGGTTTTTGAGATTGTTTTTTGCTTCAGCATTAGGAGGGGGATATTAGTCGTTTTAGAAAGGCCATCATATTCTAAGTTGATTATGCAAATAATGATCATGAGCTGGTTTTAGCCTTTTGGGCAGATTAATTTTACGCGGGAACTTTTGGTTTGAGTATTGTTTGTTTTACTTTCATAATGGCAATCATGTTTAGCCTAGATGAGGTAAAATGCTCATACATTTTGTCTCCATTTTTGAATGGCCCAACAGAACCTAAAAGCAATTTCTGTGTATGACAGGGAAATTCTTCAGAATCCAAGATGTCTAAACGGTAGAAGAAGATGGCTCCCGTAGTAGACGAGGATCCCAAAGTCGAAAATGTTACCAGAGTTGAGTACACCTATGAGGACACCAATTGCATAGTTGGTATAGAACCTGAATATAAATGGGGGGAGGTTTACAGATTAATAACACGTCGAGAAGTACCTGACACAAGATTTGAAGAAGAAACCATCTATGCCAATATAGAGAGATCTGCATTGATGAAAGTTGCTACCAGACGTGGGATTTTTCAATGCTCAAAGGTGATTGGGTGGATTTTTCCCAGGGCAGATGTAACCACCATGATTTTAGCAAATGTTGATAAATAGGGTTATGTTGCTTATAGCCCTGGGTATGTATCACTGGCCTACCACTTACCAGAAGCACAAGTGTACTTGATTGAATACTGGCTAAAGGCAATTAAGATGGACCTGGTCGAGACACTGAAGAGAATGCTGGTGCCTGGAAAGAACTTTAGAACTAGGTCGACCGGGGAATATGATACTGCCACTCTAAGAACCTCTTACAGGTTCATTGCCCTGATGCTGAACAGGATTTTCGGGAGGGCCCACGGTAAAAGATTCAAGTTAGAATGGGTGCCTATCATTTTCTATGTTGCAACACAGGGGACAGTGTTCAACTAGGAAAACATTGTGTCCAAAGGCCTCTCATCCTACATTGCATCACCATTAGGAGGGGTGTCCCAGAAGAGATCAGAGTTCTATACGAGCTCTATACTGATTGATTGCATACTATGCACTCAACCCTTCCCAAACCTGAGGTGTATCTGGGATCGAGAGAGAACACCAGTCTACTCAGCTTACAAGCCACTATGGGCACACAAGTACCACAGTCACTATAGGGAAGTGTGTGAGCACTTCATCATGCCATTATATACCTTGATTTTCTTGAAAGAGTGCAACTGCATGTTGGAGGAAGCATTGTAGGTGATTGAAGAATATGCACACTATTACTTAACTGAGGATGGATTGTATTTCAGAATGTATGGATGCTCTAGAGTACCCTCACTACTGCCAAAATATGCCATTGACTATATAGTGCACAAAGAGGCAGTTAGACAAGTCTTTTTAGATGGCATAGGGAGATTTTTGTTCGAACATAAGAAAGCGGCTTACGCTCCTTTACCATTCAGGTTGGGAAGCTATAAATTCACAAGGGTGAAGAAAGCCGAGGAATTTGTGGAGGAATTGGCGAAATTCCATTTTGGGGAAATGAATTTCCGCAGCAACGATTCCTGACATAAAGTGGCAGAGCATTGCAGGGAGGCAAATGTACATTTTGAATACACAAGCCATTGGGATAGAGATGAATCCATTTTTCACAGTGCATAAAATATAACATCCTTAAGAAGAATATTTAAAAAGAAAATCACCACCAAAGGCAGGAAAGGACAGGATGAGCAGGAAAAGGCAGGGGACGAAGAAACTAGAAAAAGAAATGAAAATGCTAGGAGACTAGCACAGGAAGCCGAAAGCTGGCTGAAAGGTGAGGAGGAAGAAAAGAGAAGAGCTGGACAAGAAGAAGCTAGAAAGGTAGAAGAAGCTGCCTAAATTGAAGAGGAGGAAAAGAAAAGAAAGGTTGATGAGGAACCGAAGAAGTAGGAAGCAGAAGGGATAAAACTGACAGGGGTAGTGACATAACAATTAGCTTCCGATCATGTAGACAGTCAGGCTCATGACTTGGGTAATCCTGATATTCAAGATCTCGAGGCAGCTGTTGGTAGTACAATAGGATAGGCTATGGTCCCTACCCTTAGGCTAATCCCTTTTGAACAAAAGAAAAGGGAGGAGGTACCAGATTTCAACACTATCTTTTATGATAAGGAAAGGAAAAGAATAGTGAAGAGGACCGAGAGAAAGGTCGAGACTAGGGGGCAGGCGGGTAAAATGATAAATGATAAAACTATAGTATATGGGATAGAAAAGGACCCTAGATTCACCATCAGAGTTGGGGCTACATTGATCCATGCTTCTGAGGGCAATGTAGATCGAATAATGATTGATCTTGAACAGTCAAAGAAGTCTACTGCCCAGCTAAAAGATACCCTGAGAAGAGAGAGAGAGGAAAATAATAGATTGAAAAGAAAGTTCGAAGACATACAACGTGAAATAAAGTCTTCAAAAGCTGAGGTCCAGTTCCTCCAAGTAGGGAAGAGATCTCTGGAGGCTGCCCAAGGAAGTTTGCAGGAATTGCAACAGGAATGTCAAGGGTTGAGGACAGAAAAGGAGCAGCTGCTAGGTAAGATATGGGAATTGGAGCTACAGAATGCTACCTTGGAAGAATCTACAAGGCAATCTTAGGGGCACACTGCAGAGCTGAGAGAATAGGTTGCCTCATTAACAGCAGCTCTAGAAGAGGCCAGGGAACAACAAGCCAATCTTCAGCTTTTCAAGGAGCATGTTCTGGCATAGAGGAGCAAGATGCACCAACTGCAAGTAGCCATAGAGGAAGAAAGGTGCAAGATCTTGTAGGTAGAAAATTGGCTAGAAGAGATTTTGGAAACCTCTTCATATTTTGTAGACAGATCGCATGACATCTTAGAAGTCCTGATAGAAAGTATGGCGAGATTGGAAGCGAATGAAGAAACCCTTGCAGATCTACCATCAAAAGATCAACAAGCCCTAAGGTAAGACTATGATTTACTGGTGTTTGCCATAAACACAACCGCAGAATTCAAAAAGGTTGTCAAGAAGACAAAGGGGGCTTGTGCAGAACTCTTCAAGAGACTTTTGATCACTTATAATCGCTGCCAGGTTGAGGCTGAACAGAGAATGGATACCTTTCGAGACCACAACCTATTTTTGGATATGTTGCAAAGAAGATATCAAGAATATGAACAAAGGATACAACACATCAAAGCCATATATGAGCAAACCCTGAGGAATGAAGTCGCTCATTCCGCGCTTAGTGTGCAATTGTTAGAAGACCAACTTTGCCTGAGCACAGCCAGAATAGAAGTAATAAGAAACCAGGCTGCTAAATTCGAAATAAATATTCGTTTCTTAGAACCTTCCGAATTCGAAAGCATTGCCTCAGAGGCTTTAGCATGGAAGAAGTTTTTGAATAGTCAAGTAGGACCCTCCTCATGAGCACTTTATTCATTTTATTGTAATATATTATAAATTCTGTAAGCACTTAATGTAAGAAAAATGTGGGAGGTGAAGAGTCGCGGAAGCCCAAGAGTCATTCGTGGGCAACCCAACGGTTTTGTTCTTTTTGTATAAATATAGAAGATTTAGATAAGAGAGGGACTTTTTCCCATTTAGATTGGTGAAGACATATTGTAAGAAGAACTATTTCCTTTTTCAATAGATAATTACAGTTTGCTTGTTGGATAAAGCTTGGTGGAATGTTCGAATGTTGTGCTATGGATTTGTTGAAGAGGAACTATTTCATTTTCAGCTTTGTGTCCATTAACTCTGAGATCATTCCACGGGGGCTTCACTTGTTGACCAATATCCTATCACGTTAGTTCATATTGCGGGTTTTAAAATTATCAAAAATTGAACCAATATATTGCAGGTATTGGGGGGATGAGGGGTTTAAGGTGGGGGTGGGTAGGGTGGTTTATAAGGATTGAGGTATAAAAAAGGGTGGGGAGGAGGTTTTAAGTATTGGGAGGGGGTTTCAACAAAAAGAGTTTGGGTCAATATCTCAGGAAATTAAGGGTATTCTTTAATATCCCACGATCGCACGTGCTATGTGAGAGGTTCACTAAGTGAAGTCCCCGTGGATCATTCTAACTCTTTGAACCTATGTTCTTGTATGAATGATCTTTGGTTTATTTTATGAAAATTTCCACTATGAGTAATGAATGTGGTTCATAAGCAATTGGCTATTTGGTTGTTCAAATATCTTTAAATGTTCATGTGTTTTGAAAGAAGTATCAGCTATCTGTGATTTTTCATAATGCATTTACAAAATACATTACTCATTAATAAATGATAATCTTTCTCCCGAGGGATAGGTTAGGTAGTTAGTTTTAATTCCTTGCTGTGTGTGATTCAGATGCAAGAGAGTCTAAGACGAGAGGTAAGAACCTGCACATCACATTGTGACCACTCCTTGTATTCTTAATCAATCTACATTTTAGATAGGCACTTGCATGTCATACTTAAAACTAAAAACACAAAAATATACATGGTGGACTGGGCCATAACCAATAAAACCTTTTATTTTTGTTACTTGACCTATTGTAGCGGGACCGCAAACTGGACGGATTCCCTACACCAAACAGTCACAGGCTAGTTGGGAATGTTGTCTGGGGAGAATCCCTTGCTGTTGTTTCCTGTGAATTTCCAGGCCTCAACAGTTTCTGGCACTAGAAGGAGGGCCACCAGTGCATGGCTAGCCGGGGAAATCCATTTCCTTGAAATAACTCCTCCAGTGATAGTTTTGAAAGCAGTTTGTTTCCTGATCCAAATACTGAAGAGAATAGAGAACATTTGTTTACTGTGGACAACCAAGTGGTAAATGATTTGAGAAGACACACATGGGCTTATTTAAAGAGTATTGGAGGATTACCCATTATCCCTGATTTACCCCGAAGAGAATACAAGAAGAAAGACCATCCCATCTTGGAAGATTCAATGTTGGTTGGATATTTGGAAGAACTTGTAGAAACAACCTTACAAGAAGTTGTACAGCCTTTGAATCAAGTTGGCCTAGATACACCTTACGGTTCACTTGTTAATACTCATGTTCCTTCACCTCCTCATTCTCCACCTAGACTCATGGTAGGTGTAAATGCAAACCAACCACCTAACCCACCAAATCCACCACCGGCTTGGAAAGCCAGATCACCTTTGAACCTAACACCTCCATTGCATGACTTACCTCAAGCTTTTGAGAAGTTGCTGCCTAAGTTTGATCCAAATGAGAAGGTAGTAGTAGATGACCATTTGCAAAGTTTTTATTTGGCAATAGAAGGATTAAGGGTTGGGGAACATGAGGATGTTGTTTGTAGGCTTTTTCCACACACCCTTAAAGGAGCAGCAGCATCATGGTACTTTGGTTTGCCTGCAAACTCTATCCCAGATTGGGATACCTTTGAAAGGATTTTCAGAAACAAGTATGGAGCCCAAAAGACGCATGCAGCACTAATGAAAGGTTCGGGCGCTTTAAAAAAGGAAAGAAATGAAAAGGTACACAATTTCACTCAAAGATTTTCTGCTTACCTCAAAAACTTCTCTGCAACTGATAAGCCTTCTGATAAAGTTTTGATTGAGTATTATACCTCAGCTTTAGGTCCGGATTTGTCTATGTTCACAAAAGCTTAGGTTAAGCCTACATTAGGAGAGACTTATGAAGAATCAGAAAGAGTAGAGGCTGAAAAGGAAAGTATAGAATATTATCCCGAGCAATCTGGAGAAAAAAATTCCGGGAAAAGAGCCTTGTTGCTATCTAAACCTAAAGAGGGGCAATCAAATGATTTTGAGGGGATGTTAAAGATAATGCAAAAGCTTTCCAACAGAATAATAGATTTGGAGAAGGAAAAAGAAGCTCAGAAAGCTTATAAGCCTTACTACAAAAAAAGGGAAGATAACAACCAATTCAAGACCCCTCTACACCATTCAACATCAATGAATCTGACAGAGGTAGGGATGGATAATTTCTACACTTTTCACCAACAACCTCATTCTAAAAAGAATTGTCCTCAATGGTTAAATTCAATGACATTGGTAATGAATCAGCTCTTGGATTCTAAATTGACTGAGGACAATGATGAGGAGGAAAAAGGTAATCAGACCATAGAAAAACAAGAAAATGATACCATGTTTTTATGGGATTGTGTCTCGCTATTTGATACATAAAAAGGTACTCTTAAACCTGAGAATATACCAATGAAAACAAAAGACCTGAATTTGGTAAATAAAGTCAATTCGATAATCTCAAAGATTAAGAAGTTGCAAGAGAATGTCAGGAAATAGCCAAAGAAAAATGTTGAAGACAAAGTACCTGAAATTACCATTATCAGCCAAGATCCAGAGCAAATCAACAAGCCTGCTAATCCTATGGAAGAACCTGTAGATGTTAACAAAGAAAATATTGAAAGACTTGAAGAGCCAGAGGAAGAGATACCTACTGAAAACCAACATGTGGAGGAAGATGTCGAATCAATTGGGGAAGGAAAAACTAGAACCCTACCTTTCCTTTTGACTCTGGAAATGTTGAACCATAAGGTGCATAATTGTTTGGTAGATTCCAGATCATCGATGAATGTTATGCCACTCGCAATTTGCAAAAAAATTAATGGGCAGCCAAAACCTACTGCTTGGGAAGTCACTCAACTAGACATAACTAGTGTCAAAGTAGTGGGGGAAATGGAGAATGTTCTCATTCGTTTATCTACAAATATCAAGATATGTCAATTTATTGATATTGTGGTGGCTGACATATTGGATGGATATGGACTTATTCTGAATCGAGACTAGTTCGCAAGGTTAAAGGGGTATTTTGCTTTAGATTGGTCACATTTATGGTTGCCTCATAAGGGGGTCCCAAACCATATCAAAATTTTAAGGGAACCTTACATGAAACATACTATCACTAAGTTGGAAGAAGGAAATGAATCTGCTAATTCTGTTTTTGGGAATTACCTAACGGAGCTTGAACTAAGATATCATGCATAAGAAGAAGCCAACAATACGACTGACACTCAGCCTGATCTCCTTCAATTTTCACAGGCTAATGGGAGTGATTGTAAATCGGTAGACATAATTTCGGTTTCAAAAATACCAGAATTGGATCATGGGTAGGTATCTCTTGTCTGTAATCTAGCCTTGCCCCTTGACTCATAAGTTGATATATTTTTAGGGGCGGGCACAGAACTGATCAGGTAGTGGTTGGTTCTCTATTTTTATTTTGATCTTTTGATTTGATGACCTTGTACATAAATAACTTGATGCAGTTTTACTTTGATTTACTGCTTTTGTTTCTGGTTATTTTGGTTTGTTTTTTGAATAAAAGAGGCAAACTTTTGGTTGCATGGAAAGCATGAGGGTTCTCGATTAACTGAAATCTTTGGGATAAGACTGTGCATTTTTATTTTGAAATGATAGAATTTCTTCTAGTAAGTAGTTTTCCTAAATGGCTATGCACTCATTGAAGTCCTGCTTAACCCCTGAAAATAACTCAGAATTAAGAGGTCTGGAATACTATTTTGAGGCTCCATCCATTTCACATCTAAGATGTCCTAGGGAGTGATAGCAAAAGACCCACGGAAAGGAAGCAAGGTAAACAGTTTATTATATATAAATGATCCCATGCCATGATTTCAAAAGCATAAAGGCTGTTAAGAGTCAAAACTCCTAAAAGAAGCAATACATATCAAAGCACAGTATCATAAACATGAATATCAATCTGCCAAAAGCTCTTCTCTGTCCGTGAGCTGAAAAGTAAATACATCTCTCACAAAAGGACACTATGGATAGAAGATCCTGAATAAAATTCAGAAAGAAAAACAGATGGAGGACTCAAAAGAACAAAAGTTCAAAAAGGCACAAAAGTGCAATTGGCATGGGAATGAGGAACAAATGAATAGTTCTGTTTACCATGTGTTACGATCCTATGGTGTCCAAGCTAGAAACTACCCAAAGACAGAGGTAAAATAAAACTCACCTACTAAGCCTCAAAAGAGTTATCCAGACTTTAAATATTTTGTGTTCCCCTTCCCAAAGATTGGACTGTCATCAACGATTTAAATGCATGTGTTTTCCATTTTAGGAATACAAGCATCTAGAAGAATTCAACTTATGAGCTAAATGGTTAAATAGTCTTTTATTGGGAAGAAGTTAATTCAAAAATCTGGGGTTCACCAGGTAGTCGCCAATTGTTGCTGCTGCAACATTTTCCCAGAATTCAAAAAAAATTGGGACCCTCCTTTAATTTGTTTTGCTCAGCTTTTTATTTTGCTTAATGTTTGTTCAAGGAATATTTTTATGCCGGTGCTATTTTTTACAGCTTGCATTGATTCTTTTCCCGTCCGTCAGAAGCATTTGAGACTATGAGTCAGAAATGTAGTTAATTGCGCGCCCGCCGTTGCAGAGAAGTAACAAGAAGTCGGGTCCAATCCAAGATTTATCTCCTCCGATGCGTTTTATTTGTTTCTCTTATTCGTCGGCTTGTTGGAATACCACCAGAACATATTGTCTTTACGGTTTCTGCAGTTGCGGATGATGCATTGTGAAGTTCCTCGACGATTACATTAACCTTTTTCGATCTGCCATTTTGATTCGCAAGTCCTTAGTTTTTTTTAACTTTCACCATTGCGGCTCTAGAAAGCACTAGGCTTCTGATTGATTGATTTATGTTGTCCGCTTGGTCGATATTTTGAGTCATGTTTATGTTTGCTCCGATTTTGATTGGTCTGCGGAACTCAGTTTCGTTTTGGTTTCCGCCGTTGCGTCTCTTCAATCAACTCTTGGTCTGAAGTCTTATCTTGGTGGGCTCCAATGCAAGTTTTGATTTGTTTCTCTCACCAACGCCATTGCAGGTGTCCTGACTATTTCATCATCCGCCATTGCAGAGGCGATACTGACATGATCGTCGATCCCGTAGCCGTTTCGCCTCCCGATGGTTTTATTTTTCCCGTCGATTATGGTTGACCGAGGCATATATATTGGGGCTGGGGTGTTTTTATTATTTTATTGTTATTTTGGTGATTTCCCCGTGCTATCGTTATCGCTCGAGCATACCAACGCATTCACTGTCGGTACCTTCGCTCCTAGGTGGCTCCACCATGGAAGTTTGCGATTTTTTCTCCACCAGTCGCGCAGCACAGTGCCAGGTAGGCCCTTATGCCCATTTACCTTTCTGTTCGATTGGTCAAACTGTTTTTGTTGTCCTTGGTCAGTTTGTTTCCTCTGCGGTTAGTAGTTACCTAGGTTTTCCATCTCGACATGTATATATAATCTATAGACGGTATTGCTGCCCGGTGGGGGGTGTTTGTGGTTTTTCTTGATGATTTCTTCCACGGCCATTATGGGTTTGCAACCTGCACTCGACTGTTGGGGAAACTGGTGCAGACGGCCATTGTGCTGTCCGCACCAGTATCCTCTAGTCTGTGTGTGGCCATCCGGGGGGAGCGTTTCATGTTTTTCTTTCGAGATGCTGAGGTTCTGGTTCCACTGTATCGTCGCCCTTATTTTTGTGAACCAGGGTCACAACGTTGAGATTGTTAAACTCGAATATGAACCCTGGACCAATTTTTGGGTCAGGATGCATTATCTAGTTAGAACGTGATGCGAGTAACCGTTTCCTCTTATGTTTTATTTGAGCTTACATTGAGTTAAATGCACTATCAGAATACAGTATCCTTCTCTTGGGATTAGGCCTCATATTTTCCTTGGAAAGATTTAGTTCATAGCGCCGAGAGGGGGTTTTTGAGACTGTTTTCTGCTTCAGCATTAGGAAGGGGATATTCGTCGTTTTAGAAAGGCCATGATATTCTAAGTTGATTCTGCAAATAATGATCATGAGCTAGTTTTAGCCTTTTGGGCAGATTAATTTTACGCGGAACTTTTGGTTTGCGTATTGTTTGTTTTGCTTTCATAAATCATGTTTAGCCTAGATGAGGGAAAATGCTCATACATTTTGTCTCCATTTTTGAATGGCCCAATAGAACCTAAAAGCAATTTCTATGTATGACAGGGAAATTCTTCAGAATCGAATATGTATAAATGGTAGAAAAAGAAGGCTCTCATAGTAGAGGAGGATCCCAAAGTTGAAATTGTTACCAGAGTTGAGTACACCTACGAGGAAACCAAATGCATAGTTGGTATAGAACCCAGATATAAATGGGGGGAAGTTTACAGATTAATAACATGTCGAGAAGTACCTGACACAGGATTTGAAGAAGAAACCATCTATGCCAATATAGAGAGATCTGCATTGATGAAAGTTGCTACGAGACTTGAGCTTTTTCCATTCTTAGAGGTGATTGCGTGGATTCTGCCCAGGGCAGATGTAACCACCATGATTTTGGAAAATGTTGATAAACAGGGTTATGCTGCTTATAGCCTTGGGCATGTATCACTGGCCTACCACTTACCAGAAGCACAAGTGTACTTGACTGAAGACTGGCTGAAGGCAATTAAGATGGACTTGGTCGAGACATTGAAGAGAATGCTGGTGCCTAGAAAGAACTTTAGAACTAGGCCGATCGGGGAATATGATACTACCACTCTAAGAACCCCTTACAGGTTCATTTCCCTGATGTTGAACAGGATTTTTGGTAGGGCCCACGGTAAAAGCTTCAAGTTAGAATGGGTGCCTATCATTTTCTATGTTGCAACAAAGGGGACAGTGTTCAACTAGGCAAACATTGTGTCCAACAGCCTCTCAGCCTGCATTGCATCAGCATTAGGAGGGGTGTCCCAGAAGAGATCAGAGTTATATATGAGCTCTATACTGATTGATTGCATACTATGCACTCAACCCTTCCCAAACCTGAGGTGTATCTGGGACCGGGAGGGAATGCTAGTCTACTCAGCTTACAAGCCACTGTGGGCACACAAGTACCGCAGTCACTATAGGAAAGTGTGTGAGCACTTCATCATGCCATTATATACCTTGATTTTCTTGAAAGAGTGCAACTACATGTCGGAGGAAGCATTGCAGGTGATTGAAGAATATGTAGACTATTACTTAACTGAGGACGGATTGTATTTCAGAATGTATGGATGCTCTAGAGCACCCTCACTACTGCCAAAATATGCCACTGACTATATAATGCATAAAGAGGCAGCTAGATAAGTCTTTTTAGATGGCATAGGGAGCTTTTTGTTCAAACATAAGAAAGCGACTTACCCTCCTTTACCATTCAGGTTGGGAAGCTATAAATTCACAAGGGTGAAGAAAACTGAGGAATTTGTGGAGGAATTGGGGAAATTCCATTTTGAGGAAATGAATTTCCATAGGAAAGATTCCTGAAATAAAGTGGCAGAGCACTATAGGGAGGCAAATGTACATTTTGAATACATAAGCCACTGGGATAGAGAGGAATCCATTTTCTGCAGTGCATAAAATATAACGGCCTTAAGAAGAAGATTTAAAAAGAAAATCACCACCAAAGGCGGGAAAGGAGAGGATGAGCAGGAAAAGGCAGGGGATGAAGAAACTAGAAAAAAAATGAAGATGCTAGGAGACTAGCATGGGAAACTGAAAGCTGGCTCAAAGGTGAGGAGGAACAAAAGAGAAGAGCTAAACAAGAAGCAACTATAAAGGCAGAAGAAGCTGCTCGGAGTGAAGAGGAGGAAAAGAAAAGAAAGGTGGATGAGGACCTGAAGAAGCAGGAAGCAAAAAGGCTAAAACTGACAGGGGCAGTGACAGAACAATCAGATTTCGATCCTAATGCAGTCAGGCTCAGGACTTGGGTAATCTTGATATTCAAGATCTCGAGGCAGCTGCTAGCAGCACAACATGATAGGCTATGGTCCCTACCCTTAGGCTAATCCTTTTGAACAAAATAAAGGGGAGGAGGTACTGGATTTCAACACTATCTTTTATGATAAGGAACGGAAAAGAATGGTGAAGAGGACTGAGAGAAAGGTCGAGACTGGGGGGCAGGTGGGTAAAATGATAAATGATAAAACTGTAGTAAATGGGACAAACAAGGATCCCAGATTCACCATTAGAGCTGGGGCTGCATTGATCCATGCTTCCGAGGACAATGTAGATCGAATAATCACTGATCTTAAACAATCAAAGAAGTCTACTGACCAGCTAAAAGATACCTTGAGAAGAGAGAGAAAGAGTAAAATAATAGATTGAAAAGAAAGTTCGAAGACATACAATGTGAAATAAAGTCTTCAAAAGCTGAGGTCCAGTTCCTCCAAGTAGAGATCTTTGGAGGCTGCCCAAGGAATTTTGCAGGAATTGTAGCAGGAATGTCAAGGGTTGAGGACAGAAAGGAGTAGCTGCTAGGTAAGATAGGGGAATTGGAGCTACAGAAGGCTACCTTGGAAGAATCTGCAAGGCAATCTCAGGGGCAGACTGCAGAGCTGAGAGAACAGGTTGCCTCATTAACAGCAGCTCTAGAAGAGGCCAGGGAACAACAAGCCAATATTCAGCCTTTCAAGGAGCATGTTCTGGCATAGAGGAGCAAGATGCACCAATTGCAAGTAGCCATAGAGGAAGAAAGGTGCAAGATCTTGCAGGTAGACAATCGGCTAGAAGAGATTTTGGAAACCTCTTCATATTTTGTAGACAGATCGCAGGACATCTTAGAAGTCCTGATAGGAAGGATGGCGAGATTGGAAGTGAATGAAGAAACCCCTGCAGATCCACCATCAAAATATCAACAAGCCCTAAGGAAAGACTATGATTTACTGGAGTTTTCCATAAACACAGCCGAAGAATTCAAGAAGGTTGTCAAAAAGACAAAGGGGGCTTGTGCAGAATTCTTTAGGAGACTTTTGATCACTTATAATCATTGCCAGGTTGAGGCTGAACAGAGAATGGATACCTATCCAGACCACAGCCTGTTTTTGGATATGTTGCAAAGAAGATATCAAGAAGATGAACAAATGATACAACACATCAAATCCATAGATGAGCAAACCTTGAGGAATGAAGTAGCTCATTCTGTGGTTAGTATGCAGTTGTTAGAACACCAACTTTGCCTGAGCGCAGCCAGAATAGAAGTAATAAGAAATCAGGCTGCTAAATTTGAAATAAATATTCGTTTCTCATAACCTTCCGAATTCGAAAGCATTGCCTCAAAGGATTCAACATGGAAGAAGTTTTTGAATAGTCAAGCGGGACCCTCCTCATGAGCACTTTATTCATTTTATTTTAACATATTGTAAATTCTGTAAACACTTAATGAAAGAAAAATGTGGGAGGTGAAGAGTCGGGGAAGCCCAAGAGTCATTCGTGGGCAGCCCAATGGTTTTGTTCTTTTTGTATAAGTATAGAAGATTTAGATAAGAGAGGGACTTTTTCCTAGTTAGATTGGTGAAGACATATTGTAAGAAGAACTATTTCCTTTTGCAATAGATAATTACAGTTTGCCTGTTGGAGAAAGCTTGGTGGAATGTTCAAATGTTGTGCTATGGATTTGTTGAAGAGGAACTATTTCATTTTCAGCTTTGTGTCCATTAACTCTGAGATCGTTCTAAATCTTTGAACCTATGTTCTTGTATGAATGATCTTTGGTTTATTTTATGAAAATTTCCACTATGAGTAATGAATGTGGTTCATAAACAATTGGCTATCTGGTTGTTCAAATATCTTTAAATGTTCATGTGTTTTGAAAGAAGTATCAACTATCTGTGATTTTTCATAATGCATTTACAAAATCCGTTACTCATTAATAAATGATAATCTTGCTCCCTAGGGATAGGTTAGGTAGTTAGTTTTAATTCCTTGCTGTGTGTAATTCAGATGCAAGAGAGTCTAAGACGAGAGGTAAGAACCTGTGCATCACATTGTGACCACTCCTTGTATTCTTAATCAATCTGCATTTTAGATAGGCACTTGCACGTCATACTTAAAACTAAAAACACAAAAATATACACGGTGGACCAGGTCGCAACCGGTAAAAACTTTTATTTTTGTTACTTGACCTACAGTAGCCGGACCGCAAACTAGACGGATTCTCTACACCAAATATTCATGGGCTATTTGGGAACGTTGACTAGGGAGAATCCCTTGCTGTTGTTGCCTGCGAATTTCCAGGCCTCAATAGAACCCTTGCTTAATGATTCTACAGTGAGTTGAGGTGATTGTTTATATGATTTCATGCTAAAACTTTTAATTTTTGAGCCTACAAGTCAAAATGAAATTATAATATTTTTAGGGTAAATCCCCCATAAATTGGGCACTTGTCTTGTCCCCATTCCAATAGGTCTACTAGTTGGCAATGTTTCACCCATCTACTAGTTGTTCCCTAGGTTTGGGATGGAGGCATTAAATATTACAACAACGGAGCTATGGGACCCAAGAGAACCTTATTTTATCATTTACACATTAATTTAGGTCATACAAATAATAAATATGGAGAAAATAAAGTGGCATTGCTTCATAAGGACATTCGGAGGTCCATGGGGGCCTTGTGTGGCTAGATTCCTCCTTACACATGTTAGGATTTAACCCCAATTTTGAAATTATGAGTGATTTAATGTTCTTGGAAGATGAAGATTCATAAAATGACATATCATGAGCTCAACTATTCTAATGGGTGAGGAGGAGTAACTCCCCATAGAAGAGGAAGAGTATAGGAAGAAACTAGGTGCCATGTGGAGCTAGATTCCCCACGCTTTATGACAACAATGATGGAAGATTCTATGAAAATTCAGACCTTATTGCAGAACTGATTGAATACATATGAAATCTTGACATGTAAGGGCTAAAAATATCCTTTAATAGGGAACATTTGGGACTAGGTGGCAACCATTTGAATTTGGTGGAAGATGAAGGGTTGAGGAGAAAGGCCAAGTTGCATGGAGGTTACTAAACATCAAGGATGAGGTGGAGGAAGACTATTAGAATTAATTCATCCTTGGAGGACCTTATGAGGGTTATAAAAATATGTCAAATTGATTTTTATCATTTATGAATTTGCCTTTGGCATTTGGAGAGCATTAGCTTGTCCATTGCACGGTGAGTGCACACTTACCCTGCTAGTGAGCTAATATCGGGAGAGTGAGATTCTCATCCAAGTTGACCACGGGAGAGGAAATTAAGACCTCTCATTGGGATATTAATGGACTATTTTTCTTCATATAGGAGGCTTCCATTGTTCGTGACCCATCTCTCCTCCCATTCTCTCAATTTCCACTTCTATATTTCCATGTTTTTCTATGAAGGCACACTTGTGTGAATGGTGGTTGCACCCCATTGAATTTAGTTAAATCAAAATCATGTGTGAATGATTAATATATATGTAATATTTCCACCATATTCTCTGTAAGTCAAAATCATAATAAATACATATGCAAATGTCCACATTTCCGAGCTTTATTGTGACTAGTTTCCATATGATGATTTTCCCTGTCAATGGAGATTGTATATCTGATGTATATTGTGACTTGAGTCAATGTTATATGTTTTTAGTGAGATATTTAAATGATTTAAATGGTATATATTCATATTTCTCTGTTATAACCCATTATATGCACCATTTATGATACAAAGTTGAGCTTTTATGTGTCATTTGCCTTAAGCAAATATCACTGAAATTATGCATTCAAATATGAAGTTTTAATACCTTGTTGAATAAATATTAACCACATAAAATGAAATTAAATGAACTCTAATTAAAGTCCCCATACTCCGTTCTAAAATTTTGGAGGGTTGCATAGGATTTGGAGAGCCATTTCTTCCCACACCCTAGGGGGAATTGCATCATTAATTACTAGTAATTTTTCCCTTTTTGCCATCATGCCCAAATAGAGTTGCAGATTTCTATGAACTATCATAAAAATATCAAAGATTCAATTGAAGATTCCTTATACTCCCCAAACTAGTCCCTACCAAATTCGATACCCTCTTGAGCCATTCAAATCCCCAGAGTCAAAACTAGTCAAAACAATTTTTCCAAAATTTTGCCTTTGTTGGGAATTTTTGAATTTGGACGTTACAAGTGGCATCAGAGCATGATATTGGCACCTGATATATATATTTATTCATGTTTTCTGATTCTAAACTCCCTCCCTTAGAAATTGAGACTGGATACCTTAACAGTGAAAAGGAAGGAAGTGGAGAGGTTAGTTCTTTTTACAAGAAGATTAAGGCAAAACTAGAACTGGGAGATATGGATGACAAAGAAAACATTGAGGACCCATTCATTAAATCAGATCTTGAAGGCATGGCCAAACATTTCATGCAAGGATTCGAATTGTTGGCTAGCCAACTTGGGAGCAAGTCAACACCCGAGAGTAGTAGTAGTACACCCCATGATGAGGGGAATACCAATAGAGATACCATTTTTTTAAATACTGGACCTCATCACAGATATCATGAGTTCAAAAATCAGAATGGACTTGCAATACCTAAGTTTTTAGAGTCCAAAGAAGGCCCCTACACCTCCTATGATGTTAGATAAGCAACAAATGATTGACAAAAATTAAGTGATGAACGTAGGAAAGTCCTACCTTTTGATCAGTTCATTAGAGCTTCTATTTAGTTCAAGCAGAGAGGAAATGGGAATGGGGCATCTCATATTAACCATGTATTAAAATAAACCATTGAAAAATTAACCATTCCTTCCTTTGATGGTTCCTCACAAATGTCTGCTAGTGCTTGGTTGCAAAAATTAAGTGTATATTTCCAATTAAATCCTATGGTTGAAGAAGATGCATTGAAAATGACCATTCTGCATCTTGAAGGGGAAGCTAGTGATTGGTGGTTCCATGGTCTTAGAACCTTGGGACATGATTATATTTTATCTTATGAGGGTTTCTCCAATTCATTGATGGAGAGATTTGAGAGGAAAGACCCTGAACTTCCTTTCAAAGAACTAGCGCAATTGAAGCAAGTAGGAATTCCTGAAGCATATATGTTAGAATTTGAAAAGATTTCAGTAATGGTTTATGATGTATCTATTGATAGGTTGGCTTTATTGTTTATTGAAGGATTGAAAAAACCTTTGAGAGGTCTAGTGAAGTCCCACAAGCCAGCCACATTGAAGGATGCCATGAATTCGACAAGGGATTTGCAGAATGTATTTCCAAGAACCAAATACCCTCCCAAGCCAAATTTCCCTTCCAAGTTCAAGGAAGGTAAGAAACCATGGAAAAATGACTCCTCTACCAAATAAAATAAAGGAGGACCAAGCAAAGAAGAGCTTAGAAGAAAGAAGCTATGTTTTACATGCCAACAAGCTTGGGTACCTGGACAAAGATGTGCCAAGGGGAAGGCACACTACATTGAAGTTTTTTCTAAAGATGATGAAGAGGAGGAGGGGGAGGAAGAAGCACAATTTGCAGCCAAAGAAGAAGGTTATCAAACAACAAAAGAAGAACAACCCACTCTGATACAGGAAAAATTGCAGCACTCTCGGGTGTACCTATATTCCACACTTTAAGGCTCAAGGGCAGTATATAAGGCCAAAAGGTCACAGTTCTAGTGGATGGTGGAGCCACTCAAAAATTCATAGATGTCATTAAACTGCTTAATGTTTAATTACATCTCCTAATCCTAAGTTGAACATTTCCAAGCACCCTAAGGCGATAGAGAAACTATTGAGTAAGTATGAGAAGGTTTTTGGAGACCTTCCCCCAGGAAGACCACCAGATAGAGGTGTTGAGCATATAATTGAGTTAGAGATAGTAACCCAACATATAAAAATTCATCCTATATGCACTCTAAAAGTATTCTAGATGATATTGAAGAGGCCATTAAAGAACTCTTGGAGTTGGGTCTCATAAGGCCTAGTTCTAGCCCATTTGCTTCTTCAATTGTTATGGTAAAAAAGAAAGATGGAACCTTGAGAATGTGCATTGATTTTAGAGCATTAAACAAGAAGAATTTAAGGAATAGATACCCCATCCCAAGGATTTATGAGCTCATGGATGAGCTCCATGGGGCGAATTTCTTCTCAAAGATTGACCTTAGATCTAGTTATCATCAAATTCAAATGAGAGAAGAAGACATACCAAAGACTGCTTTCAGATGCCACTATGGTCACTTTGAGTTTGTTTCCATGCCCTTGGATTGAAAAATGCACCCACCACATTCTAATCATGCATGAACAACATATTTCACAAGCTATTTCGTAAGTTTGTACTAGTTTTATTTGATGACATTCTTATTTACAGTAAAACTTGGAAGGAACATTTGCATCATCTAGAAGAGGTATTAAAAATTTTGCATGATAAATATTTGTTTGCTAAGCTGTCAAAATGTGAGTTTGGTTTGACAAAGCTCTTGTATATTGGAAACATCATTGGTCAATATGGTGTGAAGGTGGATATGGAGAAAATAAGATCCATTTTAGAGTGGCCTCATCCTAAAAGTCTCACTGAATTAAGAGGACCCATTGGAATTTGCACCTACTATAGAAAGCTTGTGAAGGGGTTCTCCCAACTCACTTCACCTCTAACTAATTTGACAAAGAAAGATGCTTTCCAATGGTATGAATGGGATGAAAAATATTTCCAAAGAATGAAGGAGGTAATAAGCAATTGTCATATTATAGCCTTTCCTAATTTTTCTTAACCATTTGTCTTGGAATGTGATGCATCAGGAGAAGGCATTGGAGTAGTCCTAAAACAAGGACAACACCCAATAGATTTTGAGAGTAGGAAGCTACAAACACATGATAAGATTTAATCCATTTATGATAAATAAATGCTAGCCATCATGCAAGATTTGATCAAATTTAGACAATACTTGGTAGGAAACAAATTTTTGGTCAAAATTGACCATAACAATTCAAGATACTTCCTCACTCAAAAGGATTTAAATGAAAGGCAAAAAAAGTGGGTGAGTAAGATTCAAGCATTTGGCTCTTATATTGAATATGTGAAGGGAAAGAATAATGTGGTAGCTGATGCCTTATCTAGAAGATCTTCTATTTCTCTAATGGATTTAGCAAAAAATTGGAAAGCCACATTAGAAGTAGAGTATGCCAATGATAATTTTTATTGTGAACTTTTTGATGTAAATAACCATGATGATATGTATAAGGTGTTGGAAGGAATCATCTACTACAAAGGTAGAACATATTTGGTCACTAATTTGAGTTTGAAGGAGGAGATTTTAAAGAAAGCTCATGATTCTCCTCTAGCAGGTCACCCTGGTTTCTTCAAAACATACCGAATGTTGAGGGAAAGATTTGCACGGAAAGGGTTGAAGGCTGATTTTCCTAAAGTATGTTAATGAATGCCCCACATGTCAACAAAATAAAGTGGAGCAAACTCATCCAGCTAGTCTCTTACATCCATTGCCTATTCCAACAAAAAAATGGGAGAGCATTTTCATGAACTTCATCACTGGTTTGCCCAAATTATTTGGTAAGGATTGCATATTTGTGGTGGTGTATAGACTCACTAAATTTTCTGGGTGTTGGGAAGGCATAACTAAACTGACCTCATATAAATCTCATCGAATATGTGGCTTCCAAAATTTTCCAATCCTTTATCATAATGTGACAACTGCATATGGCGATCCTTTGTAATAAGAACCCGTTAACACTAAAAATTGACCACATAGATCTCTATGGTCCAAACCATAATTTTAAATCATAGTTCCACCATTATTTCCTCCATTTTGACCTTCAACACTAAAATTACACCGAAATTGGTACAAAACATTATCATTCCTTCTCCCATAAATACATGGAAGTTGAGCATTTATTGCAACATAACCCCACTTGTTAGCACAAATCCAACCAACAAAACCCGATCGACAAGGGTTCCCACTCTGTCTATGCTCAAATCACCGCGATCTCCCTGAGCACCAGCCTAAACAGGTTTTACCCCACCCAAAAACACCTGTGAAGCGGATGAAGTATCACACGAGATGTTCAAGGGAGTGCTGCCAGAAGCAAGTTTTAACAAAACAGAAGAGGACTATGTGCATCACCAAATCAATTACCTATCTAATAGATCTGATTAGTTACTTCATCAATAAATCCATTTATCATTGTTACTAACAAGTTGCATCATTCATCCCTAATTGAAACCATCATACTATTGCGTAAATAGATCTAAACAGATAACGTCATTTAAAAGATGGAACCATTGCATCATAGATCCACATCATGCATTCACCATTAGATTGCAGAAACAGTAAAATCGAAAAAGATAGGAAAAGAAAAAAGAGACAACAATTTTAGATCAACTTCCATCTTATTATATCACTGTTGGGGAAAATATTAAAGAAATTAAACAGAATTCCAACTATTCTCTCAACTTATCCCTCAAAATCCTCAACAAATTTACAACTCATCCCTTCAAATCCTCAACATATATTGGATGAGATATTCTCTCCACATTTCCATGATTTTCTCCTTGAAGTTAGCTCACATCTAGAAGATGAAATTCGAATTTGAGGCTAGGTGGTCACTTTTGAGCTTGTTAAAGTCTTCAAATATATCTGTAAACATCACCAAACTCACCCAACTTTAAAGTATAATGAAAATATGTTATTTTTCTCAATAATTAACAACAAATTCACTCAAAATACTAAGAAATAAATGATTTGGAAAATGGTAATATAAACCCATATTTATTATAAAAGTGGTGAATATTAATAGTTTTATGGAAGAATAAGATAGGAATAAGGTGACAAATGGTATGTAAAAGGTGAATAAAATGTGGTCTTTTTGCGACTCAACATTCCCCCCAACTTGACTGGTTGCATGTCCTCATGCAACTATGCATTGATTCTCTTTACAACTTTTGGCTTTGTAGCTGGGATTTACATGATGATGGTATGTAACAGTAAATCATTCCATGATTTGAAATGCATGAGTGGTAGCAATTTTTCTTATGGTTGGTTCTTGTGTTACATCCATAAGTATAACAAATGTTGGTTCTTGTGTTTACAACATTCGCTTGTTTTACTTGTATTTTTGCTACAATACATAAGATTTATGCATTAGAAATGATGAACCATCAATTTACATTAGAAATCATTTTATTCATATTATGAATCACGCCAATATATATAGCATAGTTTGGAAAAGACATGTTGATTAAGGGTAAATGAGATGATGAATGTGTAAAATGGTAATGAATATGCCCCCCAACTTAAGATGTATTAGGTTTGTGAAAATGAGAAAGGGAATATAGTGAAGGAATTTTTCAAATTCATTCATTTTCTAGCATTTAAGGAATTACATGGTTAAAGATTAGAAAACAACACACCTCCACTTACCCAAAAAGTTGATGAAATTATGCAATAGGAATGTGGTTGATGTTGTTGGATCATAGCTTGTATGAAGTGAATGATCTGAACTACTGCTTGGTTGGATGAAGTAGAAAATGACAGTTGAAAGCAGAATTGTGGTACTCTCATATGGCTGAAGTATGTTGCTATAAAACTGTTGATGATGATCATGAAAAATATAGTCTTCACCTGCTACAAAACCCAATGGTACAATTCTTACCATGTGAATAAATGTGTCGATTTCGAACATGGAAAGAAACCATTGGATTACCGACCATTTATGAATGCCATTAACCAATGCTAGGCAATCTCACCATTGATGTCAATGAGTGCCAAGGTACCTAGGTACATCATGCAAAGTGCGAATAAATGAGTTGATGTCGAGCCATTTGCAAGATCTAACGATCAATGGACATTGATGTATTCCCATGATTGTCAGTGAGAGAACTTTTCATTAAGGTATGCAAGCCTCAAGGTACTAAAAATAAACTCTAGTCTCTATCCTAGATAATGTGCTGAGGTCAATGGGGCAAGACTTGTTGAAAGGTGGACCTTAAGGAATCCCACATCAGTCAACATGAGTTGTACATAATGAGTGGTAGGACTATAGATGAAAAATCTCACGGTCAAACAGTTTTTATGGCAGGGATAATAAAGTAATGTAGTCATGGAAAGGAAGCTGAATGGTTTTATTCAGAAAGCAAAAGATAAACTAAAAAAGAGGAAAAACATGTGTGACTCAGAAAGGTAGACATGCGAGAAGTCATGATGTATAAGGTAGTGAAAAAGTAGACTCTGACATGGATGATGGATAAGCTTGAAAGGAAAAAGGGTAAGTAATCATGACATGGCATAATTGGTTTCTGAAAGGCTTCTTTGTGGGAGAAAATGTCATGACACACATAGTGGAAACTCAGCTCCTTCAACTTTTCAATGGAATATTTTTTCTGAAAATATTCTGTGATTCTGGAAATCAATTCTGCACAGCATTCGTTCGTCTTTAAATCTGCAAAAGGTTAGCATTTTCCTACAACCAACTTGTGAGAGCATTGAGAATACCTAAAAATATGTGCTTAACAAACCAAGTCAAAGAAAATAAATAAAATGATTTTATACCTGAAAGTGGCAACTCTTCTTGTTGAAACCAGTTTCTGAGTGACTTGCGCAAAACAAGTTAGCACAACAATCATAAAATTTTGAGCAAATTCTATGTTCGTTTAAAATTTAAAATTTTATGATTTTATTTTTAACTAATACTTTTTTAAAATAAGTGCATCTTTATGTAATGCTTGAGCGATAGAGAGAGAGAGGGTCAATTCTTTCAGTGGTGTACCCCTCTAAAAACATACTATCTTAGAATAGAGAAGAGTGTGCAACAAGCGATTTCTATGATAAAAAGTTTAGCAGTTTCAAACAAAAGCCTATCTGCCTGCCTCCCCCAAACGAAAGATGTGCTAGGTCCCACTGTGCAATAATGAAAATCAGCTGTAACATCAGCTAAGCCTTCTATTTCAAAGACACATATTAATTTTATTAATATTTTATGTTTTGCTTAGATTACTTTTTATATTTATATTTTATATTGTTATAATAATATTATTATTGTTGAATTATTTTTTGTATTTTTATTTATTTACCTAATATTTTTTATAATTTTTTATGTTATAATAAAACAAATATTTTTATTTACCAAATCCTTTTAATATTGTTTTTTTATTTAAATTTTTTAGTTTTTATATACATTAATTTAAGTTTTAAATAAAAATAAAATCAATAAAATCAATAAAATATTTTTATTTTTGATTTTAATTTTTTAAAATTTTGCAAGCAAAATAAAGAAAATATTTTTTATAATATTTTATATATATATAAAATTATATATATATAAAATTATATATATATATTAATTTTATAACATCAATTGATTTATGTTGTTAAATAAAACAAAGTAATATACTATTATTATGCACAAAAGACAAAAACAAGAAATTTACAAGATAATGGAGATTGTAAGGGACGTTTTAAATGGAGACCATTCCTTCTTTTCATAGATTTCTCAATTTCAAGGTAAGAAGCATTGGATTTTCGGTTACAGGATATGCCATATATGTTTTGATCAGATAAAACTGTTATAAGTAATCTGGGATATGCTTTGAGCTCTTCAAAGTATATTTCTTTAAATTAATTGGATTACTTACTTTATATATTAAATGGGTTTATTTTTTCAACTTAATTTACTTGCATTATGTGCTGATAGTGAACTGATTTCGTTCGACCTTTTTGTATTCGTTTGTATTATGGTATCATTCACTCTTCGACAGTGTTCTTTAATTTACGGAGAGATCTATGATATGGTGACTTAATTTACGATTTACGGAGTGTTCTTTAAATTTGACTGGTTCTGTTATATATACTACAAGAAAAAGTGACTTAAATTGCAGTGTAATTTGTAACAGGAAGATGTCAAGATAGATTCCGGATCACTTTCTAGAAAACACATACATCAGATTCTTGATATGCAATATCAAGTACTCTGCTGCAAAATTGTACTATGCTGTCTGAGTGAAAGAAGGATTGACAGATGATGGATTAGATCCATATATTTTCTGCAGTCGACATAGACCAACCTTAATGCCAGCTTTGGCTGACAGAGTAGGCCATTGAATTTTAATGCGAATAGCAGTGTATGATAAATAAGTTCAAGGAAAAGGTACCTATCCAGAACAAGCTGGGGCATAATAGAAAATCGGAATACTGGATGAATCCATGCAATGATATCGCCTATGAGGATAAAATAAAAAACAACAGAAAGAGACTCACCTGAATCCAACCTGGGACCTTCAAGAAGCGAAGATAAATGGTCGTCAATTGGATCTCGAGCTGGTTTTGAAACTGCTTCTTTCACTCAGCTTTAAACTTCATTTTATGGAGCATAAACAAATGATTTACGCGTTGCAGATAAAGGCTCTTTGACTAAAAAAAGGTTTTGGCACCTATAGAAACTATTCACTAAGATGAGAACTGTTCAAAGTGATAAGAAGTGCCCATAATATTCTTTATTCAATCATCATGCAACAGTAATTGAGTGAAAATAGCCAACAACTCGATATCTTATCACGAAAAATTCGGAGTGGATGGTTATTGAATAGGCGGCTTCAAAAGATAATTCGACAAATCTGGCTAGTTGGTTGAAACAAACGCCAAGTCAAATGTGACCAGCACTCTTGGTTTGGTAGAAGATAGAACTGTTCCACGTAATAAGACAGATTTACAAAAGGTGAGAAATTACTGAGGAGATCTCGGCAATGAGATTTTAGCTAGAATCCTATGTGTGGGTTGTTGGATCAAGTATCAATCATGCCAGAAGCCCCCAAATTGAGAAAGATTGATAATATCAATCCCTAAAATAGCGTTGATATCAATCCCACGGTTAAGCAGTCCAACGATGGGCCAAAAGTGGAATTGAGAAGCTTACATGCATTAACTATAAACGTTTTCGAATTTCGAAGCACTCCATGGTTCTCAAGTCATGGTAGTGAGAGCATCGTTGGTAATTCACAATTTATTTTCAAAAACTATGAAAATTTTTATGCTCATACATGGTATTAGGAACGATATCAACGGGTGATATTGCAGGAGACGATGGAAGGTTGAAGGATGCTCATACATGGTATTAGGAACGATATCAACGGGTGATATTGCAGGAGAGGATGGAAGGTTGAAGGATGCGCAGATAGGTATGGTTTCCAGAAATTTTATTTTGTATATTTTTTTATGTTTGCATGTTTCGGATAGACTGTTTGCAGGTTCAATTTACAATTTACAGACTGAAAGGCTCTGCGTTTGCAGGTTTAATTTATAGCCAAAGACTCTGCGTTTACAAGATGGAGAGCTTAATGCTTTGCTTTAATTTATTTTTAACTTTCTTTTTAATATTTAGAATATGTATTGTTTATATATATATATATTAAGTTTTATTTCTTATTATATATATTAAAATTGTTTGAATGTTTTACAATTGCACGTTTTGTTAATACATTAAAATTAAAATAAAGAGCTTAATGCTTTGCTTTAATTTATTTTTAACTTTCTTTTTAATATTTAGAATATGTATTGTTTATATATATATATTAAGTTTTATTTCTTATTTTATATATATATATTTTTTAATGTTTTACAATTGCAGGTTTTGTTAATACATTAAAATTAAAATAAAGAAACTTGATATAAAAAACTTATTCCTATCAAAATTATAAGGAGTTCTATTTTATTTAGATTAAAAAAAAATATTTTTAAAAACTAATATTAAAAAAAAATTGAAAAATTAAAACACAAAAAAACTAAAACTAGTATATAGAATTATTCATTAGTTTATTATATAAAACTAGTATATATAATTATTGAATAATTTATTATATTTTTTATTTGTTTATTTGTTTTATTTTCTAATTATTCATTTTTATTAACATGATTAGAAAAGTTATTAAATAAAAAATGGAAATAGAAAAAGATACAAAAAATCATAAATTTTAGATTTAAAAGAAACTTTAAATCCTATTGCATTTTTATTAACATGATTAGAAAAGTTATTTAATGAAAAATGGAAATAGAAAAAGATACAAAAAAAAATCATAAATTTTAGATTTAAAAGATTAAAACTACTCTGTTTTTAATTTCCTAAAAACACTAATAATTAAGACTATTAGAAATAAAATTTTACAAATAGAAACATTGCAGCATATTAATTTTAAAGTGAAAATAAAACTAAAACCTACCTACTTTAATTAAAATTTACAATAATTTAGGTATAGTGAAATTTCCAGTGGAACCATACATGTAAAAGTAGTAAAATAATATTTACATGCGATTTTATAAAATGAAATCTAACATATTCAAAAGTATGAGAAAGTTGGAATTGTAAATGTAAATTAACAAAACAAAAACAAAAACAAAACTGATCTAACTTAATACTTACTTGGAAACATTGTTCGATGCAGCTCTCGTTTGCATGATGATTACCCGAGATCCCTACTTCATCCTCTCCAATTTCTTTTTCGCACGCTCGCTCCTTATAAGATGTATAGAACTCTTCATATGTTGGTTCTTCCTTTGCTTCTGGGGGATCGGTTGCATTTTTAATTGTGGTCAATATCTCCTCTTCTTGAGAAGAGGAGATCCCAACTTTTGCAAGGATCTTAGTGAGTAATTCCAAACTTACACTCATCAAATCAAATGCTTAAAAAAGAGAAAAACAAGTACACGACAAATGAAGAAAAAACAGTACGGAACGGGTTACTACAAAACAAATGCAAAAACATGAATAAAAGGTGCACATAAATCTGTACGAAACAAAAATGAACATATACAAAATTAAAAATAAGTTAGTATAAAATAACGGCACCCAAAAAAACAAAAGCAATCCAAACTAAAAATGAAAAGGGAAATTTGCATAAAAATAAACGTGTATTTGCAGAAAATAAAAAACACACTTGCATAAAAAAACAATCAAGGCTTTGGGGTGACCCACCAAAGTGGATGCATCTGGCTATCACACCACATAAATTTTGTAGTGGAGTCATCATTGCGTCTTACTGTTCCCCCTCCCCCTTTCTATGTAATAAAAACGAACTATCTACCTATCTAAAATCTGATCCCTTTTAGCACCTCCCCGACAACGACGCCAAAATGTTAGGGAAAATATTAAACAAATTATAATAGAATTTCAGCGATTTAATTGTCAACCCGGAGAGAGAGCGTAAACTTGTGAGGTACAAATAAAATATATGCAGGGGCTGAGTGTCGTTGAACTTAATCTATAACTGAAATTGAATCTAAGTTATGAAAACAAAAAATTAGATGGAAATAAATCTAATTGTAGAAAACATAAAATTGCATAAATTAACTTGATAAAGTAAGACTGAAGTTGCATGAAATAAACTGGTATAAATCAATCAAAATTAACTTGTGAGCTCACGGTAAATCTATACTAACAATTCATAAGCAAAACATAACAACTCATAAGAAAGAAAGTGCTGAAAATCTATATTAACATGGAAGAGTACAAGATTTGCATCAAAGCATAATCTCCATTACAATCAGAAATCCATTCTATGACTAACTCTGAACTATTCTCTACTTCTAAACCACTAGAGAGATTTCTAACCAAAATGAAGAGAGAGCTCTCCTATTTATACATGAATTCAAGATAATTGATCATAATTACAGATCCACTATTCTCTCAACTTATCCCTCAAAACCCTCAACAAATTTACAACTCATCCCTTCAAATCCTCAACAAATATTGGATGAGATATTCTCTCCACATTTCCATGATCTTCTCATTGAAGTTAGCTCACATCTAGAAGATGAAATTCGAATTTGAGGTTAGGTGGTCACTTTTGAGCTTGTTAAAGTCTTCAAATATACCTGTAAACATCACCAAACTCACCAAACTTTAAAGTATAATAAAAATATGTTATTTTTCTCAATAATTAACCACAAATTCACTCAAAATACTCAAAAATAAATGATTTGGAAAATTGTAATATAAACCCATATTTATTATGAAACTGGGGAATATTAATGGTTTTATTGAAGAATAAGATAGGAATAAGGTGACAAATGATATGTAAAAGGTGAATAAAATGTGGTATTTTTGTGACTCAACAATCACTTCTGCGCAAAGATTCACAACAGTTCCTAGTTTAAGCTTTAGTCTTTTTATCTTTTCAATCTCTCTTCCAGAAACAAATCCAAGCTTACTAAAACTTGCAATTATACTTCTATATATAGGATGGCGCCTTTACATTCAAGGTCTACTTCTAACTAAATCTTAACTAATTCTTAACTGAATCTATCGACTAATGACCAATATCCTCAAAATGTGGTCCAAAGTACAAAAGGTGACACAAAATACATAAAATAGTCTATCTTCTGCTTTGCATGCCATCTTTCAATTGCACAGTGCCTTTGGTTCTTGCACGACACTCGTGATGCTGCACAACTAATGTGGCCAAAACCCCTACCAATAGGCCCCCAACACAATCTTGTGGCTCACCCTCGAGCCATGCTTAATTGGACATGGTGAACTCAACGATCTTGGCTTTGAAATCTACAAACTGCTGATTTATCACTTTGACCTGCTCCTTGACCCGTTCAGTAATCTCCTGGCTCACCTGTAAATCATGGTTTACAGGGTGCTCAACCATCTTTGCAACAATGGTCATCTTTCCTTCTTATGTAGCTTGGAGCGCAGAGATTGCTTTCACTGAATGATGTGCTCCAATCTCCTGGAACTCATCTAACTCCGCACTTATGAGTTACTACTGAAGCTCCTTTAGTTTCGATGCCTTACTGATCTGCATCATAAATGGCATTGCTTTAAGTGACATCTTTAGTATCGCCAATTTCCCCTCTGCTTCTTGCAACTAGGAATTCAGTTGCTCCAGTTGTTCATCTTGCACTATGGTGCCCCAAACTTGTGTAGTGGCATCTGTGACTTTCTAGGCCTCCTGTTCTAACTCATCAAGCTGTGTAGCCAGCTCTTCTATCTCATCCTTCCTTGCAGCTATCTGTTCCTGGTGGTGTAGAGGGGTGAATCAAATTATCCAAAATGTTGGTTTCGCTCTTTAGCTGTGCGATAACAACTCCAAGTTTCTTTGCTCTGGCTACCGCATCCATCTCTGCAATGCCCTCCAAGACATGATGGCATGCATCTGCTATTGCCGCTTCCAGCTCCTCATGCACTTTCTTCAAGACCTCAATCTCCTGCACTTTGTCTTCAATCACCTTCTGCTTAGCTCGACACAATTCTTCTACTTCTTTTTTCATTGCTTCTTCTTTCTGCTACGATTGCAAGTACTGGTCACTGATATGCTTCTCCCTATCAACCAACTTCTAGTTGGTGATCCTCTGCATGTGTACTAAAGTCTGGGTATACAATCTATTGATATCCAATGAAAAATTCTTCAGCTGTTGCAGGGAGGTATTCAAGTCCTCCCATCCGACATCAATCACAATCGAGGGAATTTGAACATTCCTGGCCCACAACTGGGTGCTAATTGATGCATACTCCTACGTAGCTGCGCTCTCTGGTGCTCATCTCAAAATGACATTGTAAAAAGAATCCAATTTATCTCTTACCTTAGTGAACCCTTCCTATGTTGATTTCTTCATTTCTTTTGTGATGCATCAGTTGCATCATTAACAGCCTTGACAAGTCGGTTCAGTTGTGCTTCCATTGTTGATACAGTGCTATTGCTTGCAGCCTGATCCATGTGCCTTTTTTCTCTCATTTCTTGGAGTATGTGTTGTGCTTCGGGGTCAGTGGGTGTCTCTGTCATTGAATCATCATCCGATTGGTGGTCACCTTTGGGCACAGGATCCTCCAGTGCATTCGCTGGGGTTTCTGTCGCGATTTCTGGTATACCAACCAATTCTCTCCACTCTACGGCCCAACTATTAATTACTGCCTCTAGTTCTGCATCAGTCACCTTATACCTCATTGATATCCATTACTTAGTAGGGTCCCGCCATGATTGAACATAAACAGTGGGGTCCAAATCCAAAACATGCAATCCGCTGATATTTTTTCCTGACTTCCTCCGTCATTCTTGGAACTTTTATGGCTGCTACCTGCAATGCTTCCCAATAGATCCAAAGTTGGATTGAACTGTCTACCATTCTCTCTACTTCTTTAACCCACCATAAGTTCTGGTATCTCGCGCCCTTGCACACTTATATTGCTTTGACGACCATCCCCTGGTAATCCTCTGGCTCCATCCAAGATACTAACACAATCAAGATGAGGATCCAACTGTATGTAAATGATCTTGCACCTGCCTGTGCATCCACAACATCCTCTACTAGCTGGTTCATCAGAAAAAGGGACCAATTCATTTGTGTTCCTTGTGCACACAACTCAACATATGCAATTACCCTAGAATTACATTGAACCGGGTGATTGTTCCTTACTACTTTACTAGCCAAAATCTTGGAACCAATATGGACCGTGCGATCGTTGATGCTATCAATGTGGTAGGCCCTCCCATCGTGATCTAGAGAATAGCGATTCTTTAGATTCATTTCCATATTCCTGTCATTATCTTGGCCTCGAATATAGTGTGAGGGGCCTGTCCCATCCTTGGGTAGCCCTGTTATTGCTGGAATCAACTTCACCATGATTGCAACTGACTCATCCAACCATACATACCCACCATGAAAACATGCCAAAAATTGTTTCACTCATGCATTCACCTCAGTTGGCCACCCAAAGTGCGTCATATTGATTAACCTGAGCAAGCCAGCTTTGTCCAGTCCACTCGTCCAATCCTGCGAAATGCGCTCTATCGGGGCACCTTTTACTGCTACTATTGGGTGACATAGCTCCTTTGTGACATCCTCTAATGCAAGCAGGTCGTGGTCTTTGTACCTCAGCTGCATTAGTGCAGGCACAATATTAGAAGTGCATACCATTCCTTGTGGTATCACCGACATCCTGAGCTGGTATCTTTGATCCTTTGTGGGCTTCCTGGTTTGCACACCAGGCTGACTAGGAGGGATGTACCCACGGATGTCCTTGACAGACACCCTTGTTTTAACAGTAGATTCCATTACTTTAGGGCTTGACAACTTGACCTGTGGAGTGTTTTCCCCATGTGTCCTCGTAGCTGTTCTGGTTTGTCTCTTTTTGATGCGGGAGAAATAGGCTTCTGTGCCTTCCTCTTTGTTGATGAGCCAGCTTGCATGCTGGTGAATTCTTCCTGAATTACAATTGGTCTGAGCGGTGAGTATTTCTCACTCAAAATTTCCACGGTGTCTTGTTCTCTCGACATGCTGCGTCAATTCCCTTCTAGGCTTACTAAGCTCACACTCTCTCTAGACCTAGCAACTTTCTTAATCTTCTCAGTTTTCCTCAACAGCTCTCTCGATAACTTGGGAACTCTGCAAATCAATGTAATTTAGCTCTACACAATGGTGTCTTCCGACCATATCAATTTTATTCTTATATCACCAACTTGACTCATATGAATTCAATTTAATCATTAGGACCAAATCATTCATTAACTACCTGAATATGCCATCCATTCCTCGAGCGTCACTGGTAAACTACTTTAACTATCTTCATTGATTACTGATTTGACGTCTGCTCACAGCCCTATGGCTATTGCAGCATGAACTCCTACTTATGCTACTAAATCCCAGTCATGTGCCACCACTTCCTCTTGGTGCGCTTACCATTTATGCATGATCCAATCTATTTTTTGTTGTTGTTGTGTAGTTCCTTAAGCACCACACAGTTCTATCCCTATCCTGTAGGGCTTCAACCGGATATCGTTCATTGGCTTTGGTAGCATTGCTCCATCTAACTGTTGCAGCTGAAATGAGCCTCCAAAAGTAATAGAATTAATAAGGTATGGAACTAACCATTGCATCTGTAACTTACCTAGATGCTTAATGAACTTGTTGTCATACAACATCATCAAATCTCTGTGCTGAAATGATTTGTTCTTGATGTGGCGATCGTGCCAAGCCTTCTGTCGATCCTTCTCGATGCCCTGATGAAAACTTGCTATAAATCGGTCCTCTTCAAGCTGTATCAACCGTGCCACATGCTCTTCTAGTGCTGCTTCTTCATCCATGCCCGTCGCTGCTGCAATACACACACTTGGGACAATGTACTCCATAGGTATGACTGCCTCTTATCCATACACCAATTTGAATGGTGTCTTCCCTGTTAGTCTCTTGCAAGTGATGCGAGATGCCCACAATGCCGCCAGAATATTCAAGTCCTAGTCATCATGATTAACATTACATACCTTTGTAAGCGCATGCTCCAATATTTTGTTGAAGGCTTCTACTATCCCATTCGCTTGTGGATGATATGGGGTACTTTTCTTATGTTGTATTTGCAACTCCTCTGTTAACATGCTTACTGTGCGGTTGATAAAGTGACTACTCTGGTCACTCATTGATATCCATGGACATCCAAACCAGGTCACAATGTTGTCAAATAGGAATATTATTGCTGTCGCAGCGGTGCAATCCACAACTGGTGTAGCCTTTTCCCACCTTTTCAAATACTTTGTTGCTATGATTATGTACTGCGCGCTAGTTCTCTTCCTAGGTGGGTTGATGGGACCTACAAAATCCACAATCCACTTATCAAATGGTTGTAAGGTGACTTGTGGTACTACCAACATCTCATCTCGTTGCGATGGCTTTCCAATCCGTTGACAAATATCACAACTTTGCGCATAATTGGCCACATCATTATGTAAAGTGGGACACCAAATCCCTGCGTGAAGCACCTTTATTGTAGTAGCTCATTCTCCAAAGTGTCCACCGGCAACTCCCACATGGGCCTCCTCTAAAATCGCTCCCTGTTCATGGGATAAGGCACAGCGCCGCAGAATCTAGTCTGGTCCAATTTTATATAGCTGGCCAGCAATCAACTGGAAATATGAAGCCTTAACTACCAACTGCTTCTTATGAATTGTTGAAAGTTCCCCTAGTACGACTCCCATTGTTAAAAACTGAATGATTTGGTCATAATAATCATCTGCTATGTCGACTTTGAACAGTTGTGCATCCCGTAGTCCCTCTTCAATGTTTGTTGGCTCTTCGCCTGTCTCAATTTAGGATAAATGATTGGGGCCAACATTCAAGTGACTCGGTTTCACAATTATCCCAAAATCAAATTCCTGAAAAAGAAGTAGCCAGTGACATATCTTCCCCCCCAACATAGGCTTGTTAACTAGGTACTTCAAAGAAGAATGGTCCGTGAACATCTTGAAATGACCGCCTAAAAGGTAATGCCTGAATTTATGCAGCACATATACCATCACAAAACCCTCTCTTTATATAGTTGTGTAGTTTTTCTCAACAAATGACAACTTTCGACTAGCAAAAGCAATCGGGTGATCTAGATCCCCCTCTCCAGGTTGCCCGAGCACTACTCTGAGTGCGACAGACGATGCATCCACATGAACATGGAATTCCTTCTTCAAATCTAGGAAAATGAGTATAGGCGCAGATGCCATCTTGGTCTTTAGTGTGTCGAAGTTTCCTTGACATTCTTGGCTCCATACAAATGCTGTGTCTTTCTTCAATATATTCTCCATAGGGGCAGTAATCACGACATAACCTTTGATGAATTTGCGATAGTATCCAGTGTGCCCCAGTGTGGCCCTAAGAATCTTCACATTTGTCGGTGGTGGCAAGCTCAAAATGAGCGTTATTTTTCGCAGGGTCGACCAATAATCCTTGCTTGCAAACAATGTGACCCAACAATATTCCAAAAGGTGCACAGAAAATACACTTCTTTGAGTTCAGTGCAATCTGATGTTGTGTTGAGGATTGGAAAATCGCCGACAACAACAGCAAGGGATTCTCCCTAGTAAACGTTCCCAACTAGCCCGTTACTGTTTGGTATGGGGAATCCGTCTGGTTTGCGGTCCAGCTACCATAGGTCAAGTAACCAAAATAAAGGGTTATACCGGTTATGGTCTGGTCCATCGTGTATCTTTTTTTAGTTTTTTAGTTTTAAGTATGATATGCAAGTGCCTATCTAAGAATGCAAATTGATAGAGAATACGAGGAGCGGTCACAATGTGATGCGCAGGTTCTTACCTCTCCTCTTAAACTCTCTCGCATCTAAATCACACACAATAAGAAAACTAAAACTAACATAACTAAACTGTCCCTAGGGAGAGAGATTATCATTTAATGAGTAATGTATTAGTGTTCATGCATTAAGAAAAATCATAGGTAGCTATTCTTTATTTCAAAACACATAAACATGAATAGATAGATGAACAACAAGATAGCTCATTGTTTATGAAAAGCATTCATTACTCATAGCAGAAATTCCATAAAATAAACTAGAGATCATTCATACAAGAACATAGGTTCAACAAGTTAGAACGATCTCACAATTAATGGACAAAAACTGAAAACGAAATAGTTCCCCTTCAACAACATCCATTGCACAACACTTGAACATTCCACCGAAGCTTTCTCCAACAGGAAAAATTGTAATTATCTATTGCAAAAGGAAATAGTTCTTCTTACAACATGTTCTCACAAGTCTAACCGGGAAAAAGTCCCTCTCCTATCTAATTCTCCTATACTTATACTACAAGCAAACTCTTGGGATGCCCCTCGGTGACCTTTGGGCTCCTAAACCGTTTAATCTCACAATTTTGTCCTTTTGTGAGTGCTCATGATTTAGACAATACATTACATTTCATTAAAAGTTAATAGCACTTTTATAACGAGAGACTAGCTCGATTAGTGATCAACTTTTCTTTGAGCCTCTGCTGCTATTGAATTCGCTGGTCCTATTTTTTATCTTGCTTCTCTATGCTTTAGCCTCTTCTTTCCTTACTGCCTCCCTTCCGCTTTGGCTTCTAGATATATCTTGTTGTAGTAGTCACCCTGTCATGAACATAGCAGATTTCAGACCATCAAAGTAACACAAACTGCACTAATACATGCATTCTAAAAATGAACTATAAACAATGTTAATACATGAAAAGAAAATGATAAGGCAAAGAAAACCTCGCAAGCTGGGTCCAGAAAACTTCTAAGCCTGCCGTCATACTAAAACCAAAATCCTAACCGAAAAGAATCTTCATCTTAGAAAAACCTTAACTCGACCAGCACCCATGGGAAAATTTTGCCACCCCACAAAATAGAGTAACAACATAACCAAAATGGCGAGAAAAACCCTACCGACAGTCGGAAGCAAAAACAGTAAGCATCAAGCAGGTAATCCACTTCGGCGGGCGGAAGTAATAAAGCATTGGATGATTAGTTCAAGAAGAAGCCGCAATGGTGGGCGACGGACAGACTCTGGTCTTTACAATGTCGGTGAGGAAAAACACTAAGTGCCACCGTAGTCACACATCGGATAGCGGAGTCACTAAGGTATCGGCAGATGAATCAACTCAAATGCTGAAGCGATAGTGTATTGTGCAACTGCAACGGCGAGAGCCATACAACCTAAGAGTTCTGCGGCAACATAAAACATATCGGCGAAAACCATAACAAACCATCGGTGAGCAGAAAAGTTATATGGCGGATGTGTAGTTGGCTCAGGATCCGCAATGGAAGAAAGAAATTAGGCTATAGCTTTCGATCAAAGTCATAAAACTTTTCGATAGCGAAAAGAACAACAATAAAACACGGTATCGACGAGGATCAAAACTATCTATTGAGTCATTCATTGTTCAGCTTCTGCAACGGCGGCTGCATAGAGAACTATGGTCACGATTCACTGTTCAATAAACCTCTGATAGCGAAATTATTCACAAACCAAAACTTCAAGTTCAAGTCAACAATATCGGTAGAAAAAGATAGTTATTCAAGTTTCCGAAAGTGATCAACAATTTTCCTTAAATCAACCTCAAAAGATCAAACTCGCAGCAGAGGAACAACAAAGTTTAGCAATCCCAACAAATCTAAGCAAGACAAAAATTAAAAGGAGGGTCCAATTTTTTTTTAAAATTTGGGAAAACATTGCAGTTGCAACAATTGGCGACTACCTGGTGAACCCAGATCTCTGGACAATTTCTTCCTTAAGTAACAGATTGTTTAACAATAAAACCAGCATGTTGAATTCTTTTGGATGTCTAGATTTCCCAAATGGAAAATATATGTACTTTTAATCATTGATGATGGTCCAATTTAGGGAAAATGGAACCTAAGATTTCAAAGTCAAGATAACTCTTTTGAGGCTGGGACTATGAGTTTCATTTATTACCTCTGTCTTTAGGTAGCTTTAAGCTTGGACGCCATAGGATTGTAACATACAGTAAACTGAAATATTCATTTGTTCCTCATTCCCATGCCATTTTACACTTTATGTGCTTTTGGACTTTTGTCCTTTCTTTTGAGTCCTCCTGCATGCCTTTCTTTCTGAATTTTTATTTAGGCTCCTCTATCCATAGTGTCCTTTTGTGTGAGAGATGTATTTAATTTTTAGCTCAGGGACGGAGAAGAAATTTTGGCAATTTTGTACTCATATGATTCAGTACTTGGTTTTGGTACACATTGCTTTCTTAGGAGTTTTGACTCTTATTAGCCTTTTGGCTTTCAATTCTCGGCATGGGATCATTTATATATAATATATTGTTTACCCTTCTTCCTTTTTGTGGGTCTTTTGCTGTCACCCCCTAGGACATTTTTAATTGTGAGATGGATGGAGCCTCGAAATAGTATTCCAGACCTTCTGATCTTGAGTTATTTTACAGGGATTAAGTAGGACTTCAATATGTTCATAGGCATTTAGGAAAACTGTTTAAACTAGAAGAAATTCTTTCAGATAAAACAAAAGTACACAGTCTTATAATCAAGGATTTTAATTAATCCAGAATTCTGATGCTCTCCATGCAACCAAAAGCTTGTTTGTTTTTATTGAAATCAAACAAAATTTAACTAAAAGCAAACTAAAATCAAGTAAACCAAAAATAAACAACCAAGCAATCAGTTTATTTATGTACAAAACAAAAACAAAAACCAGGAAAAATAAGGTTTGAGAACTAAACCATTAACTGGTAAGTTCCTTTCCCACCCCTAGAAATCTTGCAATTTGTAGGTCGAGGGGCCAAGTTTTGCTGCAATCTGAAAAGGGCCTACCCATAACTGTTTAAACTTCGTGTGCTTCCCCTTCTCATCATGCTGGTGATCCCACTAAAGAACCATGTCTCCCACTTCAAATTCCTTTGTTCCAGCTTTGTGCTTATCAAACCACCTTTTCACTACCTTCTGTTGTTGCTTAAAACATTATTTGGCCTTGGATCTAGACTCTTATGCCTTCAAAAGATTATAGATTCTAAGTTGCAGGATTTCGTTATCTATGCCCCTAGACTCTTAGGCTATTATTGAAGATGGTAACATAATGTTAGGAGGAAGTATATCCTCTTGTCCATAAACAAGGGTATATGGTGACACACCTAAGGAATTCTTGGGTGTGACCCTATCAACCCAAAGAGCGTTCAGTAGTGCTAAATGCCAACTTCTCTGGTTTTCTATCACAGTCTTTTTTAAGATCCTAATCAGATTCTTGTTTGTAGATTCTGCCAAACCATTCCCTTGGGGGTAGTAGTTGGTAGAATAATGCAACTTAATTCCTTTTTCATGAGCAAATGCAGTTAATCTAATAGAAGAAAAATAAGTAGCATTATTGAAAACCAGGGAAATTGGAACCTCAAACCTAGTCATAATATGGTCTTGTAAGAAATCCATGACCACATCTTCATTGACCATACATAGTGGAATGGCCTCAACCCATCTAGTGAAGTAGTCAGTTGCCGTTAAAATATATTTGTGCTGCAAGGAAGAATTTGGGTTTATTTCTCTAATGATATCAATTCCCCACTGCTCAAATGGTTCTGTTATCATCATAGGCTTCAATGGTTCTGCTGCTTTGGCTTGTCTTCCCCCACACCTTTGGCAGATATCACACTTTCTAACATGGGCATGAGCATCCTTGAACAACATGGGCCAATAGTATCCGACTCTGAGAATCTTGTGGGTTTTCATATCTCTGGAAAAATGGCCTCCAGCAGGCCCATCATGTAACTCTGTTATGACCTTTTTTGCTTCTTCTTTCTCTAAGCATCTGAGAAGGACTCCATCATAATTCTTCCAGAATAAAATTCCATCGATGATTTGATATGCAGCTGAGTTAAGGCGCAACGCTCTTCACTGTTTAGAATTCCAATGTTTTGGCAACAATCCTTCCTGAAGGTAATGAACAAGGTCTTGGTGCCAGGAATCTGGAGCTGTGAAAAGAGGACATACATCCATCATATGTAATTCAGCTTCATTTCCCCAATCGTTTTCTTCATTGTTTTTACCTTCAACCATTAATTTGCACAGTCCTTGCCCTTTAACTATGCACATTGGTTTGAATTTGAGGTCATATTCTTGTAAAGTTGTTACCCAGTTTCCTCTTCTTTATCCTAATTCCTTTTGTACGAAAAGAGACCTTACAGCTGGGTGTGGAACTATTACCTTTGTTCGGTTCTTAAATATGTACAGCCTGAATTGTTTTACCGCTTTGAAGATTTCATAAGCTTGTTTATCTATCGCTGGGTAATTCAATTTTCCCCCCTGTAGACCAATGCTCATAAATGATATGGGGAACTCATCTCCCCCATCTTCATTCTGAGTAAGCACCTCTGCTAGTGAATTGTCAGAAGCGAAAGTGTACAAAATGAAATCCTTCTCAAAATTTGGACTTTTGAGAGAGGGTGCATGAGCAATAGATGTCTTTATTTTATTGAATGCATTCTTCTCTACATCAGTCCACTTGAATTGTACACTTTGTTTCACCATTTGCTGTAAAGGTTTACCAATTTGAGCGAAATCCGGCACAAACCTTCGCATGAAATTTATTGTCCCCATGAATGATTGCATCCCCTTTTTGTTATGGGGTAAGGGGATCTGTTCAATAGCTTTGATCCTTTTTGGGTTTATGGAGATCCCCTTTTTAGAAACCACGTGACCCAGTAGCTTTCCTTATATAACAACAAACACACATTTCCTTGGATTCAGTGAGATGCCGTATTTTCGACAACGCTCAAAAATTTGTTTTAAATGGAATGCATGTTCTTCTCTCTTCTTTGAAAATATCATCACATTGTTGAGATACACTACAACACTATGGACAATTATACCGTGAAAAGCTATATCCATAGCTCTCTAGAAAGTAGCTCAGCGTTAATGAGTCCGAAGGGCATCCTTCTGTAAGCAAACGTTCCCCATTTTGTTCTGAATATAGTCTTAAGTCTGTCTTCCTTAGCTACTAACACTTGATTCTATCCATAGAATCCATCTAATAACGAAAATAACTCAGAACCCGAATCCATCTGCAATATCTATTCCATGGGTGAGACTAGATAGTTGTCTTTGTCTGAAGCACGGTTTAGGTTTCTGAAATCCACACGTAGTCTGTTTTCTCCAGATTTCTTCCTTACTGGTACCAAATTTGAAACCCATTATGAGTGTCTAACTTTGAATATAATTTTGGCATCCAATAATTTCTTCACTTCACTCTGAATTAATGGCTCCAGTTTTGGATGCATCTTCCTCAAAGGTTGCTGATAAGGCTTGACTCCAGATCTAATAGGAATGATGTGTTGTATAATCTTGGTATCATATGTTTTAAGTTCTTCATATGTCTAGGAAAATACATCTTTGTACTGTTTGAACAAACTAATGAACTTATTTCTTTCACCCGAGGAGCAACACTTTCCCAAATTTACATATTTGGGTTTAACTTCAGTTCCCAAATTTATCAGCTCGAATTACAAAGATGAGCTGTGAGTCTTGACATTTGCTGGTGTTCTGAACTTGCTGTCTAAATCAAACATCCACTCTAAAGTCTTGACCCCTTTAGGAATGAAGTTGTCAAATTTTAACTCAGCTTGGTGTTCTTCGTCATCGATAATTGCCTCTTTGAAAGTTTCATCATTCATTAAACATTCCAAGATTTGTTGATCATCATCAAAAACTAGTAGATTAGTAATCATGTCTGGAACCGAAGGCTTGAAAAGTAATTCAATAGAACACTTGTTATTTGTAGGCACAAGCCTCGCAGTCGAGGTAGCTAACAAGTCAGCTGCTGCATTCTTAAGTCTAGGAATGGATAAAATATTAAATGCATAAAAATTTGTCAGCAAATCCCATACTTCATTTTGATAAGCTTTTAAATGAGGTGAGATGCAATGTATCTATTTTCGAAGCTGTTTTACAATTATTTCAGAATCCCCATATACTTTCAGATTTTATACTTTTAATTCATTTGCTTTTCTTAGTTCTTGAACCAATGCTTCATATTCAGCTGTGTTATTGGTACATTCAAACTCTAATCTACATGAAATAAAATGTTTATTCTTCTTTGGATCAATCAGGACACATCCAACTCCCGATCCTTCCAAAGTTTTAGATCCATAAAAAAAAAGTGTCCAAAAACTATCTACTTCTATTGTACTTGAATCAATAACTACATCTAAAACTAATTCTACTATTTTACAGTCAAATTCATCAGCCCGTGAAAACCAAAGGAGATCAGGCTGTGTGTCTGGTGTGCCGTTGACTTCTTCCACTTGGTAGTTTCCCGGTTCTAGTTCAATGAAGTAATTCCTCAATACAGAATTCACTGGTTAATTCTTACGCTCCAGCTGAGTAACATTATGCTTCATGTGGGGCTCTCTTAATACTTTAATTTGATTGGGACTTCCCTTATAAGGCAACCACAAATGTGACCAATCTGAAGCAAAATACCCATTTAGCTGGACATATCCAAGAGAATATCTTCCGCAGTTACATTATTTCAACATCACCCATGTCAACTAGTCAAAATTTTGACTTTGAAATCTATGATCGTAAGATAGAGAATTATGAAGCACATGCAAGATAATGTTGGTCAGTCAAAGTGACCCTCTTCATTCAATATGTAAGTGTTTCACAATATCATCGTCCTAAAAATCTTCAAAAATAGAATAAGGGAATATCTGACTCTTGTGCCAATAAAAGGTGAACCAACTAATTTACCTCCGATATAATACATAGAATATGAATTACCTTCGACAAACATCAAAGAGGTTTCCAAAAATGTTGGTGAAGAAGGTTGACTACAAAATTTAGTTGATACTTTCATTGGACAAGCGGCTAGATGGTGAGACACACATAAGCTGCAGATGAAAACTTGGATGACTTCTTCATCATATTTTATTGAAAGATTCAATGGAAAGAAGTTAACGACTAAAGAACAAATTCAAAATTCATTTGAGGATTATATCCTGTCATGTACAATGAAAATTGTAAAAAGGAATGGGAAAAACGTGATTATAGGGATGAAAGAGTATGTACCCATTTGGTCGCAAGCAAATTGGATGATCTACCTAACAAATGGTACAATATGGTAGAAGCAAGAGGAGAAACTTTCAACTAGAAAACACTTCAAGATATTTTTATTAAGTATTTTCATTCTCCCATGCAAAAAATTCATAATAGAATCAAGCGCATAAAGGTCCAATCAACTCGGTCATATGCTTTAATTTAGCCAATAAACCAATCCAAAGGAGAATCAAACGCATAAAGGTCCAATCCACTCGGTCATATGCTTTAATTCAGCCAATTTTCAATATAAGAGACATAATACCCTTTGTTGCAATTGAGTGTAATCTCTCTTGGGCCACCCCAACATAATCCAAAATATGCCTGTTGGAGTGGAATTTAAACTGCTCCTTAGAAATACCCTAATCTAGAAATGGTTTGATTCTATTTGCAATTATTTTTGTGATTACTTTGTAAATCAAGCTGTACAAGGAAATATGTTTGTACTTAAATGATTCAAGTATATCCTTTTCTGGAATGAGAGAAATGGAGGTTGCATTCATATGACCTATCACCTCCCCATTCACCTCTCCATACAATCTAGTTTCCTTAATTGCATCAATAGATCGATACATACCAAATAAAAAAATGGAGAAAAAACTCCATCGTCCACCCATCAAGAACTTGGATATTTTCCTTTTCTTTAAAATGTTTTTAATCTCCTGCAATTTTACTACTTTCCTCACTATTAAAAATTAGGGGATAATGTTGAAGAACCTTCACTTGAGATTCGATAGAAACATATTTACTTTCACTATACATCTTCTTGAAATGACTAATAGTATCCATCTCTAACAATTTCTAATATGAAATCAAATCCCCATTTGAAACTTCAATTCCCAGATGAGAGTATTGTTCCTTTTTTGATTTGTGTAAATCTAAAATAAATTGGTGTTATTGTCACACTCAGACAACCAAACCACTCCACTTTTTAATTGTCATGTTTCTTCTTCCAGCTTTCACAATTTTTTTAAAAATTCTAAATCAATCAAAATTTGCTTCCCATTAATATAAAACATATCCTCATCCACCACAGCTATCATAGCATAAATCTTATCTTCATTGTAGAGAAGTTTATTTTTGTTTTCCTTTTTTATTGCTTTCTCCCAACTGGGTACATCCTTCTTTAATAACTTTAGTTTTTAAACAAGGATATGCATAAATGAAACACATAACTGAATATCATATGAAGGCTCCCTGCCATAATAAGTGAGGGATAATTTAAAATCCATGAAATCACCACCATATCCAATAAATCCTTTCTTTGATTGTACTGTCCATAACAATTTAGAATTGTGATATTCTTTTCCATACCCCTTAATTTCCATCTAAAAGAAGCCTTGTACAAGTAAAGAAAGGTTTAAATGAAGCCTTAATAGAATTCCAAGAAAAAATTAGCCCACCCGATGATACAATGGCATCTAATCCACAACATTCCCAATTAGGACAAAGTTTTAAGAAAATATCATAATCCTTCAGACTTGAGATCATTGTTTCCTGAATAAAAAAATGCATCTAGTTGACCAACCTCCAAAATTCATTTCAAGGCCGCTCTTTTAGGTGAGCTATTAAAAAACATAATATTAAAAGAGATAAGTTTCATTGATCAAAATTTGATGGGGGTGTACATTCTCTAAGAGCCCCACAATTAAAAGAAGAAGGTGGCCTATAATCCATAGCCCAACTAGTTGAAGTTAAGGATGAAACTTTAGGATTGAAATTTTTTTACTGCATCAAGGAGGATTCTATATTTGTGGAATTCTATTCTTAGTATTCCTTCCCTTTAATTTACATGTGGTAAAATTCTGACACCAAATAGATGAGATGGGGAAACCACCCTCCTTCTTCGACAAATTTCCAAAGTACATAGAAATAATTATTTTAGCAGAAGGATCAATATTAGGAGGTGGATTCAAAGACACATTATTTTGAGAAAGGTCAGATGAATTACCAATGTAGTCAACAATTGAAGAGGGTGACAAAACTATGGGAAGAGTAGTGCAAATACATGAATAAGGAACCACAGTAGAGGGAACATACTCCACCCTCCTCAGAGAATCCCTACCCGATCCATCCCAAAAATTAAAACCCCCATGAAACCTCCCGTTATCCTCCAGAATAATCGAGAGAACATTCTCATTGGAATTTGAAACCAAGATCCCCTTGTTATCCATAGTACAACTTGATCTATTCGCTTCTGAACCCCCCTTAACCATGAAATCTAGAGATACATACTCTAAAATATAATTTAAACACATAAGTGGAATATCTCGATTCAAAAAAGAACCAAAAGTAATAACTGAATAAGAAAACCTTTAAGGATTAGGAGTAAATAAGAAAATGGGATCTACACCCAAGCCCGAGGAAAGAAATAAAGACCCATTCACCCTATCCAAATGAGGAAGAACTAGAGAGGAAAGTCAAATAGGGGAAAAACTATCACCCCCTCAATATTTGATCAAATTTATATTAGTACGCATCAAGGCACCAACTAACTCCCTAGGTAAACTTTTTAAAACAAGAGGCATGAATTTTTCAAAACTTACCCGTCAAATTTCTAGATTAAGAGGCATCCAATGCAATATGAATAAATTGCTCTGTAGAGTAGTCTAAAGTGTTCACACTTCAAAAATTAGGCACACTAACTCCACTACAACAAAATGGGCTATATTTTTTCCTACTGACTCTAAACACCATCAGACTTTCCCAAACTTTCGCATAATGAATCTTGGGGTCTACTATAGACTTATGACATACCAACAAGATATTTGGAAGGTGGAATTACACTCTACATGGGACTTTTGTGGAAACCCAATGGATTCCGGTGAAAATATGGATATATATGACTGTAACAAAACCCCAACTAGATACAGGTGTTATCACTTAGAATTTATCATTTGGTTGTGGAAGAATAGTTCCAAGGTAACCTTACAAACCAATCCTTAGGTGGAAAGTTGGCTTCTTTCCTACCAGAGAGGATTCTCTCAACAAGTAAATACAAAGGCCATATATATTTTTAAAGAAACAAGTTTAATTATTGTAATGGATGAAACAAGTGGGTATCGTTGGGAATGGAGTCAAAATCATGAGTTACTATAAATTACAATTCTTAGCAATAAAATTTCCTCACAGAGGCGGGATAGTCACTCTTTTACAATCGATTTCTTGATTTGCTGGTGGTGAGGAAGAAAAATGAACAGTCCATTAATATGGGCATCACAAGATGAATCCAATATTAAATTTAGAGGAATCTTGTTTGTGAATACTTGAAATCAAAGAAACAATGCATATTATTATGAATTCTGATTGAATATAAACGTATTCAAGTATAAGAGACAACACAATGGAAAAGGATAACATGAGAAAAAGGAAGTACATACTGCAAAATAATAACACGAGAATCTCTGATACAAAAAGGATTGCTTGGCTTTGCAATTTTATTAACTTGAAATCTCGGTTACAAAATGATTCTCACTCTCTCGGGTTCTAACCCCATTTTCATTACAAAGCATGCTTTTATACATAAAAAATGCTCCTACAGCTGATACCTAAGTAACTCTCTTGTAAAAATAGGCATTTTGTAAATTACTTATTACATTTGTCCAATAACTTTAACAAACAAAATATTCTTAAATACTAGAAAAACTTAAATTCTTAGTCCCTTAATTCCATGTTGAAGTGGTCCTTGTCATGTCTTCGACTCAAGTCTTGAAATAAAATTCTTCATTAATGTAGCCTATATTTCATTTTGCCAAATTTTTCAATAGTATACCATTGATATCCATATGGCATTTCAAGATTTTCCATCTCTTTAGCTAATACCCTCAGCTCCACATGATCTACATAAGAAATAGGTGGCAATTGGGGACCAATTGTCCTGAATGAATCTACTAGTTCAAAATCCACATCCAACTTATCAATTATGACCTTTCGTGTCAAGGACTGAGTATGGAGTTTTCAAACTTCCTATGATCTAACCTGGATTTAACCAAGAAGGCATGATATTTAGACTTAGATATTAGCTTGTCATCTTCATCCCAAAAAGGAGGAAAACCTTTTTGAAATAATTCTACAAATAAGCCTATGAAAGACTTAACTCGCTGCAACATTTGTTCTACCTTTGCTTGGAAACTCTCAATGTGATGATGTTTCCCAATAACCTTTCTTTCCCAAGTTATGACCATGATCCTATCTTTAATTCCCATTGTTCTAAGCTCTTCTTTAGACAAAGTATTGAGAAAATTTATAGTGTTCTTAGTTGTATCTATTGGTTTTCTATCCAAAATATCTTTTACAATTGTACAACTTTGTATTTCCACATTTATTACAATCTCTTTATCTTTGATATAATTCAAATAAGTTCTTATTTTTGTGGCTCCTGTAATAATCATATCCCAAAGAATATGTTTGGCACCTTGTAGTGGCAATTGTCCTGAAAGTCTTTCTCCTAACTTATCATTTCTTTCCAGCAACTCCTTATTCTTATTCTCAAATTTTTTTCTTTCTTCTTCTTTTTTCTTAATTATTTCAGCAAGCTTTTGATTTTCTATTTTCAGACTCTTTATTTCTTCATCGCTCAAGTTGACTTATGACATAGCTTGAACAATGGCTTCAGTACTTGCCTCTATGCGTACGTGACCTGTTTCCATTTGTTTATCCTTTTCTTTATCCTCTCTTTCCTTTTCTAGAACTAACTGATTATTCATTTAAGACATCAATTTTAGCAGTAAGGAAAGCTATTTCCTTTTCTTATTGGCTCTGTTCTCCAACAAGTTTTAGTAGTTTAGCCTTAGTACCATTCAATTCCAAGGACAGTAGATCCTTTTGCTTCTCTAACTCTGTCAACTTAGAATCTTGAATTAACTAAGTGGCTGGAATATTCAATTTCTTTTTTAAAAGCTGGATAGTGCTCTCTTTCTCAGCTAAGATTTTCTTCGTACCTTTCCCTCTATCTAGCTCACTATCCATATCCAGAAGATCACCTTGAAGATTTTTAATTTGTTGTTGATGTATTTTATTTTCCACCTTCTCTTGTGTGAGAATTTGATTCACATCTGGATCTAGGAGCACAAGAGACTCTCACAATTCGAAGTAGTTTCCAAAAACCAACAAAAAAGCTTGAAAGAGTAAAAATTACGCACACATGTCAACACAATAGTGGATATTATTGAACTTTATAAAATCTGAATGTGTCTATATTAGAAATATATTATAGTAGGAATAAATCGTGAGGCTTAGGAAGACATTTGGGAGTGTACATGTGTCATGGAAAGATTTGACCTCCATCCCCCCTAGGTGGACCAATTAGCTCTATAATCACCTAAAACAGTCACAAATGATGGTGTGAACATTGGTGAGGCATGCTGTGGAATAGATGAGTCCAATACAGGTGTGGGTGAGAAAATAGCAGTTTGGGATTGGCTGAAGGTTAATAATAAATGCACTAGGAGGCCAAAAATGGACTAAAGACAACACTAGCGCCCCTAGTCAAACCCAAATTCCCCAAAACAAGGAAGTAGCGCTCTAAGGAATTAATGAGGGAGCACATGTTCCAGGTTAACCAAGTTAGAGTGTTGGTGTGTGTGTGAATGGGCGAAAATAGCCTGTTCACCTCCTAGACCAATTCCCCTAATTATAAACCATAGCAATCAATGCATAGAAGCAAAATAATTTGACTAAGGTATAAAATAAGGTACTAAGGATGGATTACTATTCTAACACCCCCCCTTAACCTTGAATTAGTACAACTTAATCAAAAATATCATGGAGGAGTTGGAAACAAAGGCTCAAGTCACCTCATACAACATAAGATTTTATTTGTCCATGAAAACAAGGAAAAGAGGAAAACCACATGGGAACAAAACCTCTATTAAAAAATGGACATGGGGCCAAAAATCCAAAGGTGAATGGAATCCATCACCATGAATCACTCACTCCAAGAAGTGATCTCAAGTAAGTGAATGTATTCTCTATGAAACACTTGGCAAAAATATCAGCAGTTTGCTCAGCAGAAGGGCAATACTGCAAGGCTATCACCCGATCCTGCACTAAGCCCTGAATGTAGTGCATATGAATCTCTATATGCTTGGTCTTAGTATTTGTACTGGATATGTATAAATATTGATTTCAATTTTATTTTCACACCAAATGATAGTGGGTGAATCAAGTGCAACATTAAGCTCCAGAAGAATGCCTTGCAACCACACACATTGTGTAGTCGCATTCACTGCTCCTCTCTACTCGGCCTCAGCTGAAGAAAGGGAAATAGTGTGTTTTTTCTTACTTGAAAAGAATATTGGACCATTGGAAAGTATGAATACAAAACCTGAATTGGAATTTCTGTCATTGGGATCTCCATCCCAATCCAAATAAGAAAATCCTACTAGTTCTAGTGGAGAACTAGCTGCATAGTGTACCCCGAAGTTCTTGGTGCCTTGTACATATTGAAGGATCCTCTTGGTTTCCTTCCAATGGATATCATGTGGCTTCTACATATATCTATATACATCACTAAAAACATATGCTAAATCAGGTCTAGTATGTGTAAGATACAATAAACTCCTGACTAGATGTGTATACAATGAGTAATCTACCAATGGAGAGTCACCAATTTCACCTAGTTTGATGCTAGAAAAGAATGTGCACTTGGATTCCTTAAATACAGACATATTAAACTTTAAGAACAGTTCTGAAGAATAATTATTTTTCTTGACCTTAATCCCTGCTTCAGATTGGACAATTTCCAAACCAAGAAATTGTTTCAACAATCCTAGATTGGTCATTGAAAATTCACTGTGCAAATATGCTTTAATTGACTCAATTTATTTGGTGCAACTGCCTATAATAAAAATGTAATCAACACACAAAAATATTACCTTAAATACATCACCAATATGCTGCAAATAAACATTAGGATCGTATTTTCATCGAACAAAGCCAAGTGAAAGCAAAAAATTGTCCGTCTTGGCATACCAAGCCCTTGGGGCTTGCTTGAGGCCATAGAGTGACTTATTTAACCTGCATACAAGGGAAGGATACTCTTGTAAACCTTCAGGTTTCTGCATATATATCTCTTCCTGTATCTCACCATGAAGGAATGCACTTTTGACATCCATGTGGTGAACCTCCCAACGCTTACTAGCAACAATGGCTAAAGCTAGCCTGATAGACTCCATCTTTGCAAATGGTACAAAGGTATCTGTATAGTCCACTCCTTGGACTTGAGAAAAGACTTTGGAAACTAATATGGAATTATATTTTATATCTGACCCTTCAGCAGCAAATTTGTTCCTATAGACCCACTTGCATTGCACAAGCTTCCTCTTGGGAGGCAAGGGAACCAATTCCAAGTCTCATTTTCCTGTAGAGAGTTGAACTCTTCTTCCATGGATGATTGCCATATTGGGTCATGAGATGCTTCCTGATATGATTGTGGATATGATTCAACCATCATATAGAAATACTCATCAAGTGGAACTTCACTTTCAAAAGAATCATTGTGAAATTGTGATCTTATCTTCCTAGGATCTAGAGGATTGCCTGCTAAATCCCCAGTAGCTTCTATGGTTTTATCTGACCACTTGGGTCATGTTCAAAAACATCATATTCAGCCATATCAGAATCATAAATACCAGAAATATCATAAATGGATTCATCACTTACATCATCTTGGTGTTGAGGAGAAGAGCATCCCCCGGGTGCTAGTTCAAAATATGGAATAATTTCCTCTTCAAATTGCACACTACTTTCAATGAAAGTTTTGTGTGTGGATGGATCAAAGAGATTGTAGCCCTTTTTGTATTCACCATATCCCAACATGATGCACTCCTTGATTTGTGTCTGCAATTCCTTCCTCTTTTTTGAAGGAATTCGAGCCCATGCCCTTGAGCCAAAAATCCAGAAATGTGAAATATTTGGCTTGTGAACAAACCAAGCCTTGTATGGTGTTTTTCCACTCACTAATTTATGGAGAGCCCTGTTTGAATGTATGCAGCATATTTAATGGATTCATTCCACATATTAGGACTCGAATCCTTAGCCTCTATCATATAGGTAGCCACATATTTGAGTGCCTTGTTCTTCCTCTCATCCACACCATTTTGTTGTGGTGTGTAGGGGACCAAATGCTGCATTTGAATGCCACATTCTTCACACAAGTGCTGCAAATTTTTATTCACATACTCTTTACCATTATCATTTCGAAGGATTTTAATCTTGTTCCCACTTTGATTCTCAACTAGGGCCTTCCAAATATTGAGAGTCTCAAAGACTTCAGATTTGAGCTTTAGGAAATAGACCCAACAAAACCTTGAGAAATCATTTATGAAAGTGAGAACATACCTTGATCCTCCATAGGAGGGAGTGGGAAGAGTACCAATGAGATATGAATGCACCAATCCAAGCACATGTGTAGCTCTCCTTTCCTTCCCCCACTAGCATTTTTTAACACAAAATACGACGAATTAAATGTCTGATTTTCGACATATTGATGTCGACAATTTGACAATCCTCTCTTTTTTTAAACATCGGTTGTATTTTTCCTTTTTTCTGACAATAAAAAACCTTGTATGAATTTCGACATACACCGGTTGCATTCCCAAGGGAGAATTTCACCTCATAGATATCATAAATTTGACAAAGCTTGATTCATGGATGTTGGATAAATGACAACAAATTTCAGTGCATTGACAACAAATTTCAGTGCATTGCTGTCGAAAATCCGTCGGAGTCTCCTTCGTGGATGTTGGATACTCGACGATGATTCACTTCATGAATGTCAGATATCTAACAGATATTCCTCCAATTTTATGTCTGTAGTATAACCACATTGTCATATTTAATAGAAATTCGACAACAAATTTCAATTCAATGATGTCAGATACCCGATGAAGTTTCCTTCATGAATGTCGTATTTTTCGATGGCTATTCCTCCACTGCGACGTTAGTAGTATAACCACGTTGTCAGATTAGATGAAACTTCGACAACAAATTTCACTTCACATGGGAACATATACGATGAGGTTTCCTCTAATTTGTCATCGGTAGTATAACCACTTTGTCAGATTTAATCGATATCCAACAACAAACTTCACTATATAGATGTCGGATATCCGAAGGCACTATGTAAATTAAAAAATAAAATATTTGGATTCACCAAAGAAAACGGTGACCAATATTGGATATGGTATGCCTCATTCTATATGCCTCATTCATGGATGAGTTTGTAGCGATAGCCACCCCAAATTTGAACCCCACCCTTCATATCTAATTGGGGTATCATAAGGCCATTATGTACAAGGAATTAAGGGGACTCACCACTGTAACTCTGATTTCTGTGACACATAGTCTTGAAAGCCTACTTGTTCCCTAAATTTGTTTACTTGTGGACTAAGAAATACAATCCTATTCCACCTCATCCTTCATGGTTCTAAACATCCAAATATAAATATTTGTTATTCATTCTTGGACTATTTCCACCATGTTGGGAATCTCCCTAAACAACATTGTTTTATCCTCCAAAGTATATATAAATAGATATATGAACATTCCTAATGAGAAAAAGGATGATATTTTTAAGAATATTCCATAAAACTAAGTAACTACTAATATTCCTCCTCTCCCATTTAATATCATGAATTTTCTTAATTGGGCCCATGAATCCATCTCTATGTTTACCTTAACCCTAGGGAGGGATGATGAAGCCATGGTGGATGAAATAATTATAGCCATATTGACTTATTCAATGATCTATTAACCTCCACATTAGATATGAAGAGACTCTAGCCATTAATATAATATAATGGTTAACCAATTTCCAAACTAATAGAGTATTATGCTACCCATCCTACCTAGTCTACATGTTCATATACTAGCAAAACCAGACCTTGTCCCACCTATGGATACAACAATTCATTGATCGTAATTCAACCAGGTGTCTTGAATAACTACATTGGGTTGTAAAAGGTGATATAGAGTCTTCCCTATTCAAATACATAAATGAGTTAATATTCACAATCTTCTCATTCATCATAGGTAGAGAGGCTCATAGGACGCTCGATAGTATCAATCCATACTCACACCTAGGTGATGTTCATGGGAAATGATACTAGTACTTAGGGGAGGTTTCCAAAGTAATAAGGATGTATGGGGTTGAGCTGGAACCCCCCTACAAGATCCCCAAGCTCCTTACCACAAGATTTTTTGTACTAGAATATGTTAGACATCTGGTTGATATTGATTTATTCCACTTCTTGAAGTCCAAAAAGAAGATTCACATACTTTATCTTGGTGTCATGATGGGATATGATTTATCAAAAGGGAAGGGTGCCAATGAAGCTATCCAAGTCTTGGATAAATTGAGCTTCCTTCTAAAGAAGCCTTGGAATTGTGGTCCACATTTTACTATGAGAACAAAGAAGGGAAAGTGTAAGCTTAAGCCAAATGATCATGAGGGTCTAGAGAAGAGAATCACTAACAAGAAATATTGATTGGAGGTAAATTCCATTCTATAGGTAGATGTATATCCCACCAAATTTATTACCAAAGTTTTTCCTAGACCCAAACCTAGATAACTATAAGTAACATCATACTACAACTTTTACAAGCCCAAGGGTATTATGATTCCTAGAGATGAGATAAATTTCACTACTCTAACTAAATTAAGAAGGAAGGATGTACATGGATATTACTTCAAAGTAGATTAAGGAGCCACGATGGAGGATGATATGTCCATTTATATTCATTGTCAAGGTCCTTGTTTTATCAAATTCTGGCTTGTTTGAACCCTCAGTAGTCAGAATCATCTCAAGCAGCAAAAGTAATGACATGATATAACCGTGTGGATGCAAAATTGTTTGAGAAAGAAGAATAATAGAATTCTATATAAATAAACCAATCAAGAAATTTCAAATATGTTTAGAAACACTCTAAATTCATAATAAGTGGACAGTAGAACTAATGACTAATAAAAAGGAAATCACAATCTCTGTTGCACAGTTTGAAAAACTATCATTATGAATTTAGACAAAAGAAAAAGGATTATGAATGCTTCAAATCAGCCATATTCTTACCATCTTTCTCTTTTATGGTGATTTTGTTTAGGGTGTTACCCCTCTATTTTAATTGTGTCCACTTAGGTTTTCATGAGGCTATAGTTCTAGTATGATCATAACAACCCGAGGATAGATTACAAGGGAAAATTTTAATAGCACCAAGTCATGATCGAATGAATAGCACAAGGTCACAAGTGATTGGTGATGATTTTTGATATTGTATAAGATGATGGAGGCCAAAATGCAGATAAGTGCATTGCATGAGATAAGATGGGATAGGGAAATCATAAACCCTTCCAACCCAACATATAGTCAAAGAGAAAGTTATGAACCTGCAAATATAGTAACTGTGTGCTGATTGAATTTGCATGCATCAAGTAGTTTGAACAAAGAGTTTCTTTTACTAGATGGACCAAACAAGACTGCCAAAAAACAATAAAATAAAGGTGAAAATGGGCAGAAAAAAATCCAAAAAGAATCCCTAATAAACCAATAAAACATGATCACTAGGTAAGTGATCATGTTATCATTCTAAGTGCACCATGTTAGCATGATGTCCAAGGTCAAGCACCCACTCAATCTAATCCATACATATTCCCATCAAGCAACACAAGTTACATGAGACCTAACACTTTTCTAGCTAGGTGAAAACACTTTTGGACTAATGCAAAAAGCTATGTTATTTTTCCCAAGGTATGATATATGGATGCCAAACATATTTTATATCTAAGAGTCTGACGCATAGATAACACAATAGGAATTTTGCAAGTATAACAATTTTTTAAGTTATTTTGTTGATTATGTGGCCCTTATTGTTTAAAAAACCATTCTTTACTTAAAAAACAAACAAGTATTATTTTCTGGGAATAGAAGGCATATAAAGAAACAAGTATTTGTTTTATGGGAAGAGAAGGTATAATTACAATTTTTAATCAGATGAATTGCACTGTTGTATTTGGAACAAACTATTACAATAATATTTCTTAATATTTCATATTCAAAAATATAAATTCTAGTAAGCAAGCATCACCCAAAATATTTCTCCTTAAATGGCCCAAAATCAATAATATCAATTTTTTTATAAGTGTGTCACAACCATAATTCTGCAGATGTAGAACTTGCACCCTAAAGCAGTTGGGTTGTTTCAAAAAAGGAAATATTTCTAAAGAGTTTCAAAAAACTATTAGAAGCAACACCAATATTTCAAATTGAACAAGTACCAACCTTGAGCACTGCAATCGTGATATGTCCACCTGTTGGACTATACACCATTCGTATAATTGGTGCCCCAATATCTATGGTTGAAAGCTTGCATCCAGTTAAAGCATCAAATTCTATAGTTCAGATTGCTTCAATAAGTATCCAACAAGAATTATTGAGGTGAATAAAGTATGCGTGAAACTTTATACATATTATAGAGAACTACTTCGGTGATACAGAAAAAGAGATTGCCACATCTAATAATTTCATTTGAATAATGGTTTCATTGTAAGTTTATAGATCATTGATATGTGAATCCAATCTAAACATACATAAGCTGTCAAATATGCAAAACCAAAATAAAGTTGTATTGGATAGAATCTGATTATATTTAGTTTAAAACAAGTGATAATAACATGTATGCATCGCAACATCAAATGGATTTGATTCCATGCTTAACCAGATAGACAACATGGTTAAAACATAAAAAATCATTAATATTCTAGGTTTCATATATTAGGATTCCTTTTGCAACAAATGCTTATGGGAAAGAAAAATCTGATGGTATAATTAACATTATAATCAATTGGGTCACGGAATTTTGCAATTGAAGGTAATAAGACTGAATTGAGGTTGTATCCTTTTGTTCCCTTTGGGGATTTGGTTCTCTATTTGGAAGATAGGTCCTTTTAGTTGTCACCTGACTCAAATGAACATGTACTAGACAATGATCCTTTCTGTTGAGTATTGATTACGAAATCCATATGTGAGTAGATTGGAATCTCCCCTAAGTCCTAACAAAACATTCACTTGAACATTGTGTAATATTTTATAATTTTTCTACAAAAGGGATAGATATGATAAGATAATTTTATTAATGTCCAAAAAATGAACACAAAAGTAGGTCAATGGGACTATGTAGTACCATGAGATCAATACAAAGTGGGAGCGCAAAGGTAGCTCCTATAAAAGATAAAAAGAAGAAATTAAATCAAACCCTAGTTCTATAAATGGAGAGTCGGTCTTGGACAAGAAAATGTACAAGGATAAATATGAAGAGTGATGGTCCAAGGAAGGAGAGTGGATTCAATAACTAAGATGCAAAAATGGTGATGGTGAAACTGTCATGGGAAAATTAAATACCTAGAAGCACTAGAAACAAATTGAGGGATCTGTGAAAAATTTGTACTATGAAGAATTTATGTGTTACCCACTCTACAATAATATGAAGGAGTCCTACAATATTGAATGCGTGTGATAAATTCCTCCTCACCATATTCCCTTGAAAGATTGATCTAACTAGATGATTTTTGGGGAACTTATCCTTACTCTTGATGCCTCCCTTTGATTAATTGTTAATTTTTCAGTAGATCACCCTCAATTTTCCTTAATTAATCGTGTCTTATTCTTTAATCATGTATTTAAATTTGACTCCACCAGTAACTCTAGAACTATCTAACAATATTTGATCACACTTGGGACTCCATTCTAAGTTAGGGCACAATTCTTGTCTTAGGTCATTAGAGATTGTTTTTGGGATCTTTTTTGCCCATTTTCACCTTTAATTTATTGGTTTTTGACATGATAAACATCCCTAGTAAACCCGTCAATGTAGGCTAGTGTGCCTAAATCAAATATATATATTTTTTAAGAAAGAGGACTTGTGATTTTTGCTAAAGATCATCATCAAGAAGCATGAAATAATGTGCATATGACAATGATGGTGTTCGTATTGGATCACAGACTTCAACATGTATAAACTCCAATAATTTGTCTACTTCCATGCTAGTAGCTTTGTTGTGCTACTTTCGACCTGATCATGTCATACATCTCCCTTCTTTCTTCTCCATATCGGGTAGGTCATCAACCATCTCAAACCTACTTAGAAGGGCATTATACAGAAAACAAAGATGGCCATATATTCGATGCTAAAATAATTTGACATCATATTATTTGCTATTGACCATATTTGTCATTGTTTTGGAACTCAAGATATATTTTTTACCTTTATTGGAACTCACAGCCAGTGTCCAATTTCATGACTCAATATAAAGATTTTGTTTTGAAAAATATTTATATTCCTAGGTAGAAAAAATATCTATTCTAAAAATGTAAAAGCAAAGAAATACATACTTACTGTGGGTCAACATATTACTGTTATATCCCAAATATGTTTGTTTAGTAAACATTTCAAACAAACCTTGTCTTAAGATATTTTGTTATGGAATTGTCTTAAAATATTAATATTCAAATTCCATTAACATTTCTAAATGCAGATATGAGTATTTTTTCTTTGGGTACTCTTCAACATGAACATGATACAAAAAATGCACCCATATTTTCCCATATTCAGATTTAAGGTAGTTTACAACCACTATTGTTGTTGTTTTTTCCCAGAACTCAATTTGTCGAGGCATGAGGTTGTTATGCTGCATGGAACTACCCAAAAGTAACCTATGAATGCCAATTTATAGTTGTTAGGGATCAGGAATAGTCCATAGGTTTCCCATAATTTGGAAATGTTGTTGTTTTTTACCCAAACAACCGCCCATATTTGACTTAGGATCAACCTAAACCTAATATTTACCACTACTATGACCCCAAAACTGCTCGGATTGCTCAAGAATTTGTCCATAAATGAAATAATGGAGTTGTTTAGTGTTCAATGCTCATTTCACACACAAGTGCTGAAACAAAGTTCCCTTACTGTTGCTTTATCCCTCAGACTCGCGCAAAATTGTTCTAGAACTGGAATTATTGTTGTTTGACACTATTTGGAGGTTAGAAGAGGGATGAATCATGCACACGATTGCCCAAAATTGGTCTCGGTGATGCTCATTGATTCTTTGAGGTCAAAACAGGAATATTTTGTTAATATGAACTTTGAAAATTTTCTATTTGACTTGCAGTAATGTTCACTCAAATAATTGATGCAACAAATTTCACATGCAAATTGCATATGCCTAGTTCATTCTAAAATAACTACTATTATATTCTATAATTAATAGTAGAGACATTCAATCATTAACAAGTTTCCAGATTACTTTCAAAACTAAATAGACACGGTCTATTAGATATTTGTTGATTTAGGATTGAAAATACATCTATAAATGGCCTCAAACCAATTACTCTACACTTTGGTGTGCATAAGTGAAAATGTCAACATAGTATTCCTACAGGGAATCTCCACAAAACTAGTGACTATAAACAACAAAATATAGAGAACGTCAAGGTTGACCATTAAATTAAAACAAAATACAAGGTGGAAAACCCTTTATCATATTAACATCGATAGATCAATCATGAAATCCAGAGTCCCATACAATATTACAAGCACAGAAGTAAAAGCATCAAATACCAAACTCGATGATAAGTTTTAGTGCATTCATGTCACCAATTCCATGAACACCTGTAGATTTTAAACAATTTACCTTGCAAGTCAGAAAACTCATTGCCACTTCAATTTCAATCTTGAAAGTTTCTACATTCATAAAACATTCAATGATTTATGTACATTAACACATAATTAATTAGATATGTTACATTAATATTTGTCCAACGTGCACAAAAGGAAATAGGTATTATACCTAAGATCCAACATCTCGTATTTAATATCATACCCATCTATCTAAGCATCTATCCTAAATTCAGCTCTAGTTTTCCTGTTTGCTTTCTTACCCTAAGGGTCTTTCTCTTACGAAGGGTAGCTACAATTAACTCATGTTTTTAGTACTATACCCACTCAAGAAATTTAGTACTTCACCTTATAGATGCCAATTGATCCAACTAGTGCCAATTTTTATCAATCATATAATTTGTTACACTGTAAACTAATCTACTCCAATAGTTAAAATAAACTTTACTTTGTCCATACACGTTTACTCAAATATCTATTAATTCCATACATCCATCCAAAAATCAGTGTACTGCAACATAATTGTTATTGGTAACTTACTAGAACCTGTTACCACCTATATTGCATGGCATTCACCTAGGTTTTCATGAGGGTTCTAGACATTACAGATCTACTATTTTTCATGAAATTTTGGACACTTTGACAACTCAAGGCTTGTTCTTGATCTCAAACAAGGATTAATAAATAATTATGGTAAGTTCTGGGCCAATATGTGGGATGAAGCATCCTTTTTTTGGAATTTATCAACAGTAAATGAGGAATATGGGCATACTTCAGACCTATCCTTAAACACACAGTAGCAGTAAAGTGTACTATGGGAATTCATGTGCATAAAGTTAGTAATAAGAGGCATTTATGGGCTATTAAAGCTCATAATATTTATAGAAGAATGGAACCAGTATCACGTAATGGATATCCATCGATCTTGTTTGTGGTTGTACAAGTGACCTACTTTCTTTAATGTTAGTGCATCTGCAATATTCTTTTTTCATTTACTCCAAAACTTTAATCTTTAAGAGGCCTCAGAGAAATTTTCATTTTTTAGTCATTGAAATCAATATCAATGCTTTAATACAAAATAAAACTACAATGAAGAGTGAAGATTTCATTCCACTATCTTGAAACATCCAAATCATGCAACAACATACATCAAGACAAATCTAACAATAAGAGAAATGTATAAAGATCAAGAGAACATTGTGCAAATGGACACCACTTCAAACTAGTTTTAGTATTCGATAAAATGGCCAAAGATCAAATTGAAAATCACACTTGTCCCAAATACAAAATCAAACTACAATGAAGAGTGAAGCTTTGATTCTTCTATATTGAAGCATACCAATAATGTAACAACATACATAAGGAAAAATTTAACAAGAAGAGCAATGTCTAAATCCCTAGAGAACATTTTTACATCCATGTGTTGAATGAATCAATCTATGTGGAAGCTAAACATACTTAGGAAAATCAAAACCTGTAATAGAATAATTGAATGAATAATGAAACACTCAACTACAAATAAGAGATGACAATAAGATTTCAAATGAAATTCCACATGGAAAAATAATTCATGGACTAAGGAATCAAGACACATTTAATGACTAAGTTTGATGGATTACTTGTCTGTAGGGTGACTAGATTGGATTACATCGTTAAGTTGAGCAGTTACTTGCCATGGAGGTGATAAATGTGTCATATGGACAATTTAAATAATTAAAGGGCACAAAATTCCTTGGATGTGAGTGGTTTGTCGTAGTTGGGAATGCTTTCAAAATAGACATTGAAAACCATGTCTATTGATCACATTAAATTCATTATTGAAGTTGATACATTACAGGCCCAAATTACCAGGCTCAAGAGCTTGACTGCCTCTAAGGTGAGCAACTTATCTCATATGTACATTCATTGAGTTAAGAGAGAAGCATGCCTTAGAGGCAATTAATTTGTCCCATATGGGAAATTTGTAGGGATAAACAACAATATCAAGTTCAAACATGCCAAAACACTTAAAAAACCACTATGTACTTCTACCAAGCATTCAATTACTCGGCTTGAGGTGATCCACTACCAAATCAATGAGTTAATAAGGCCATTTGCAATCAAATATGAGTGAAAAAATTAAGAAATAAGTGATGTGATGTTAATCATCAACAAGATCTATACAAAAATGAATGCAAATCAATCCAAGAAGACATTAATTAATAGAAAGAATTCCTATGACTATCACATACCACCTCAACTATGTGTCGCATGTAAAGTGAGGCTTAAATTAAGGACACCAATATATTTCCATCCCTAGGTCATGTGACATATTTCACCACTCCTTTAGCCCCCTTTATTAAGTATACATGCATTTAAACCAATACCAAGGAGATACACTTGAATAAGAGCTCAACAAAATAGTACCTCCCACATGTTGGGTATACCATAATGAACTATCTACTCAAATCAACATGTTTAAAAAAATTTACAGAAGAAAATATGTGGTTAGATTCATTCATAAGAGCACTTAATACCATAATAACCCATCAATGAATCATTCAACCAATGAATTCATTATTCATGTGTCCTTAAGTAATAGATTCAATCAAGCAAACAACACAAATAAATTGAAATCATCCCAATGTTAATCATGTCAAAAGCTTAAATTACAAAGAAAAAAATATATAGTTGATAAGGCTTAAAAATATTTTGTTGATTTGGAGGGTCTAGGGCCTAAGGTCAATTCAGGGCCTCAATATGAGATATCTTGTTAAGTATTTCAAAACAGAACATGGTAGAGTTCAATATTATGTGGTGAATCTATAGACCATGTCTTGTTGAATTGCCAATGTACAAACCAAGTATGAGAGAATGCTAAAAAATTTCATTTTTTAGAAATTGAAATCAATAACTCATTAAGATTAATTGGGTGAGGCTTAGGTTCAAAGTCTACAGTTTCCACTATACCCCAACATTATATCTGACAACTCATAAGACAAATATGTCAATAACTTGTGACTTAAAAAGGGTTGAGACATCCCAATGGAGGTGCCTACCCTTCGATCCTTATCACAACAATACAATGTCTCATTATGGATTTGAACCTGGGTGAAGAGGGTGTAAAACATACCTCCTCACTATTTGAGTTATTTCCTCTTGACAGAAAATTGTGGTCACAGTCGTAAATGTTAATGTCCAATCTTAAAAATGACAAGAGTATGTGTTTTTATCCACTTATGAGTATATGCAAGGAGTGCAATTCAAGCCTCACATGTTTCACCACTAACTTTTATTTCCCCCTTAGAAACCTCAAGGGTTGGATGCCTTCATGGAAATTGAACCTTGGTCACCAGTAAAATATCCTCATTCCTCATTAGTGGATCCAATTTGTTTGGTTGAGGTTACTAAAATTTCACTAAAATAAAGAGTATGTGGGATGGCCTCATTGGTAAAAAGAGTAAAAGGGTGGTCCAAAGACTCGCAGTGCAATGGTAAGAAGGATATCCCTTGCATTGTCTATTCAGTAGTTTGTCTTACTAAAAATGACATATTGTTGGGAGGAAAGAACGTCCCTCCCATGTAGTGTTATGTCAAGGTAAAACCCTTTATAAAAAAATAACATTAGTTCAAATTTCAAAATTTGCAAGGCAAGTAGGGTTTTTAGAACTTGATAAAAATAATCCTTGATATTTCTTTAATGGAGTAAATTACATAAACTTGGGCTTGTGTGGAGGTGGAGGTGTACCTTTTGTATGAGTTACACCATGTCACCACCATGTATTTTGAGGTAGGTTTGAAAAGAGGAAAATACATTTGAGCTAAAATATGCTCATTGGAAGTACTTCTTTGGATGGCACTAGGAAAGAATGTTGACACTAAATTGTTTTGGAGACTCACAACTAGTTATTCATAGGATTAAAAATATTATTATAAATTTTCTTGGATCAGATTTCAACACTGGTAGAAGGCTTAGGGATATCTCCTTCATTACAAGAGATATGCCATTTTATGCCTCGATATTGCCACCACTACTAGTGAAGGATTTGGGAAATCTTTGATTTTCAAAAAGTGGTACAAAAATGGTGTAAATGTGGAGATATAAAAGTGGAGCTATTATTTTTGTGCAATAGTGGATCTTGTGAAATATTTTATTTTTGGTGGTAACTACATATGTGGATTCCCATGGTGTATGGTGCAAACTGCCAAAGCTATCTCTACATATATTTACATTTTGTGGTGCTAAGCATCAGAACCTTAAATTATTTTCTTTGTCATGTAGCTTGGTTCCTCCTTAATGACAACTACTCTTGAATATGTGAAGCCCAGTAGGCTACTTCATTCAGAGGGACTGCTTTGATATGGGATATACTTTGGGCATAGATACATTAAGTTCATAACCTAATCAGACCTTATTTAGTTCACACAACATTATGTTAAGATTGCCTAACAAGTTTTCATTTTAGTGCTCCTACATGCCACCTACATCAAGCAATTTATTGCTCTTTACCTCAATTGTTTTTGCCTTTTTGTTTTACCATATGTGAGTCTCAAATATCAAATTCTGCAAAACAAAATCTTGAAACTAACAGATCTCCAACAACAAGGAGGTATTAAGAGCACATTCAGAAATTTTAACTGCAAAAAGATCCTATTTGTTCTGTAAACCTAGAGTTGAAGCTTGAGAGTCAAGAATGATTGTCTTATACTACATCTTTAGCTCCTTCAATATATAACTTTAATATAAGGTTGATAAAAACATTACTTTATCTAACACCAACAAGTACATTATCTGCCCCTATCCGACACAAACATTATTTAGCCTTTGTATTCCCTATGCATTGAATTTTTTCCAAGAACCATTATGTGTGGTGTAGGATTGTATCACTTCATGTAATCTGAGTACAAATGGTTGCATGGTTTCACTGTAATGTTCACTACCAATGAATCATATTTCAATGCAATGTTGGTGTCCATGCATTTATGTCCCTTAGTATATTCAGGCCATTTTTATTAAGGTTCATGTCAATAGACAATTACAGTTTGGAAACACTGATAGTACATGGAATGAGGTGGTCGTTGGGGGGCACTTTCTATAGCCACCTACTAGAAATTTGCACCTGGTAAATATCATAATAGGTGAAGCTAAGAATGTGGAAAATAATGGAGTAGAGTCAGATATCTAAGGAATAATCTCCATGCTTATAGGTAAATATTAATTATAATTACTTGTTTGGACATTTATGCACCTTAAACTTATCATCTACAAGGTAATGCATACAAGTTTAGCAGTAGGAAGGTGAAGGGAATGCAATCGCCACAAGTCATGACACTGGATTCATGATGGTTGGATGTAAGGTTAGGGTTTTCTAAACTAAATGGACCTGTATGATTGGTCAAGGTTATTTGTCTTAGCAAGGTTGGCTCAAGTAGGAAGCTGTTAACATCCATATGCCCCATTTGGGGGTTTGAGTGGAATCATCTCTTCAGTTTCATTCAATATGCAACGCTACAATATTTCATCTGATATTTAGATCTTGATCCTTTAGTCATTAACCATGAAAGAGGTCAGCACGAGCCATTACTGAAGTGATTGCAAGTTTCTACATGAATTTAGAACCATGATGTTTTATTTTAAGTTCATATCATTTATGTTTATCTAATAGGGGACTTACGAATTAAATATAACAATTGTGTCAATATCAATACAACAATTTTCCAAAATATATTTTCCCATGTAAGCATAGAATTGATTAGAGAGATTGTAAATTCTTTATAATCCTAGCAGTATATCCTTCTTGATTTATCTTGTTTGTTTTCCCTTCATTTCTCTTATATTTTCTCTTGTCCTCTGTCATCTTTTGGTATTTTAATTATTTAATTCCCCTCAACACATTTTTCCTCTAAGATGGAACTTGGATTCCTAATGGATTTATGTTCAAGTCGTAAGATTTGACGTGGGTTTAAACACCAGTAACCTTGACAACAACAATAACCACCTGAGTGTTCCAAGTCATGTTGGACATCATCTAAACACTTCCTAACTTGTACGTAGAATTTTTAAAATGTAATGTAATATCACAAGTGATTTACGATATTGGGAAACCCTAAGTTTGTATCTGCAAGCTAATTAGATGTGAACAACGTATCTATTATGTAGACAACGCTTGTGTTACAATGAAAATCATTCAAACCTGACAACAAGAAACCTAACATTTTCAACCAAAAAACATGTTGTCCATGTTTTTGGACTTCTAAGCATATTTGATCATTTATATTTGCAATTCAAGCAAGGAAAAATAACAGGGAACAAAGAATGGTCCAAATTCACCAAGTATGGAATACAAATCAAATTAACAGAAAAAAATAGGTATTATAATTAGGAATATGTTTCCGACACTTATAATTTGTTGGTACAACTTACATTGATTTGTGGAGCTTGACATTGTCTTATTTTTCTTTACCTTTCAAAAAATATTTCAACATACTACAAATATTTTCCTATTGCAATAATTTCATGTTAGGGCCCATCAAATAAAGATTTGCATGTTTCTGAAAAGAAAAAAATGAAGCTAAAAAAATACAGTCTGTCTCAATGAATAAAAACAACATTAATAATGAACATTTTACATTTAATGAGCATTTTTAATTTAACAATGTAAATTACAATAATATTCAAGTAAAATATTTGGTAATAAGATATCACATGAGTAAACATGGAGAACCACAAAACAAAGTATATCAGGCCATCGATCACATCAACACACCAATTTTTCTTTTGAGATATCAAAATGTTTCCCAAGGCTATCTGTAACAAGTTCCAATGGATGAGTAAAATAACAATAGTAAAATTTAAACACTACAATTATAGAAATAACCGTGGGAAATGTATAATTCCTTACCATTCATTGGGATCCTCTATGTTTCAAGAATAATTTAATATTATTTACTGAATAAGGCCAACCATGTGAAGGTGGAAGCTCTTATGGCTCCTCTCCCCCCTCACATCACTCTCAATTAACCAAACCCAATGCATCTAGTTGTAAAAAAAAATAGTGCAAATTCATTCATTCAATAGCTGTAAAAAACATTCATTAAATCATTCATTAAACCATTCATTCATTCAATAGCCGAAAATACCATTCATTAAAGCATTCATTCATTAAATAGTGGAAAAAAACATGTAGGACATTGTATTATAAAAAATAATTACTCAAAATTTGTTCAGTCACTTCTTTTTTACTTTTCTTGTCTTTACAAAATGAACAAGAGGCACATCTTCTGGAATTTGTAGTTCGGTTTCTGGTGCTTCATCAACTTGTTCTGATGTCTCCGTAGTAGACTGATCACCACGTGGATCTTGCGGCAAGGGGTTCGAAATTGCTGCAATAATGTGAAAATGTTGCATTAATTTATTTTTGTTTTATAATTACAAGTATTTAATTAAAAATAACATTACAAAGGTGTTTTTTTACCTAGTGTGGCCACATCATTTTCTTCATTTTCCTATACAGGCTCAACCTGTACAGTGTGACCATCTACATGCTCTGTAGTTGAAATATGGAGAAGTACATTTAATGTTCACCATATACAATTATCTATACAAAACTATAGCATATGAATAAATTCATTACCAGGAATTGAAGCATGATCTTTGACTGGTTGTTGTCCATCATCGACATTAAGGGGATAATTTATATCTTTATCTTTGACTGGTTGTTGTCCATCATCGACAGAATAGATATTTTATGTTAATTGTTTATAACGAATAGATTGAATATAAATTTTCGTTAAACTATATACATTTTATATACTTGTGCACCGTATTGATCACCAGAAGACCGTGTATGCCCAAACAAGCTTTTCAGTGTTAAACAACATCTTGAAGTCTTCCTGAGTGGGCACTTCTTTGAATCAGTTGACCTGCATATTTTCATAACATCATTAATTTTACATTTTACGTCGCATTAAAACAAAAATAATTTTCAATTTATTGTTTGGATGCATTATCGGGTTTTCGATACTTACAATTCGTGCCACAAAATTCGAATAACCACCAGGCTCGAGCTTGTGCTGACCAATTTTTTCCATTCTTTCCTTTGTGGCCTTTGATGTGTCTGACATCCTGAGAAAGTGTTGAATTATGTTAGATGTTCCAAATTCGATATAGAAATTAATAATAATAAGGGTTAGCATTACATTGTGGAAAGTATTGCATACCTCCCTATTCCTGTTTGTATCTTTCCTGCTTTTCTCTGAGCCCTCTCTTTTCCATATACCACTAGAGCTTTCCACTCCCTTGATGGAATCATCGGAGGGCGCTCATACCTAGGGTTCCTTTCTAGGTGAACCCTATATTGGTCTTGGACAATCTTCATATGTTGTCCTGCCTTCTTTAGGACCTTTGTTGTACCGAATTTATCATTTTCAAACATTCCAACCAACTGATTAGTCAGCTCATCCTTAAAATTTTTTTTTGTATCTGTCCCACCTTGTGTGGATGGCGTGCACGAAGATCTCTATGGTCAAATTATTTAGATTTTTATAAAAAACATCATTTGCTGCAAAACAATCATGCCATCATTAGTTTAAACAAAAGGTTTTATTGGTATATTACAATCAAATTATAAAAACTAAATTGAACAATGTATAATTATCTAGAATCTTCTCTATATTTATTGGAAAGAGTTCCTCGTTCACCAAAAATGTTGTTTCTATTGAACCTATTCTAGTCACACAGGAAGAACTGGGAAATGATGCTTCAACATCAACATTACTATCGGGCTCTACATCCACCCCTTCTTCTGCACGATCTGGTGTGCGTCGATCAGCAGTAGCTGCACTCTCTACTGGCCTTGGGGGTGTCACAGAACGTGTTTCTGATTATTCAGTCGACAACAATGGTACAGTACGTGGTGTACGTGGATTTGTTTGCTGACTGGGCCCAACACCGCCTTCACCATTAGTGTGTGGTCGCAGAAAATCCTGTAAATACAAACCATTCAATTATAAGTTAACTATCATATAAAATTAACAAATATAAAGTTGTAAATGAATTGATATTATGATTTAAGATTCTGCAACTTACTTTCAAGGCTTGATATTTCTTTACCAACACTTCAACCTTGGCTTTAATCTCGTTTGTCTATGGAATAATGAATAGCAGATGAAGGATATCCACATTAATTTTTTTGAAGGTCTTCTCTATCACCTTAACCGGTTTTATAGAAGAACCAATGTCAGCATTGTTCAACAACTCATTCACATCAAAATCTATGGATTTTTGTGATGTTGTTTCATAAACTAAATCATTGGTCTGCAAAAAATATATATAAAACATTACTTACGTGTTGAAGCAATAGTCCGAGGAAAAAATTATATTAACAAAATATATCTATCATGATATATTTTTAGAATTATGTCTAGGTTTATTTGATGCCTGGATGATGGTGTGTTCTGATCAATAGTTAGGGACTTTTCTCGACCATCCACCCGCAAAAAAATAAGTAAACAACATTATCATAATGAAAGCAATTATACAAAAGAAAAAATGCATAACAAAATAAACATTATGCTACATTTTATATATGTGTACAATTTTGAAGTATTTAAATTGTAGAATTACATTTAGGTTTAACTGTTGCCCCAAGGTTGCTATCGTTTGATAAACAGTTAGGTGGATTCCCTGACCAACACTCTGCATCAAATATAGACAAGATTATATAAACCAAACGAATATACTCTTGAAAAAACATAACAACAGAAATGTTTGTACATGTTAAATTTGTACAATGGAATCGATGTATACATGTCGCCTCGAGGCAGGTCTGGTAACATATACTGTGAGGGAGGTGCTGGGGGGATGCCCTGATTACTACCCTACAAAGTAAATATAGATAACATTGTATAAACCATACAAATATACTCTTGAAAAAACACTAAAAAAAACTCATTTTTCAAATTATACTTGTACTATTACAAATATGTATACTTGTTTCCTCGAGAATGGTGTACTCCGCTGAATAGTTGTTGGGGTGATACGCCCCCAATCACCTTCCTGCAAAGTAAACATAGAAAATTTAATCAAAATTATAAAAATATACTAACGAAAAATCCTAAAGATGTTAAAATAATTAATAAAAGGTTGGGTGAATTGTTGGATGTACCACATCCATAGTAACCGTGTTTGTATCTACTTGATTCAAATTGTAATTAATAAGCAGCTATTCCCTTGCAGCTATTGATTCATTGGAAAATACAAATACATGGTTTCCTTCACACCCCTCAAATATTCAGTTGGGTTGCTTATGTGTAGACCCTAGTTGTGTATTGTTTATAAACCCCGCAATATTCCCAGCTGTCTTTTGCCTTCCGTCAATGTACAACATTGCTCCTTTATTTTATTTTAATTTTTAACTCAAATGGGTAAATTTTTATTTATTTTTTAACTGAAACAGGTAATTTTTTTTTTGATAAGGGATGCAGGACTGGAATGACAATTGTCAACCCTCCAAATACAAAGTAGTCTTAAGAATGACTTGAGGGAAAAAAAAATCAAAATTTACAAGATCTCCTTGAGAGTGGAAAGTTAATTGCAGTAAAGACTAATTACAATTTGATGATTTACACTTAAGGAATAGAACAAAAGGAACCGGTTTTTCCATTTATGCTAAGATGACTTTGACCCAGCTGGTAAGCCTTATTGGGCCAATTCATCGTTCGAACTGTTAAACTCTTGAAGAATATGGAAATATTGAACACTTTCAAAATATTTAAGAATATTCCTAACTCTTATTAAAATCTTGTTTAAATGAGCATTACAAAATTGACTAGCAGAATTTAAAGATTTGATCAAGAGCTCAGAATCGCCAAAGATTTGGATTGACTTATAGCCAAGCTCCTTAGCAATCTGACAAGCCTTAAGTAGCCCATAACTTTCAGCTTGATTATTCGTCATGGAACCAAGTCCCCAACTAAAGCTAGTTTTAATCAGCTTACCTGATGAATACACCAGAACCCCAGCTCCTGAAACTCTAGGATTTCCCTTAGATGCTCCATAAAAAAAATAGATGTTGAAGTACAACTGATCCACCAGGAATTAAAATCAACTCCGAGGTCACAAATTCGCCAGAAAGGAGGAATAGTTGGTTTAATGCATACAATTTTTGACAAATTAATTGGGATCGAGCCAATCCAATTATCTATATCTGGTGACAGCGAGGAAGGGGACCTTGAGTTGACTGCTAATTCAATAATGTGGTGCTTGATTTTTCTAGCCACGACCTGTGGAGTGATAGAATGATCATTTAATATTAGATTATTCCCAGAGATCCATAAATTCCACCATACTACCTTCGAGAGTTGTTTCCAGAGCTTAAACCAGTCCTTATTGACACCACGCGAATTTGAGCTACGAGATATCCAGTGCTGAAATTGCAGAACGGTTCAAGTTTGAAAAAGAACAGGACATTTAAGACCGTGGAGAACGAGCTCCCAAACTGCAGAGGAGAAGCCTCATTCAATGAATATATGGTCTGTTGCTTTAGTCGCAGAGGTGCAAAAACAACATCTAAAAGGACCATGGAACCCACGCTTTGCTAGATTTTCACCTGTCAGCAGTTTGTTATGCAAAACAAGCCATGAGAAGAAATTGATTTTGGGAATGCAATATGGAGACCAAACTGCTTTCCAAACTGCAGGAGGAAGGCTTGGATCATTTGATTTCTGTTGAAATTCCAGGTATTATGTAGCAGCTGAATAAGAAATAGAAGAACCCCATACCCATTTATCTTTAAAGGATCTATGAATTGGAGCTAGTCCAGTAAGAGTAGCGAGCAAGATATTTATTTGGGTGATAAGATGATCAGGGAGCTCGAGAAAGGACCAGTTAGCCCAATTTCCATTGTTATCCCAAGAACAAATATCCTCCAACCAAATTAATCCTTTGTTCGAAATCCAATCCTTGATCTCATCTAACATGGTTACATAAGAGGGGAATATTACCAGATATTTTATCTTCCCATAGCCGAATCTTCTTCCTGTTTCCTAGAATTCGATATAATTGCTGATTAAATTTATCTAAACCTTTCCTGCAAAGATTCCAAATAGATGTACCTATAGGAGAAGAGGAAGTGGTTATTTTTCTCAAAGAACCACCATTGAGATATTTCATCCTAAATATTTTGCTGATAGGATGATTTTTTTCGGCATAGAGTTGCCATAGAAGTTTGCCTCCCAACGCCAAGTTATCCAAACTAGGATCTCAGATTTGAAGTCCACCCTCAACAATAGGTCGTTTTAAGATTTCCCAACTTACTAGATGCATTTTTTTCTAAATTCCTTTTCCTCCACTCCATAGAAAATCTTGCATAATTTTAGCAATCTGAAAAGAAATAGACTTCGGGGCAAGGAGGAGGGATGATTGAAAGATAGGAAGGGAGGAGAGAATAACCTTTATTAGAATCAGTTTCCCTGCCTTGGTTAGTCATTGGCCACCTCAAGAAGCTATTTTTCCTTTAATCTTAGCTAATACATCAAGCCATAGAGAGGAAGGGCTAGAACCAAGCGTTAATGGTAGTCCAAAATAGTTTATATTCTCCCATTTATCAAATCTAGGAAATCCCAAAGAGTTTGCAATCCAGGTAATAGAGACATGATCTACATTCCATCCATAAACATCACTTTTCTTGTCATTGATCAGAGCGCCTGAGATAAGACAGTAAGTTTGAAGTATGTCTTTGAAGGCCCGAGCTATCTTTAGTGAGGCCCCTCCAAGAAAGAGAGAATCATCTGCAAAGAAGGAATGCTTTATTAGATCAATCCCTCGTGCAATTTTTATACCAGGAATGTAACCAATTTCCTTTTTCTATAGTTAGTTTTCTGCTGAGCGTTTCAGCCATTAAGATGTATTAAAAAGGAGATAGCGAACACCCTTGGTGAAGACCTCTAGAAGCTTGAAAAAACTCTGTTGGTCTACCATTGACAAGTGGTGCAATCCAGGGGCTCTCTATACATGCTTTAATCAGCTTGACAAACTTCGAGATGAAACCAAAAGAGAGAAGGACTTGAAAGAGGAAGGGGATATTTACTCTATCAAAGGCGTTCTTCATGTGAAGTTTGATAAGCATGCCTTTCTCCTTTATTTGGAAGCTTGAATGTAGGGCTTATTGAACCTATATTACATTATCTATTAAGTGCTTGCCTTTTACAAAACCCCTATGGAGAGGAGAGATAAGCTTACTTAGAAAATGCTTGAATCTGTTAGCTAGAAGTTTGGCTTGAATCTTGGAGGAGGCATTGCACAACAAGATAAGTCTGAACCTGACAAAAGAAGAGGGGTTAGCTTCCTTAGGGATTAGAGCAAGAAAGGTGGAGTTAGTCTTCCCTCCAACTTTAGCTTTTTTATGGAAGGCAGAAACCATGCGAATCAAATCTAATTTAATAATATTCCAGCAGGCTATATAAAAGTGAAAGGAAAATCCATCCAAACCCGAAGCTTTATCTGGCTCCATTGCCCAAATGACTTCCATAACTTCTTGTTTAGAGAAAGGTTCCAATAGAGCTTTGTTATCCTCTGAGCTGACAAGTGAAGGAATGTTTTCCAAAAAGTCAACAGAACCCTCTTCATTAGATAGACCATCCACCTGAAACAATAGTTGAAAATGACTTCTAGTAGCTTGATTTAAGTGAAAATGACCTTTGATAGATGCTCCCTCCCATGTGGAAATTTCAGAAATATGGTTCCTTGACAATCTGGATCTGCATTGTCGATGGAAGAAGGATGTATTTTTGTCTCCTTCCTGCAACCATAAGCTTTGAGATTTCAGCCTTAGAAATTCCTCTTCTTGTTTGAAAGCTTGAGAGGTATTGAATTGGGCAGATTGTTCGAGAGCTAGCTAAGTTTTAGTTATTTCTCTATTTTCCATTTCAAATTGAAATTCTGATAATTCAATAACTCTAGACTATCTGCTACTAGTTGGTGTGATTTGGGGCTTTTTCATCCAAATTTTCAGCGCAAACTTGGTGTTTTTAAGTTTCTGATACCACACATAAAAGGGAGACCCAATCACATACTGCATCCAAGCTTGAACCAAAATGTCAAAGAATCCATCCCTGTCAAATCATAAAGGGCTGAAATGAAAATGATAGGCCCAAGATCTTCCTCCTCTTCAATCACAAGGGAAATTGGATGATGGTCAGATGATAATTTGGGCAAGATCTTTGAGGAAATAATAGAGTTACCGTCCAACAGAGAGCTGCTCACCAAAAATATATCTAGATGTGCTGCTATTTTGTTGTTTGACCAGGTATAACGACCCTTCTTTGGTTTAGAATCAATTAGATCCCAGGTTTGGACCAATGCTTCAACCGAATCTTGAAAGAACTATTTGCCAACGACTCCACCTTTTTTTCATTTGGAGCTAAAGTTATGTTAAGATCCCCAACTTTAATGGAGTTTGAGGGCAAATTGACATCAAAGAAATATGCTAAATACTTCCATCACTCTTTCTTTTCCACAAAATTAACAGGGACATAGAGGTTGAATAGAGCCAAAGTGAGCTTACTTGATATATGAAATAATTCAGTAAATATCCAATGTTGAGATATAAACCATCTTTTAAGGTGAAATTTTTCTTCACTCCATAGAGTAGCGAGGCCCCCATTGGTTCCTCTAGCACCGACAGCCTTACCATAGTTCAATTTACATTTAGAGTTGCTTAAGAGAAGTAGAGAATATTCATCAATATTGGTCTCTTACAACAACAGAATATCATAACTTTCCATTTTTAGTAAATATTTAACTGCATCAACTTTGGATGGATTCCCCAGACCCCTGCAATTCCAAGAGGTTAGTTGCATTACTTACTTGGGTGGGAGGGAGTTGTCGCTCCCTTTAGAGGTCTTGTCCTTTTTCTCCTACCATAAGACATTTCGATAGTGGATTGGCTTCCTTACATCTTCAATCTCTCAGCCTCTTCTTCCCTAGCTTCCTTTTTAGATTTCTTGCCAGCCTTTTTGGAGAGTTTATCAATGGAATCATCACCAGAAGAACCCGAGGTATCTAGATTTTTATTCTCAGCCATATCTGCATATGAAGGAGAGGATTTAGCTCCAATAGGGGAAGGAATATTTGGATGCAATAATTCATCATCTCTGAGCAATTCTGAGCTAACCGCTTTAAATAATAGGCATGAGATTGCTTCTGGAATATCAACATTCTCCTGTGAATGATGCATTTCTCCTTCTTCTAAGTTACCTATATCTTCAGTGAAGTTTGAATCGGCATTATTATTAGAACCTATATTAGCATATCTACTTTTGCTTCAGCTTCAACATCCTAAACATGTTGTAGTTCTCCTTCTTCTAGGATGACCAGATCCTCCAAGGTGCTCAAAACAACGAATTTATTGGAAGCTGTGATAGTTTCAACTGCCTATACATTCTTCCCTTCTGCATGAATTCCATTCTTAACCTTTCATTCATTACCGATCTTTCTTTATGTCTGACTGGATTGACCTGATTTCTGTATTTGAGTCCATTGAGGATTTTCTTTTTCAAGATCATCTTCTGATCTTTTTTTACAATTTTTTCGTATTCTAACTCCCATATATAAAACCAGTCAGCAACTGTAAGGTTAATTACCTTAGGAAGACCAAATTCCAAGTCTACCTCGATGCAGATTCTAGCACAAGAGAATTGATCTTTCCTTTCAGCTCTGTCAATGCATTTTTCGAGCTTGTTTCCAATGGCTTCAAGGGATTTTGGACTCCAGCAATGCAAGGGCAAGTGGGGAATTCTTACCCATATAGGAACTATCGATGAAACATCTTGAGTGGGGTAAAATTTTGGGCTCCATCTGTTCAGGTAAATCCCCTGAGGGCCCATAAAGTATGGACCATTACGAAAGATGAGGTCATGATCATCTGTAGAGTAAAAAACAAATACGTAATACCCTCTTCCTACGAAGTGACTTCTAATCCCTTCATATAGTAAGGGTCTCCGCTTTCTTTGCACCCATCCATCTATAACCTTTGGATATGGCTAGAGCCCTATGAATTGCCCAATTAGGCCATGCTCAGCAAGGCTTAAAGCAGATCGACAAGTCCTTTCTGCTGGAATTTCCATTGATGGAATGTCGACTTTCTTTACAAATTTATGCAAAGGGCCTCCCTTTCTCTTTCGACAGGAAGCTATTAGCCTCTTAAAGGCACCAAATTATAGTGGAAGAGGTAGGGGAGAATCCCTCTCGGATTCCATCACTAGAACAAAAGAAAAACACAGTTCAGAGTTCTTTCCACAACTTGAAAATCAAGATAATCAGAGCCCTGCACTCCAGCTACACCCACGGTCTCCAACAGACAGAACTACGAAGGGAGGCAGATCTTGGAGTGTTGGAGTAGGGTCCCGCAACTACAGAAGAAGCTGTTATTTTGACGGATAGACAGTTTTGGCGGAGATATAGGAGGTAAAGCTACGACGACTGTAGCAGGTTTCTAGCTACAGATCAGAGCCGGAAACTGTGACTGTTGGGACAGAGAAGTCAAGGGAGATGACGGTACCTGAGCGGCCGAGAAGAGAGAGCTCACCCATTGCATTGAAGGTAGCGGCGGAGACAAGAGGGTTCAGCTACCCTCATAAAGGAAAAGGAGCGATGAGGCTGAGGTATTGAAGGAAAAGGACAGAAAGGGAAGCAGCACCAGTACCCATGGTCAGTGCTGGGAAGCATGGAAGACTGCAGGAAGCTGTGGTAAAGGGAAGCAGCACCAGTACCCATGGTCAGTGCTGGGAAGCATGGAAGACTGTAAAAAGTTGTGGTAAAGAGAAGCGGTGCATAGTACCCATGGTCAGTGCTGGGAAGCATGGAAGACTGCAGAGGAGCTGTGGTGTGACGAAAGGTGGCTACTCCAAGTACAGTTATGCCGACTGTCACTAGTTAGGGTTTGGGGTTTACTGTTGGGACAGGCCCACAGTGTTGCAATGGTGAGACCTTCGGGCCGCCTATAAAGGGATTTATTTTGTATTTCAAAAGGTTAGACAATTGGAGGTTGGTTGGCACTTTAGGCATTTTGAGCATCTTAAGCCATCCAGCTTGTTAAGCTAGTCTGACCATTTTGTAAAGATCCAGACACTTAGCCTGTTTGAGAGTCATTGAGTCTGTATGTAACAATCCGCAGGGATTGACAGAGGGGAAGAGTATATTGTAAGAGGTGCAATATAGAGAAGAGAATAGATCTAAGAGAGAAGGGCTCCAGGCTATGTGCGGAGTTACCCAGAATATCTCAAGCTGCATATGCGGTGCAGCAGAACTGTGTTTACCTTCCCTAAGCTATAATAGAGAAACACAGTTCTGTGGACGTAACTTCCATCCTGAAGGTGAACCACGTTAAAATCAAGTGTTATGCGATTGATTTATGTGTTGTGTTTATTTGTTGCATCTATCAGTTAGTACATGAACCTTGTTTATAGTTTAAGGTATGTAGGTGTTACTCAGTTTACAGCACTATTAAAGATAAAAGCAGCAAAGTCTTTAAGTATTTTGTATAAGAGTTTATTGGTGTTTCATCCCAGATAGTTAAGAGTCGTAGAATACTTAGCCTTGAGCGTTGAGTCCTGTAAGTCGGACACAGGTAGCACTGACTACGCAAAGCCGCAGCGGTAGGATATCGCAGAGAGGCGATATCGCACCAGCAGAGGAGCTGTGGTGCGCTGCGGTTGAGAATCTAGCATAGGCAGGAGTTACGTGTTGGCCGAGGCACGACGATGCGATAAGGGTTAGAGTCGCTGCACGTGAGAGAAGGTTGGGCGTCATATAGAGTGAGATCTCACAGGCTAGAAGAGCTGCGAGACACACAGGCTGCCACAGAACTTGGTCGGAGACACTTGAGTCTTTGGCCAACCCATTAGAGTCACTTCGGGTGAGACTTCAGGCCTCTCCGCGGTCTGCCACCGAAAGGGCCAGTGAAATAGGGGTGTTGTTGGTTAATTATAGTAAACCCAGGTCTACCCATAGCGACCAACAAATGGTTCCATTGCTGGTTTTGAACAAACAGAGCACTGATGTTCTGGTGGCGGCCCACGAGAGACGAACTCAATGAGTGGGTTTGGTCTAACCAGAAAGAGTTTGCCGAACGAGAGAACAGGAGTCCTAAACTAAGTAAAGAGGCTTGGTTACAAAAACATATCATTACAGACATCCATGCGATATTTTTTGCAACCTTTGGAAACGAGCATTACGACTGGTTATCAAAGCTGACTGATACAAGCATATTCAAGAAGAAAATAAACATTGTCTGGACACCGGAGCTGATTCAGATCATGGAGAACCTTGATAATCCCCTCACGAGGACAGTAGACTTCTGGCTTGGGAGTGTGCTAGAAGGCTTCGTCACAGAGTTTGCAGTCGATCAGAGGAAAAGCTTCAGCAAGGCTGAGCGCTACTTCTTCAAAGGATATCGCGGTAAGTACCTAAGATCTTTAAACTTGTCCATTAAGATGCTATTACATGAAAAAGGAACAATGGATCTAGTTTCAGATGAATAAGTAAAGATAGTAATGTCACAAGACTTTGAAATTGATTTTGATGACATTGGACGAACACGTAGTGGAAAGAAATACAAAGTAGATTTCAGCTCTCCCATATTTGAAAGCAGTCCAGATAATACCAGACAACAGAGTCATAGTACTACAGAGAGAACAGAAGGGGGTATCCCTTACCACCCTTACACCCCATAGAAAGAGATCAGGACTCAGAATAATCCCATAGGAACTCCATCTAGTAGCTCATAGACAGTACCTACCACTACTACATCACCTCCACCTTCACCGTCGAGTGGTAGTAATGCAACAAATCAACATCCACCACCTAGAAATAGAATGGGGGATGATATGAAGCTACCTATCTTTAAAGGTACATGAGTAGAGGATCCAGAACAACATTGGTTTCTATGTGAAGCCATGTGGACCATTAAAGCGATCAATGACAATAACCTTAAACTTGTACAGTTGGTCACCACACTGAGAGATAGAGCCTTAACATGGTATATAAAGTATACCACAGTACCTAGAACACTCGTCCAGGTCAAGACCGCCATGATTAAAGAGTTTAAGAAAACTAAGTCTGAGTCACAGTGCATTACAGAGCTCAAAGACATTAAGCAGCTACCTACAGAGTCAGTATGGGACTTTGACCCGAAATTCAAAGCCCTTATAGACCAAGTCAGCTTTGAGTTTGCACCGGATCAGCATAAGGAATGGTTTATTGCAGCACTGCTCCCTCACATTAGACTGCCATCTATGCAGCAGAAAATCCAGACGCAGGATGACACGTTGGAGATGGCGATGAAACTAGAGGCTTCACCTCTAGCTGAGACCGGCACAGGCATGGCAACATTACAAAACCAGTTGGCTAATATCACGTTACAGATGCATGAACTTAAGAAAGGGAAAGAAGTTGCGCAAGAAATATGGTGCGTAAGATGTCACGCACAAGGCCATAGTAAAGATGACTGTCTAGTCTTTGTAGAATATCTAGCGATAGGGGCTCCTAATCCCTTACCACAGACCCACGGGCCGTGGTGCGAAATATGCAAAACACAAGGACATCTACCTCACCATTTCCCTCTACTTTAGAAGTATGTGCAGACACCTAAGAACTTATACTGCGTCTTCTGCAAGTCTGTAGGACATGATGAACACGATTACCGCGCCTATGATCTCATGGTCGAGAGAAAGCAAGACTTGTACAGAGTCCAATCAGAAACACAGGGTCTAGCAGTAGGACCACAGCATGATCCGACTCATGGTGGCTGTGGAGGAGGGTTTAGAGGACGAGGAAGAGGAGGAGGCTTTGGCTATGGAGAAGGCTTTGGCTGTGGTTGTGGACTGATCACTTGCTACAACTGTGGAGTTGTAGGACATTATGCCAGGGACTGTCAGAGCCCTACCACCACATGTAACTGCTGCAAATCTTACGATCACACAATAGACGAATGTCCTACCTTGATAGCTAAGATCATAGAACCTAAGCCAGCAGTACACCAGAACATTTAGCTCATTACTGCTGAGCAAGAAGAACCAGAGCCAAGAGTCAACATTGTGACTCGTAGCGGTGCTTCCACCAGTGGGACATCGCAGAATATTGAAAAGAATGCAGAACAAGAAAGGGTACGTAGAGCTCCTAACAAAGCAACACCACTCGACCTACAGAAGAATAAACAGACATTTCAGGAAGCTAAGAACTTCTTTGATGACCCTGTGCAATCAGGATCACAGGTACCACCATCTAGGGGCGTACCGCAGCAAGCACCTTGTGGCGTTAGACCTGAACAGATATCGCAAGATACCACATCGGGCACATGCAACGAGGACGAGTTGACAGGAAGTGTACATTCCTTCCTGCGGAGTTGTCTAAAACTCGTGAGAAATGAGCAGGCTATTGGAGAACTTCAGCGCATCATAGACCAGTATCAACCATCTTCTTCCATGAACAGTACATAGCGTGTTGTCCTTAGTATTATGGGACACACAAGAACAGGAAGAGAGATGTGACTGACAGCGTAGGTTGGAGAATTTGAAATGGATGAGGTAATCCTAGATCTAGGATCGGGCGTAAATGTCCTGACTAAGCAGACATGGGAGCAGATGGGTAGCCCTAAGTTAGTCAGATCGCCTATCCATTTGAGATTATCTAATCAACAGCGAGTATCACCCCTGGGTCGATTATCTCAGGTACCAGTTGACATTGACGGAGTTCACAGCTCCGCGGACTTTGAAGTGATAGAAATCATTGGCGATAGTAGACCATATCCAGCATTGCTAGGCATTGATTGGGAAATCGATAACATGGCTGTTATCGACCTAAAGAGAAGACAAATGACCTTTGAGGATGCACATATAAGGGTCATCGCACTGCTGGATCCTCTTCAGGGTCCTAGATACATTGAACCGATCAGAGCAGAGGAAGATGCACGTAACATGGAGAGTCTCTATCAGATGACTGCAAACTAGAGCAACTACATCAATCCAACCATAGAAGGGAACATTAGTTGGCGATGTGATAGCTAATGCGCATCGGATTCAGATGTTGGTCTAGAGAACTGGCAGAACAGACTTCACGAAGTCTCAGCACGCAGATGTGCGTACTTGACTAAGTCACTGCGATGGATCGGCACAGAGATCAACAAGATTCCATCATTTCAGGGTCTAACAAATATCCAGGACTTTCTCACGTAGTTCGAACAACAAATTCCTCACGAGCAGAGGATCGCAGCTATGGACCTTGCAGTACGAGCCACACCTGCAAGATGGTGGTATCTGCATAAAGAGAATATCGCATCATGGGATGATCTTAAGAGACTGATGGCGATCAGATTCTCTACCGACAGAGAGTATGCCTAGCAAAAATACACAAGAGAAAGTGACTCCAGGTCACACATTCAGACATGCGAACAGAATTGGTCGAACATTCCTGAGGATGAATGGGTCCACCGATTCATTCATACGTTAGACATAGTCCCAAGGAACTGGCACACAGAGACTGAATTGCGCAAGGGAACGACTACATGGTCACTTATGATAGACAGCTTTCTACTCACCTTTGCTTTCGAATCTGAGTATTCAAGTGTTGATCAGGCCCTAGATGTAATAAAGACTAAGATATTTGAGGATTATAGCCTACCAGTACATACTCCACCAGAGTGGGCCATCCAGTTAGAAGATGCGCTTGAGTGCTATAACTTCACAGCAGAATCAGAGGAGGAGGATGACGATCCTCGCAACATCAACATTTCGGAGTCAGAAGGGACTCGTGATGTTGAGGGACCGCAGCTAGAAATTCTAGCAATCACAGAGCCCATCAAGACAAAAAAGATCAATATTGGCACAGACACTGAACCAAAGTTTGCCTCTATTGGAGACCATTGGGACGATAAAACAGTTGGACAGATTGCAGACTTGCTACATGACTACCAGGACCTATTTCCCACCAAGTTCACAGGGATGAAGGGAATAGTTGGCGACCTAGGAGTAATGAGGATACCATTAAAGGAGGATGCCAGACCAGTCAAGAAGCGTCCTTACAGACTAAATCCATGCTATAAAGAAAAAGTTAAGGATGAGATCGACAAGATGCTAGCAGCAGGCATCATTGAACTCGTAGAGGAGAGTGAATGGGTTAGTCCCATGGTCATACAAGAAAAGAAAACCAAAGGAGACATCAGGATCTGTGTCGACCTGCGCAAGCTCAACGATGCATCGCTTCATGATCCATTCCCGACACCTTTCACAGATTAAGTGCTTGACAATGTAGGAGGACAGGAGGTCTACTCCTTCACTAATGGCTTTTCAGGCTACCATCAGATCAGAATCCATCCAGAAGATCGATCTAAGACCACCTTTGCAACAGAATGGGGTTCATTCCAGTATACGGTAATGCCCTTTGGTCTTAAGAATGCACCAGCTATCTTTTCTAGAGTAGTAGTTGCTGTATTTAAAGAATACATTCATAAATTCCTAGAAGTTTACTTCGATGATTGGACTGTATTTGGATTGATTAACAAGCACATAGGAAATTTAAGGCTGATGCTAGAGAAATGTAGACAGTTCTAGATTTCTCTAAACTTGAAAAAATGTATATTCTGTGCGCCATTCGGTATTTTGTTGGGTCACATTATTTGTAGGCAATGCTTGATGGTAGATCCCGCAAAGATTGCCATTATTGTAAATCTTCCAGCACCCAACTCAGTCAAACAACTGAGAACAGTACTTGGTCACACCGGCTACTACTGAAAATTCCTCAAGGGCTATGCAAAGATTACAGTGCCGATGGAAAAACTGTTAAAGAAAGATGTAAAATTCCTATGGAATGAGGAATTGCAGTAGAGTTTAGACACACTTAAAGAGAAGATGGTTACAGCACCCATCTTAGTATTTCCAGACTGGACTAAGCCGTTCCATGTACATGTGGATGCATTTGGCATCGCATTAGGCATTGTATTAACGCAACTAGGAGAAGGAGGTATCGATCACCCTATCGCATACTCCAGCAGAAAGCTATCGACGACAGAGAAGAACTACACCACGACAGAAAGAGAAGGCCTAGCTATGGTATACGCGCTACAGAAATTCAGGCACTACCTATTGGGTGCCTCATTCAAGATGTTTACTGACCATTCCACGTTGAAGTATCTGGTCAATAAGCCAGTGTTAGGGGAAAGAATCTGCAGATGGTTACTCCTGTTTCAGGAGTATGATTTTGAAATCATTGTGAAACCAGGAAAATTGAACGCCGAACCTGACCATCTGTTGTGGATAGATTTAGGAGAAGAGCCAAGTAACCTAGACGACAATCTGCCAGATGCGCAGTTGTTTTCTATTCAGATTGCAGATGACTACTATGCAGATATCATCCAGTTCCTCACTACAGGGTTGGCACCTGGTGAGTTTACGAAGCATCAAAAGAAGCAGTTGGTTGTTAAAGCAACAAATTTCACTCTGATCGCAGGCCAGTTATACAAGTTAGGTCTAGATGAAGTCTTGCATAGATGTGTGATGTCGCATGAAAAAGAGGCTATTATTAGAGAGGCACACTCAAGTACCGTAGGAGGTCATTTCACATGAAAGCCGACTGCGTAGAAAATCCTAGCTGCAGGATTATCATGGCCTACGTTGCACAAAGACGCTAAGGACTTCTGCAGAGGTTGCGATATCTGCGAGAGGGTGGGAAAACCTTCAAGACGCGATGAAATGCCGCTGCGACTGCAGATTTCACTGCGCGCATTTGACAAGTGGGCTATAGACTTTGTAGGTCCTATCAACCCACCAGGAAAATGGACTGGCACAAGATATATCATCACTGGAACAGAGTACCTCACCAGGTGGGCAGAGGCCAAGGCAGTAAGAAATTGTGATGCTGCTATAGCTGTAGAGTTCCTTTTTGAAAACATCATCAGTAGATTTGGATGCCCAGTAATTTTGATGAGTGATCAAGGCACACATTTCTTGAATTGCACCATTGAAGCCTTGACAGAATAATTCCAGATACAACACTATAAGAGCACACCTTACCACCCACAAGCTAATGGTATGGTGGAGGCCTTTAACAAGATTCTAGAAAATGCCCTTGCAAAGATCTGCAACAGTCAAAGGAATGATTGGGACCTTAGAGTTAATGTTGTATTATGGGATTACAGGACTACATGCAAGAAGCTTACAGGACACACACCTTTCAGCTTGGTGTATGGACAGGAGGATATTATACCTATGGAGTATATTCTTCCCAGTTTAATAATTGCTCAGATCACTGGGATGACTGATACAGACACATTCAATGAAAGACTAGCGCAGTTGCTTGCCTTAGAGGAAGACAGATTCATCGCAGGATTTCACCAGAAAGTGTAGAAGGCACGAGAAAAAGCTTGGCATGACAGACACATTAAGGGTAAGACTTTCCAGATCGGAGACCTAGTACTTCTCTATGACAGTAAATTCATTAAGTTCCCAGGAAAGTTCAAGACACATTGGTTGGGGCCATATCAGATACAGCTAATTACAGAAGGAGGTGTCGTGCATCTCAGCAAACTGAACAGAAAGCTTCTTCCCATGTTGATTAATGGTAGTATGCTTAAACTCTATAGTGATAGCCACTTCACCTCTCAGCCCTAGCTAAGACAGCAGGACGGTGCAGATGTCCAGTGTAGTTGAAAGGATGCATCGCACCAGGAATTAGTCTACACCGATAGGTATTCTAAGTATGAGAATCGCATAAGGACAGTTCATTTTGCGCAAGCCATAAGTGGCTTGGGAAAAAAGAAAAAAAAAACCACTTAAGTTGTTTTGCGCAGGTGAGGCGGTGTTGCATCGCAGCAATGCGATGTCTCTCCGTGCCACATATCCAGTTTTGCAACCGACAGAGGGCCAGTCAAGTCGCCTTCTGACAGGTAGTTAATGAGGAAATGTCCGATATACCTTACCGTAGATTTGGCAGCAGCATAATTAAGTTTTCAGATTTGGCAAATCTTCGACGAGACCGGTGCCTGTACACACACGCTTCGAGGGAAACATGATCGGATCTCAGCATTTATTGAGGATCAACATGACGGGTATGGTCTCATCCAGGCAATTATTACGATCGACGGGTTCAGCCAAGATGACCTTTGTGTCCGGGATTATCACCTTTGGCATAAAAACAGAAATTATTGTTCGGGAGGGTTACATTTGCAAAGAGACGAGAGCTATAGAGAGCACTGATAAGTTTCCCTTGTGCAGAGCTAATTCCGTTACAGAGTGCTGTGATTTCTAGATTTTGAAGCCATTTCCTGTCCAGCGTATTCAACCAAGTGGGTTCTATCTGAGGACGAACCTATAGAAACCATTTTGAAGAGGTTTGAGCGTGGTGGCCTTGCAGCTGCCATGGCGACACCACCCAAGGTTGTGAAATTAGGTGCATTACAGGTCAGACAACCACCGAGGATGAAGAGTCAAGTGCAGGATGTCGAAGACGTCATCAAAAGCTCTGCCGTAGAGAGGAAGAACAATGAGCCGATCACTGAAGATAAGAAAGAAGAGCAGAAGAATGATGAGAAGAAATCTCCCACCAGGAAGAAAGTAAAAATGAGAAACAGACGGCAACAGGAGAAGGAAGATTCCCTATCTGATCAGCTAAGAGAAGAAAAAGAGAGTTCCAAGGCAAAGAACCGACAATCTACAGACCATAGGCATCATGACCACCTGGAGTGATTTGCTGAGAAGAAAAGTGAAACAGAAAAGCAAATCCAGCAAGCCGAACTCTACCATGCAGAGAAAGGCTTGTTCTCGGAATGGAATTCATGGTTTGTATCGTGCGCATATGAAAGATTCCAGGCCGAGTGACATATTTGGGAAGGCAGGAAGATACAGATTTATATCTTCCTTATAGCACGAGCTCTAGTACAACCAGGGAGGAGTTCTCGTGATACCAGGGATTTGAATCCTTATAGTACCAAACGGGATAGCAAGCCCTGCAAGCAACAAAAATGCGAACATAGTAAGACAGAAAGGCCAGAGAGACCTATGAACTAACTCAAGTGGAAGACTCCAAGATTAGTCAAGATCTGCTTGACTCGGCACGACAGCGTGTCGAAGTGATGTAGAACGAAGTCGCAGGACTTCGAGACAAGTTGCAACAGACTTCGCAGGAAGCCAAGGTGAAGCTATAGCAGGAGAAGCCCACTGGTAGTGGATCGAGGGCGAGCCACAAGTAAGTGTTAGGGGACTATTGGAGTAGGGTCCCGCAGCTACAGAAGAAGCTGCTATTTTGACTGATAGATAGTTTTGGCGGAGATATAGGAGGTAAAGCTACGACGACTGTAGCAGGTTTCTAGCTACAGATTAGAATCGAAAACTGTGACTTTTGGGACTGAGAAGTCAAGGGAGACAACGATACCTGAGCGACCAAGAAGAGAGAGCTCACCCACTGCATTGAAGGCAGCGGCGGAGACAAGAGGGTTCAGCTACCCTCATAAAGGAAAAGGAGCGACGAGGCCAAGGTATTGAAGGTGAAGGATAGAAAGGGAAGCAGCACCAGTACCCATGGTCAGTGCTGGGAAGCATGAAAGATTGCAGGAAGCTGTGGTAAAGGGAAGCAGCACCAGTACCCATGGTCAGTGCTGGGAATCATGGAAGACTGCAGGAAGCTATGGTAAAGAGAAGCAGTGCATAGTACCCATGGTCAGTGCCAGGAAGCATGGAAGACTGCAGAGGAGCTATGGTGTGATGGAAGGCGGCTACTCCAAGTACAGTTATGCCGACTGTCACTAGTTAGGGTTTGGGGTTTACTGTTGGGATAGGCCCACAGTGTTGTAATGGAGAGACCTTCGGGCCGCCTATAAAGGGATGTATTTTGTATTGCAAAAGGTTAGACAATAGGAGGTTGGTTGGAACTTTAGGCATTTTGAGCATCTTAAGCCATCCATCTTGTTAAGCTAGTCTGACCATTTTGTAAAGATCCAGACACTTAGCCTGTCTGAGAGTCATTGAGTCTGTATGTAACAATCCGCACGGATTGACAAAGGGGAAGAGTATATTGTAAGAGGTGCAATATAGAGAAGATAAGAGATCTAAGAGAGAAGGGCTCCAGGTTGTGTGCGGAGTTACCCAGAAGATCTCAAGCTGCATATGCGATGCAGCAGAACTGTGTTTACCTTCCCTAAGCTATAATAGAGAAACACAGTTCTGTGGATGTAACTTCCATCCTGGAGGTGAACCACGTTAAAATCAAGTGTTATGCGATTGATTTATGTGTTGTGTTTATTTGTTGCATCTATCAGTTAGTACATGAACCTTGTTTACAGTTTAAGGTATGTAGGCGTTACTCAGTTTAGAGCACTATTAAAGATAAAAGCAGCAAAGTATTTAAGTATTTTGTATAAGAGTTTATTGGTGTTTCATCCTAGATAGTTAAGAGTCGCAGAATACTTAGCCTTGAGCGTTGAGTCCTATAAGTCGGACACAGGTAGCACTGACTACGTAGAGCCGTAGTGGTAGGATATCGCAGAGAGGCGATATCGCACCAGCAGAGGAGCTGTGGTGCGCTGCGGTTGAAATCTAGCGTAGGCAGGAGTTACGTGTTGGCCGAGGTGCAACGATGCGATAAGGGTTAGAGTCGCTGTGCGTGAGAGAAGGTTGCACGTCGTAGAGAGTGAGATCTCGCAGGCTAGAAGACATGCGAGACACACAGGCTGCCACAGAACCTGGTCGGAGACACTTGAGTCTTTGGCCAAATCATTAGAGTCACTTCGGGTGAGACTTCAGGCTGCTCCGCGGTATGTCGCCGAAAGGGCCAGTGAACTAGGGGTGTTGTTGGTTAATTATAGTAAACCTGGGTCTACCCATAGCGACCAACATGGAGCTTTGAAAACTATCTGGAGTTCACAGAATGTAGTCTCTTGAAAATCCACGAGCACCTCCAATGACAATGTCAAAATGAACCTGCTAAGAAGCCCCAGTCCCTCCCAGAAACTAGATCAAGAACTTAAAGACCAGCAGAGCTCAAAACTGAATGCATCGCCCAAATATAGAAGAAACCTTCAGCACCATAGAAGGGATGCACCGAAGAAATCAGAGAAACGAGCAGCAATACATGTGGAATCCATTAAAGAAACAACCTACAAGAAAAGGAAGAAATCGACACAACAAGGAAAGCCTGCGAGATCAAAGCATAGCAGTAAAACAACACCAGGGAGCCTAAGGAAGCCTCCCAACATAGAGCAGTGGCAAGAATCCTGGCAATAGCCAATGACCTGCAAAAACGTGGCCAATAGGAGGAAGATCCAAAATTGGCACGCATATCCAGCAATCAGAACCTCCAACGAGAGAAAAACCAGGGCCGAGAGCTGTAAAAACTTCAGAGAACCAAGCCTGCAAAAACATTATTTTGAATATCTCCTTGGAGCCAAATCCTCGAATTAGTTATTCCTTTCATTTCTCCCTTATTTTGATATTTCTCTTTCATTTGTAAATAATTTGTTGACAAGCCATATCTCTGCATACTTCGTGTATATTGGACCAAACGCATCCAATATTTGTAGTTGTAAGAGGGTCCAACATAATCCATCAATTCTGTACATCTGTTATAATCGACCTTTATGCCATCCATGCAAAACAATCCCAATCCATGTAATGACGACAGTGCAATTCTATATATCTTCTCATTTACACAAAAATATGAATTGACTTGAGGAATATCCCTAGGTACCCATTGTTTTACTAGATTTTTGTAGCTTAAGGGCACCACGATGTCGCCTATTGTCTCATCATCATAGGAACATGACCCCCGTCCTGCGAGAAAAAATTCCATGCGTTTATTGAATTTTATTCTTATCTTTTGATATCTAGTTGATCTAGCCCTTGTAGACCTACTGGATGTTTCACTTTCCTCTAGCCTTCCTAAACTCCTCTCGCTCGAGGAAGACATGTCTGACAAATACCTGTTTGGTTCAACCTGCACCATGGCCAGAAAATACTTGGCAAATAAAAATAAATACCATCATGTTAAAAAAACCTCCAACCAATACGAATTTTAAGCAAGAAAAGGATGCACAAGCCAAGATGGATAAATAAATAATATATTTAGTAAAAAAAGACAATCAACCAGCCCCAACAACCGAATCCTCACCAAAAAAATTTAATAGTCTGCAATCCATTGTTCAACAAAAACAAACATTGCCAACTTTATTAGAATACTTACCAAGGATTGTTACATCGACAACCACAACAATTCCTATAGACACTAAAACAAACCAACATCCTTTTGACATTGTGTGCTCAAATTGTCCAGACATCAGTAAAAAAAAATTCATACAGTAACTAACTCCACATTGAGCATACAACACTTTTGGATGATGAAACTATCACCTCCAATGGCACACCCATCACCTAGATAAATTTCCTACCTTCTTAACTCCATCAACCTCAAATGCTAATGTCATTGACATGCAAGAGTATGCCACACAAATAAAAAAGAGTATTCCATAGAAATGAAAAAGCTCTTAAAAGAGTTGCACCATTCCTTCCTCAATGATTTCTCCTTCTAAAAGTTTCAAGAAGGAGAGGAGGCCATCCTCCATATTCAGTGCTTCCTTGGATAAATAGTCTACGCTCATATTGTGCTCCTGTACACATGCCTAGAATCATATAACCCAAAAATTGAAGGCATCGATAGTGTAGCATAGATGTCAGATTTAATGGATATCTGACGACAAATTTCACTACATAGATGTCGAAAATACGATGAAGTATCCTTCATAAAGGCCGAATAACCCACGAATTGATATCATTATCTTGAGGACTTATAAGCATGGAATCTTAGTGACATCAATCTATTGAGAAACAGATTTAATAGACTTATAAGCATGACATCATAGTGATATCATTATCTTGAATAATATCAATAATTCCCTAGTATAATAGCACATCACATAATCTTATAACACAAGATAGATTCAAGTGGTTCCATAGAAAATTCTTCAGCCAATTTATCTCAAAATACAAACTAATTTTTTGACAAATTTTGTAGGTTTATCTTTTTAAATTTATTTTGTTTCCGCACCAAAAATATTAAAGACCCAGTTTACGGATCTCAAGATATATAATAAAATCATTTGCTAAGATTTTGTAACCTTTTGTCATAAGAAAAATAGGTTTTCTTTGATATTCAATACTGAATCAAAGGTAACTTGTGCATAGTCCTGACAATAAGTCATTCCATATGCGAGTGGAGATAAGTATAAAAAACTTTCCCAAGGGGAGGGACATAATCGACAATCCCAAGATGACTGAAGTAGCAATACCACAGGGATAACATAAGGAGCCCAAACAGCTTATCCAAGGAGGCATCGAGGGTGGAGAAAACACACCCCTGGGGGATCAAAATAAAATCTATATCCCTAGCTAAAACAAGAAATATGCTAATGTATCCCATACATGAAAGAACCAAAAAATATTATGCCACATAAATTAAAAAAGCTCTTAAAATAATTGTATCATGCCTTCCTCAATGATTTCTCCCTTCTAGAAGTTCCGAGAAGGAGAAAAGGCCAGCCTTCATATTCAGTGCTTCCTTGGATAAATGGTATGCACTCATAATGTGCTCCCTGTAGACATGCCCAAAGTCATATACCCCATGAATTGAAGTTGTCAGTAGTGTAGCATATGTGTCGGATTTAATGGATATCCGACGACAAATTTCACTACATAAATGTCAGAAATTTGACGAAGTCTCATTCATAGAGGTCGGATAACCCATGAATTGATATCATTATCTTGAGGAATTATAACCATGGCATCTTAGTGACATCAATATATTGAGAAATAGATTTGATAGACTTATAAGCATGACATCATAGTGATATCATTATCTTGAAGAATATCAATAATTCCCTAGTATAATAGTACATCACATAGTCTTGTAACACGAGATAGATATCAAGTGGTACCATAGCAAATGCTTCAACCAATTTATCTCAAAATACAAACTACATTTTTTGACAAATTTTGTAGGTGTATCTTTTTTAATTTATTTTGTTTCCTCACCAAAAATATTAAAGACCCAGTTTATAATCTCAAGATATATAATAAAACCATTTGCTAATATTTTGTAACTTTTTTTTCAGAAGAAAATTAGGTGTTCCTTGATATTCAATAGTGAATCAAAGGAAACTTGTACATAGTCCCGACAATAATTCATTCCAACCGTGAGTGGAGATAAGTATCAAAAAACTTTCCCAAGAGGAAGGATATAACCCACAATCCCAAGATGACTGAAGTAACAATACCACGGGGAGAACATAATGATCTCAAACAACTTATCCAAGGAGGCATCAAGGGTGGAGAAAACACACCTCTGGGGGATCAAAACAAAATCTATATCCCCAGCTAAAACAAGAAAGATTCTAATGTATCCCATACTCAAAACAACCAAAAAAGAGTATGCCACATAAATAAAAAATCTCTTAAAAGAGCTATATCATGCCTTCCTCAATGATTTCTCCTTTTAAAAGTTCTGAGAAGGAGAGGAGGCCAGCCTTCATATTTAGTGCTTCCTAGGATAAATGGTCTGTAGTCATATTGTACTCCCTGTAGACATGCCTAAAGTCATATAACCCACCAATTGAAGTCGTCTGTAGTGTAGCATATATGCTAGATTTAATGGGTATCCGATGACAAATTTCACTACATAGATGTCGAAAATCCGACGAAGTCTCCTTCATAGAGGTTGGATAACCCACAAATTGATATCATTATCTTGAGGAATTATAAGCATGGATGTAATTATACTAATACTAAGTATCTGAAAGTGTAGTTATAGTATTGTTGGGTGTTAGTGCCAAGGTAGTATACTTTAGTTAGAGCTTGTATTAGTCCTTAGAATTACAGTATTCCTAGACTTCAAATTTCTGACATAAAACCATATCTCCCTTGGTAAAGGTTTAAGCCAAGACCTTTTTGTTACACACCGTAACCATGTAACTATGGTACTATTGCATGTGCTCCAATTCTTGAGATTCCTTTCATCTAGGCTCTCTAACTCTACCATACATGTGGTGACAAGCTCTTCATCAGGTATAACATCATGTAGTGCAATGCTAAGTGATGGGACTAATACCTCTTAGGGAAACATAACTTTAGCTCTATATACCAATGAGTAGGTCATCATGGAGATATGTAATCTCCACTGGGTGGGACCTTTTAAACTATAGTGAAATTTTTGTAATCCCATAGTGTAGGATATAGCTTGGCTTGCCAATGGTCACCTGAAGCATTAATGGTGTGTTTAAGGATGGATAGTAATGTAACATTTATGGCTTCAACCTCCCCATTCTCTGTATATAGTAGGGGGTGGAAAACTTATGTTTGATGTTATACTTAGATAGGAGTCTCTTTATTTATGTAGATATGAGCAAGCTTCCATTGTCAACCACTAAGGTATAATGGACTATCAAATGATATATAGTTTGGTTTCTAATGAATTTCGCAATAACATGTCCTATGAAACGACTAAGGGGTGTGGCCTTTACCCTTTTGGTTCAATACTTAATTATGATAATGATGAAATTGTGGCCATTATAAAGGTTGCATGTATAGGTCTGATGAGGCCTAATCCCAACAATAAGAATGGTCAAGGGGATTTGATTGAGATTAAGTCATGGGATGATATATGGTACAAACTCATATAATGCTAGTATACTTTGCAATTGTTAACATTTTTTTTTACATTTTTCATAATAGACGTGGCTAGTAGTAGCCCATGTACAATATCTTAGTTAATTAAGGTGGCATGTGACCAAAAGTTCCCCCCATAATGTCCACTATGTGCTTCTTGCAAGATAGAGTAAACCTTGGGATAGTTTATGTTCCAAAAGAGGAAACAATTCAAGCTTTTATTTTTATTAAAAAATGCTAGCTAGCAAATAGATTAGCTACATTTTTATGATCTCTAACCCCGCAAGATGAGGACGGGAGATAATCTCCATCAAGAGCATTCACAATGTAATGATACCAATAAAGAGGAATTTTTGTCTCTCAATATGAAGAAGATGTAGGTGAATAAATATTGTGGTGATCTAGATCATTATAAGGTACCTCTATAATGGCTAAAATTGCGGGGAAATCTCACTTAAGGCTATAGATGAAAATAGGAAGTTTACTTGGAAGTTATTTTAATGTAGAACATAAATAACATGTAAGGTCTTGAAGTATCATAGAAAAAATGTTTAAATATAATAAAATACTAAGTAAAAGTAGGATAATACACTAAAAATTCCTTGAATTCGGTTGATAAAAAGATAGTAGATACCAAATGCCTAAAAACGTTTTATGCAAATTTTAAGGCTATATACAAGCTGAGGATAAGGGCTTCATAATCAATGATGTTATTGGTATAGGTAAAGTATATCCTATATAAGTTAAATAGAGCGGATATTCATCCATGGGATGAATAAATTAGATGGTACTACCAACCCCTAATTTTGTCCCGGTGTCCTCAAAGTACAAAGTCTAGGTGTCAAGTTCAATAATGAAATCGGCATTGGTCAGAGGTTCCTTACATCATAAGGGTTATATAGGACAGAAGTAATAATTTTGTGATTACTTAGGCATTAAGGAATCAACAATTTGATAATCTATGACTTGTCCCTTTAGATACTTATAGGCAATCAAATGCATGGTGAACTCCTAAAATAAGAGAAACCACTTTGTAACATGACCAGACAAAGCAACCTGGAAGTAAAGTATTATAAGCAGTAGCATTTGTGGTTGGTCATGAGCAAGTTTTGGGACCTTTCCACCCATATAACAATAGTAGTCAAGATAAGTACCATATCTGGGAATGTTCACAGACCTAAGTCAAGCATTCTAGGAAGTCAAATGGTCATGTAAAATAACCTTAATTCATCCCGGTATTGAAACCAAATATTGTCAGCACATTGAGCATTATATTTGGTATATTTTAGAGGTGTTTGGAGAATGATAATGACACCTAGCAGTCACAAATCATCCGTAATATAGATCTGGAAAACACTGAGTTAATTTTGGACAAATGCATGGAAAAAATGAGCAATGGAAATGAAACCTAAACAATGAACATAATGATTTCCTATGTTGTATTCTATTTATTACACCTACGTCAAATCAACATGAGATGAGGAAGGTTTTCAACACATGTGGGTTCCCATTATCACTTGGATCAGACCATCCCAATTTGTAATCAATATCTATTTTTATACTATTGAGATGTTCCATTTGGAATCCACCTTTGAGAATTCATGAGGCATGCCATAATTGTTAAACCCTATTTTCACAAGGCTGATCTGCCCTTAAAGGATTGTGAGATCACTTGCAGCCTTGAAGTGTGATCTGGATTGTTTCTTTGAGTAGAAAAGGAGACAATGATCATATTGTATGAGATAGAATCCACCTTGCATTAATGATAAGATTCCTTTGAGCATGTAATAGTGGCTATAGAGAGCCTATTCATTGACTTGAACACATTATATTCAGGCTAACCACATTCTAAGAGAGTTCCAAGAATCTTTATCATAGTTAATTTAAGGGATATACCAAGACATATAACAATAACACTAGGATGTACAAAATCACAAATGGTTGGAATCCAAGCAAGTTGCTCACCAAAAACAACCAACCAGAAGTAAGTGTCGTGAAAAATATCTCCAAAGAATTCAAATAACATTTTGGCAAACAATATCTGGTAGTCAAAATAGACTCATCCACAATGATCATTGACAAAAGAGATTCATCTACAAAATCATTATTCACCATATCCTCATCCCTTGGAAAGGAAACACCTCTAAGATGAGCCTACAAGTGAGTTGGCACCAACAAATAACTAAGGGCATTGATAGTCAACAAATCGACCACCATATAGATCCTGACAAAAAATGAAAAGTGGCCAGAGACTTTGGTAACATCAAGAGATATCTTTCAAGACATCCACTTATTAATTGAAGGGATCCTAACATAAAAAATGTAGAAGGAGGTTTAGAATCTATTCAAAACTGGAATAGTGCATAAGACGTTTGAGAAGGGATTGAATGTTTGACATGAAGGCCTTTGTGGAGTACGTCATCTATACCATCGACTACACAAAATTCCGCATTGAAAAAACATTTTATAGTGATGAATAATAGCACCCCCTATACAAAGGGCTTTCAAGAGTTTATTATCTCAACATATATTGTAAGCATATATGTGTGGAGAACATAATAGTAAGGTGTAGATTTTCTATGCATATATAACAGGTCTTTTAATTAGCCAGGTTCCTACTAATGTGATGTAATAAATACAACATTCTCTTTGATCATTAAACAATGAAATTATGCACATGCTTTGTTCTTTTAATGAGGTTTTTGTTGAGGACATGAGCAACACCTCATGAGCAATTTGGGGCATGAGGAGGCAGTTCTAGGTGAACTGATCAGTCATGCAACCATCCCAAATACTGAGTAATTTTGGGCACAATTCGGGGACTTTCAGGTCCTTAACTAACCCTAAATAGCCCCAATTCGTAGTTTTGGGTGTGATTCTTGAGCATAGTTTCATGTGCAGTAGCATTGTTGTTGGTCATGAGCAAGATTTGGGACCTTTCCACCCATATAAAAGTAGTAGTCAAGATAAGTACCAGATGTGGGCATGTTCAAAGACCTAATTCAAGCATTCTAGGAAGTCAAATGGGCATGGAAAATAACTTTAATTCAGCTCAGTATTGCAACCAAATATTGCCAGCACATTGAGCCTTATATTTGGTTCATTTTACAATTTTTTGTAGAATGATAATAACACCTATTAGTCACAAATCATACCTAATATAGATATGGCCAACGCTGAGTTAATTTTGGACAAATGTGTGGCAAAAAAATGAGCAATGGAAATGAAACCTAAGCACCCTATTTTTTGACAAGCCATTTTTTGGGGCTTTTAACCCTTATCTTCACAACAAGCTCTTCCTTGGAAATTTTTTTGAGCAAATTTCAGAGAAGGTTCTATGGTTTGTGCCCCTTTTAAATTTAAGGTCAACACACTCCTTTCCTTTTATTTTTTTCAGTTTACACCTACTGCAAATTTTTTAAGGGAAGCATTGGTAATGTGTGATCTATGGATATAAAAAGGTCCAAACTTGGTGCTTCTTTTAACTATAAGTTTAGCACACACATTCTCATAATTTGGGCACTCTAGGGAAGTCTTGAGGCAATAAACAACAACAATGAGTGCCCTAATCAACATGATAGGAAAATATGGGTTGTTAAGAGGCACATTTGGGAATGGATAAAGACTATTCTAGGTGGTTAAGCCAATTCCCAACCTTGTTTAACCTTCATACTTCCCTAATGAGATCTTCCTTAATGTGTTAAACTACATATTTATATTTCTCTTTGTCCTTTTCAATCTTTGGAAAACACTTATTCTTCCATGTTGTTCATGCATTGTAGATCCAATAGTATTTATTTCTCTCTTTTTGTTTTCTTGTAAATATGGTTATGACACTAGGTCAGAAATCTCAATTCATTTGGAAATAACACTCTATTTTATAGTTAAAGTGAGAGAAGACTCTTAACGTTATGCCAATATTTCCACTACTACTAAGTATTAAAAATGTGATCTATATACTACTGATCTATGCTTGGAAAAATCTTGACTTGTATCTTTGAAAGCTGTAACCTTCATTTAAATCTCTCATAGTTTGCATACAAAATTGACCATTATAAGCACATAGTAAACAATTGATATCCAAGTTTAAACCTCAATACTACTGTGTGAAATAATGGTTTAATAATTTATCAAAATCTTAGCTTTAGTACAATAAACTAACACGCCACTAACTCCTTTTCGTTCCTTGCATAAATCACTTCTCTATATCATACTCTTAGATTATTTCTTAGTCACCATGACAAGTATATGAGGAAGAGTTGACAAACTAAGGCTTCAAGCCTCTCCTGGATAATTTCAAATTCATTTTCTCCATACACACCATAGAGGATTAGCTTAGCCTCATTTGTTTCTCTGTTATATACTCTTGATCCTTTCATTGGTTACATTTTAGTCTATGCATGATCATCCCCATGAAGGTAATGTACAATGACATGTTTTAGTTATATTATATTTAAGTCATCCCTCAAAGAGTAGTCCTGAGAACTACTATATTAATTTTAGGCACCAAAGGCAATAAATTATCTATTATCAATGATTTGGATGTATAAAACAAAAGTAGCAAGCATTAATATGAGGTTTGTTTTCCTCCACTACATCAAATATTTATTTATGGTCACCTATCAGACCTAAAATAATAAACAAAAACAACTTTTATCCACATAGCCCAAAATGGTGTCTCTAATTTTGTTCGCTCAAATTATATCATAGCTTTGGGACATTTGACAGTCTATTTCCTAATCCTTTGGGTCCATGGACTGAGAATATGTATGCATGCCTTAAAATGATCAATCTTTGTATGCGAGGAACAATGTAGTGTTGGTTTTGTTACACCTCATATTAAATGACATGATGAAGGTCAAAGGTTAAATAAGTGATATGGCTATTCGTATAGAGGATGAATACCTGCACATATCTAATCTCATGAAATTCTATCATCAATTGTTTGCAGTGACATATAAAAAAAAATGGGGAATACATAATCCTAGTTGAAGGTTTTGATTTGGTGGGTCTATTTCAAAAACCATATAATAATGATTGCTTCAATGTTCCTATGGAAATAGTCTTGAAAGAAAGTGTGTGGCATCCAATGAGATCGAAATGTCCAATCGTAACCGTCTTCTCATTGTAAAATGGACAAGTTCGGAGGTAATGAACAATAATGGAAAGCAACAATCTTGGGCAGGTTTAGCTTGGTTTTGCCTTCCAAACAACAATGAAGAAGCCTCAACTCTAAAGCTGGGAAATTTTTTAGGAACAGAAGCAGACAAACCACTTGTCAAAATCATACCTGGAGAAATCAATATTTTTTTTCACTAATCATATGTGGGTTGATTCCCTACTCCTGTGGATGGAGAAATGTACCACCTATTTTTGTCATCTATTGCTAATCCTTTTACCCATGAATTTATCACAGTTCAACAAAAAAATTAGAGCTCACTTTTCACTAGCTTGAGTGAATTTTTTTATCATCTACAAACTTCAAATAAAGACCAAGAAGGGAGGGACAAATCACTCCTGCACTCATAGCTTTGATTTCTCAAATGGAGTGGAAATAGGGGATAGAAAATTGTACTTACGAAATACTTTTTTATAGTCAATGAACTCTTGAAACCAATCATGATGTCCTAAAACCAGCCACAGTGGGTCAATCAACCGTGAAGGAAACCAACAGAGCAAAGAAGGAACATGTGAAGGAACCTGTGGATTCATTGGAGTTTCAAGAATCAATCCAATGAAAGAACCAGCAGAAGTCAAATTACAAGTCGTAGAGTATCAACCTGAAGGAACGGTCGGCTCTGTGAGG
>LPNX010316757.1:77795-193069 GCA_001517045.1 Pseudotsuga menziesii | reverse complement strand
ATATATATATTTGTATTTGTTATTATTTATTATTTTGTTATTTTTTTTGGAACATGTAAAAAAAAACCCAAAAATGCCAAGGAGCACATATATTAGGCTTAAAACCATGTCATTTGATGTCAAAATATAGCCATTGAGAAGGCTAAGTCATCGAACATGAGGATTTATTTACTCCAACAAACTACCATCCATTAGAAACATGTCATGTCATTATCAATCCATAAGTAATCATTAGGGAACTCCACACAAAACCCATGTCTCATAATCAATCCAAGGGCTAGATATCCACATAGATGTGCATAGTGGATCAAGTATGTTAAGAGACATCGTGTGATGCAAGGTCAAAACACTTAATCAAATATCAACTAGGAGGATGATCCATTAAGAGAACCCATGCACATATAAAAACTGTTAATAGATGAATCATCAAGCATGATAATCCAAGAGGTAGAAGTGAGTCTCCTACTAGTAAAACATCAACTCAATCAAATGATACTACCATCTCTAATCATATGGGTGTTGCGTAGATGAAGGGTGCCATGAAGATGTGTACTCCTAGTCCGTAAAAAATTTCCACATGTGGCCACTTGTAAACCCCATCCGTTATGATGAAAATCACAAGTGAAACTTTCAGGATACATGCATTATGATTAGAGATATTAGTTAACCTTGGAAATGTATGCAATTATAATAGGATTGTATTCTATGGTTAGAAATTATCTTGACATGTGTTCCTATCTCATTAGAAATCAATTTGACAATACAAACACTTGTGACCCCCTCCCTTGTGTCTCACAGTAATGATTCCTCTTCAATTATTACTTTTCTCGTAGAGTGGCCCTGTCAATTCCATACATTAGTAAGCATTGGTGCTTCATCCATAGACTTCCTTTCATGTTCATATGATCCCATGCCCCATTCCAAACTTTACAAGTTGTCGTTTTCATTCACGACAATTATTTTCCATTATCTATACAGTATTATGATTTAACAAATAAGCTGAGGTAACCCCGTACACCTCTAAGATCTATATGTACAACCCATTTGTATGGTTCATCTATGCTAGGCACTAGTTTTCCAAATGTACCATTCATGCCAATTGCCATTTTTTCTATGTTCACCGACTAAAAGTCCACTTATCCACCATGTCCAAACTCTTAAAAAACAAATTAACAAAGAAATCTCAATACAATCAAATTTGAAATACCTAAATATGAAAAACAAGATGATAGAAAAACTACTATGTGGATTAATATAATCTAAAGTTAACATCTTTTTAAAAATGTACATTAGATATTTTTTCATTCACTAGTTATGTCTTTTCTTTAGGTCTACATTTTTGTATATATAACTTCAATTTTATCATAATTTTAAATTAAACTTATTAGATTTTTAACTTTTTATTTTTTATTGAATTTTTTTATTTAAAGGTTTTTCTTTAATACTCATCATTATTGTATTTGAAATAATGTTTTGACTTTGTCTCTTAAACATTTAATTATTTCATGAATCAAATTCTCAAGACAATTTTTAAGCATTAACTTTCAAGGATAATGTTATATAGCTAAAAGTGTGATATGTTGGCTCTTAAACCTCTTCAAATTTAAACCACCCTATCTCATTTTTAATATAATTGTTTTAAAAAATATTAGTTTATTATGTTTCTCTCACTTCATGGCATATTAAAACAAATATTCAAACATATATTGTTAAAATATATACATAAAATAAATAATACACATCAATTTCTTAAGTGAATCAATAATGAGAAAATATAGATTAACTATTTTGAGAAAAAATATACACCAAATCATTGCATATGGATTGATATTTTCAAACCCAAGGTCAATTTTTTTTTCATAAATTATCTTGTTGCAATTTATCATATCTAGAGAATTATAGGATTAAACTATTTATAATTCATATGTGAAACAATATAAATAGTCCAACCCCAAGTTTAAAGTGTTTATTGGACTAATAATATTCTAAATGGAATGTATTCCAAAAATAATTCATGTAATAAGATTTAATCTTTAATTTAGGTGGTTAATAAAACACTATAATAATGAAAAATAAGTGTTTAGGTGTGCGTAATCAAAATTTATTGGAACTTTAATAGCAATTTGATTTAAGGTTTTTTGGAGATGCTTTTAGGTTTTTTTCTTATTATAGGGAGTTTTTGAAGAGGAGCAAATTTGTTTCAAATAAGATAATGTTTAATGATAGGATTATGTAGAAAGTTTTAATTATTTGAAAAATATCATCTTTAATTTAATTTTGATGTATTTTAAAATAATAGTTTATTAATTTTAGTTTTACATAAAATGTGAATTTTTGAAATAAAAGATTGATAATTGTTTTTAATAGACCAAAACAATAAATTTTTCAATAATAAAAATAAAATCAAGAAATAAAAAAACATATTTTCAATTTAATTAATTAATCTATCGGTATGGTTTTTGCTGCTCGAATTGTTAGTGTCAGCCATGTTTGATGATGACGATGAAGATGAAGATGGTGAACACGATGTTGATGGCATATGAAATGATGAAGATGATGATGATGATGAAAATGATGATGATGATGATGACGACGACGATGATGATGATGACGGCGACGACGACGATGATGAAAATAATGATGATGATGATGATGATTTTTGAGTTTGGAAACCCTCCCACACCGTCAATGCATTCGTCTAGTCTAACCATGCCAAATTTCAGACCAAGCCGACACAATATATATATAAAATTTCAACATTGGCCCCACATAGAACATTAATTAATCTATAGGTATGGTTTTGTTGCTCGAATTGTTAGTGTCAGTCATGTTTGACGATGAAGATGATGATGAAGTTGATGATGATTATGATGATGTTATTTATGACAACGATGATGATGATGATGACAACGATGATGATGAAGATGACGACGATGATGATGATGATGATGATGGTGATGTCATATGAAATTATGAAGATGATGATGACGATGACGACGATGATGGTGTTGATCATGATCATGATGATGATGTTTGAGTTTGGAAACCCTCCCATGTTGTCTATGCAAGTGTCTAGTCTAACCATGCCAAATTTCAGACCAAGCCAACACATATATTAAAAAATTCAACGTTGGCCCCACGTAGCACACTAATTAATCTATAGGTATGGTTTTTGTTGCTCGAATTGTTAGTGTCGGTCATGTTTGAAGATGATGATGATGATGAAGATGGTGATCACGATCTTGATGTCATATGAAATGATGATGATGATGATGATGACGATGACGATGATGATGATCATGATCATGATGACGATGATGATGACGACGACGATGATGATGACGACGACGACGATGACGATGATGATGGCGACGACAATGATGATGATGATGATGTTTGAGTTTGGAAACCCTCCCACAATGTCAATGCATGCATCTAGTCTAACCATGCCAAATTTTAGACCAAGCCGACACATATATAAAAAAATTCAACGTTGGCCCCACGTAACACATTAATTCATCTATCGGTATGGTTTTTTCTACTCGAATTGTTAGTGTCAGTCATGTTTGGTGATTATGAAGATGGTGATCATGATGTTGATGTCATATGAAATGATGAAGATGATGATGATGATGATGATGACAATGATGATGATGATGATGACGATGATGATGATGACGATGACGACGACGACGATGATGATGGCGATGATGATGATGATGATGATGTTTGAGTTTAGAAACCATCCCACACTGTCATTGCATGCGTCTAGTCTAACCATGCCAAATTTCAAACCAATTCGACACATATATATAAAATTTCATCATTGGCCCCACGTATCACATTAATTAATCTATAGGTATGGTTTTTGTTGCTTGAATGTTTAGTGTCAGTCATTGATGATGATGATGATGATGATGAATATTTGTGTTGGAGCCTTCATAAAGGGGTTCGTATTCCTTCTCAAGAAGAGGTATATCATGAACATCATCAAAGTCATCAATATTTTCATGATCATCGTCATCCTCATCATCATTAACATCAAATGAATCATGGATAAATGTATTTGTATCATCATATTCAACTATATTATCAGTATGATCATCTTCCTCAATAGGATCATTAACTTATTCTCCATTAATCATAGCTCCATGTTCCTCTGTTACTTGCTCTGAAAGCACTTCCTATGGATGATATGTCATAGGATGTATTTCCTTTATAATTACATGAATAGATATAAGTTAATATAGAAAATATTAAAATAATACATACATTTACCAAAGCAAAAAATATAAAAAACCTTATAATGTTAAACTTACAAATGGACGACATTCATTCCGCCCCCTCAGTGTTTTCATGTTCCCTATGATGTTTTGTGGCTGTTGTGATCAATATTCTTCTCCTATTAAAACCCTTGCATTGGATACATGGACAATAACATTTACCATCACCCCTTCTTTTTGCTGCATCCCATAGTCTAGCAATCAATTGTCGATTTTTTTTGTTTCGATCAGGAATAGTGTTATTTGACATTTTGTCACAAAAAGATTAAATGAATACTATTGAAAATCTTAAAAAATTAAGGTCCACACATCACTATTTCCGCAAATGGTCATTTTATCAAAGAATAAATAATTTCCGCAAACCACCCGTCGAAGAATAAAATGATATCCACAAACAGTCCGTCGAAAAATAGATAATTTTGAAAACCCTCCGTCGAAGAATAAAACAATTCCTCAAACCGTCCGTCGAGGAATAAAATAATTTCCACAAACCATTTGTTGCTTTTATAGAAACCATGTCATAATGTTTTTGGAATTTATATTTTTCAAATTGAACTCTCGTCGGATAACCAACGATATGAACGTAGTTACCATTGGGAAAAAAACCATGAATGTCGCATATCCGACAAAGTTTGAGGTTTAGGGTAAAAAATGTGATGAAATTGGAGGTCAAAAATTTGACAAAGATAGTGGTCGAAAATTCGATGAAGTGCCAAAGTTAGGTGTCGAACCTTCGAAAAGGTGGAAGGTCAAAAATCCAAAGAACTGTGAATATTGAAAATTCGATAAAGCTTTATGTCGAAATTCGACTAAATTTGTAATTTGAAAGTTAAATTTGACAAAACATTAGAGTTCGTTGGATGTCATCAGATTTTGGGTTCAAATATTTTTGTTCCCTTCTCATGGCTGCGCTCTAGATGCTTTCCCACCACACAACCAATGCATGCACCATTGGAGGATTTGATAGGAGGAAGCCCTCCCACCATGACATCCTTGTTTAATGCATGGAGGTATTTGTAGTTCATATGGCCAAATTTCTCATGCCATGACTTGCTGGTTTCATTGGAATGATACAAAATCACTTTCCCACTGGAATTTGGAAGAAATTTGGAGAATTTATACATCCTAGATTGGTAATCAGCATACCCTAATGCCACCATTTTATTGGAGGAGATTTCAACTATCTCAACCTCATATGGAGTAAATATTACTCTCTTGGATTCTCTAGTATGTTTCATTTGGTATACTGACAATAGGTTTTCTACCAAGTTTGGTACATACACGAAATTAATGAAATATCCATCTTCAAGATTGATATTTCCAACTCCCTTATCCTGGATCTCAGAATCACCACTCATTCAAACAGTTGGGCCACTGTACAAATACCTGGATGTGAATAACTCTCTGACAGAGGCCATGTTCTTTGATGCTCCTGAATCAATGATGAAGGTGGAGGGATCTGAAGAACCTGCAACCAAAGCATGACACTTATCCTTGTTTTCAGAACCTGAACTACCATCCTTCTTCCTTGTGCCCTATGGGACTAGGATGTTGTTCTTCTCCAATGGATGCACCATTGTATCAATGGTTTTATTCATGAAAGCACTCTCTGGATTCCATCCCTCATGGTAGTAGGTGTATTTGGTATTCTCCTTTCCCTTCTTGTCCTTTTCCTTACAAGAATTCGAATCCCCATCAAGAATTTTGGTTATGTCTGGTTTCTTCTTATCTGGCTGTTTGGAATCCTTGGCTTTCTTCTTGATTTTGGATGCATTCAAAACCCCCGTAGCAAGAGCTTGGTCCTTGATTGTTTTGATGGTTCCATTCTTCACTATCTTATATTTCTATTGGCTCAAAGACTCCATGAATCTTGTTAGTGTTGGAATTTGCCAATTTCGAATGGTTAGCTTGCCAGAATGAAATGTGCTAACAAACACAGAGTATTATGTCTTGAGATTTGAAAGGATTGATAGTATGAGTTGCTCTTACTTATTATCAATTCCACACTGCTTGATTTGAAGCACTAAATACTTCAATTTGGTGAAGAAATCTTGGATGGTATCATAATGCGTTGGGCTCAAGGTGATGAGCTCATTTTCGAGTTGGTGCCCCCTCATTTCATCAGTTTTCCCAAAGAGAACTTCAATCCTGAGCCAAACTTCATTTAGGGTAGCTAAAATGTCAATATGAAATAGGATTTCTCTCAAAATGATGAGACATAGCATTCCAAAGGCTTCATTAATTCTATTGAAGTATTTCGACTTCTTTACAGCATAATTTGGCTCAACCCCATGGTGACCCTGTAGAGACCCTTGGATATTATTTGGATGACCATCTCTACCTTCCATTTAAATTAATTGAATGGAGTTAGCAAGACATGATTTTTCTCCATTTGTGCTTGTGCTAGTGGTGAGAATTTGTTGAATGTACCTACAAAAAACACTCAAATCTATCTGGAAAATCCCTCAATGTGTAGCTTAAACAATATAGATTGGTATGAAACTCCAATAATATCTAATACCATGTGATAATTTTATTCACAGCTATATCTAGGATCACAATAGACTCTCGCAATTCGAAGTAGTTTGCAAAAACCAGCAAAAAAGCTTGAAAGAGTAAAAATTACACACACATATGAACACAATAGTGGATATTATTAAATTGTCTAACATATGAATGTGTTTAGATCATAAATATATTATATTAGGAATAAACCTTGAGGCTTAGGAAGCCATTTGGGAGTGTACATGTGTCATGGAAATATTTGACCTCCATCCCCCATAGGTGGACCAATCAGCTCTCGATTCACCCCAAACATTCATGAACCATGGTGTGAACATTGGTGAGGAACACTAGGGAATATATGAGTCCAATATAGCTGTGGGTGTGGCTCAAGGTGAACAATAAAAGCACTAGGAGGCAAAAAATGGGCTAAAGACAACCTTAGCGCCCCTAGTCAAACCCAGAATCCCAAAAACAAGCAAGTAGCGCTCCAAGGAAATAATGAGGGCACGCATGCTATAGGTTGACCGAGTAAGAGTTTTGGTGTGTATGTGAATTGGCCAAAATAACTTCTTCACCTCCTAGACCAATTCCCCCAAGTCTAAACCATAGCAATCAATGCATAGAAGCAACACAATTTGGCTAAGGTATAAACTAAGGTACTAAGGCTGGAATATTGTTATAACATCCTGTTTTAATTGGATTTACATATTGGATACTATAGACTATAACTTTGAAACTTTCAATGTAGATATCATCATATTAGTATAAATAACTTCCGTAGTTTGCTTATGTAAATGAATTTTGTCAGGCATTGGGATTTTCTGCAAATTATTCCTCATTTTTGCAACTCTGTTTTGAGTATCTACTTCCAGATTCAATGTATTTCTTACATGGTCCTTCACAATGACCAACGAAACCTCCTTATCTGAAATGTTTTTTACTTTAGAATAAATCTTTAAATAATTTTCTGAAGAAACATTCTTGTCCTGTCCATATATAGCATATAAATCACTTCTTGATTTGAATCTATCACTAAAACCACCCTCCTGTGTCTTTGTAAAACTATACTCCTGAATCTAAAAATCCAGGCCTTGGATTTTTTATTTCATATTCTTGCTTCCAACCTCAACCATCTCTTTATCTGAATCTATCTTCAGTCTTTTTGATGCTTCTGAGTCTCCATCTTCAACTTCCACAATTTCTGAAAAACTTCTCTTACCAGTAATATCAACCCTCCTAGGAGTTGGTATAATCATTGTTGTTAATTTCATTATAGCTGAAGGATTTGCATGTAAACTTCCTAAATTCTACACATTTGACTGGTATGCCATTAAGTTAGCTCTATCAACTAACCCTTGTATCTCCTTATGCTCAAATGCCTTGTTTTTATTTTGTTTCCTTATCTGAGAAATAATATGATGAGGATCATAGTTAATATTGGTAGATTTCATGAAATTCATAACCTACAAAATGCCTTCAACCACTAGGAGAGAAACATTGTTTTTATGATAAAGGGACCTACCTACAAAGGAAACTTAATTTTAGAAGCCTTTCTAAATTTCAAGAAATGCTTATTTTCTACAATAAGTTTTTGTCTGATGAACTCCAAAGAAAATATCTTGGGTATAAAAAATGCAGGAATAATATATGGCTCATGAAAAAAACCATAGAATTTGATAATGGTATGTTCCTTTAGAAGGAACCAAACTCCAACTCTTTTATCTAGGGTAAACTGCAACATTTCTTCCATCTTAGGTAAAACTCTAGGAAATATGTTTTGGAACATTACTCTGTACACTTCTGCCATTATAAGATTCATGTAGTTGAAGGTATTGTTCCTGATTTCATAAGTAAATAATATCTATGGGAACTACAATTTTTCCTCATTGAAAAATAAAAACATTATGACTAGGTAAGATTTGAACCTAAAATGTCTTGTTGTGTGGAAATTCACCAGCTGAGAATGAATATTCTCAACTAAGAACTCATCAAATTTAAGGCAACATTATTGACTAGACTTTGACTCAAGTTGATACATGCTCAATCTAAACAACATACTCAAGAGGACCTCTCGAACAAATTTATCAGTATCCAACCCTAAAAATTGACTTAACAAGGATATGACCCACTGGGATTCTTCATTGAATATGTTAATGTCAAGGGGAAATGTTTCAGTTGCAACAAAAGAATTCAGATTAAATATTTTGGAGTAAATTTTTTTCTTTTCTTCTACAGTGGCATGTCTAAATTGCTCAATAAAATTCTCTTCGGCAAAATCTTTGAGGTTTTGAGTAAAAGACTGGGATACTTCCTGTGAGTCTCTGAAAACTAAGGCATTAATAGGGAAAATGATTTTGGAACTATTTGAATCCATTATAACACACTCATACTCAGAATAGTTGGATGCACACCAGGCAACAAAATCCAGGAAATTGAGGGTTTGGTCTGGACAAAAATATTGAAAATGAGACCTGCAGACACCATGCATGTCAATTCCTTATTCCTTTAAGGTTTTTAATCTGTTTTTAAGTTCATGGACCGGAACAAAGGAAATAACAGTATCAAAAATATCACCATCCCTATCTTCGAAAATTTCTTCCAACATGCTAAATTCATGGACCTATGTTTCAATCTCCCTTTCACCTTCCATTTAAAAAAAAAATGGTGGGTTAGCTACGTGGCCTACCTGGAAATTGATAGCTGGAAAGGTATATCCGATTTGGATTCCACAGGTGCAGGCATGTTCCTTCCAATGCATAAAAGACAAATAACATACAAACACATGACCTTTTTCCTTTATAATATTCTCCATAAGTTGTTTCAGGATCACGAGAGGTGATTTTTCCCTACTACCTTTCACCTAGCGGAATGATTCTCCACCCACCACATGGAATAAGGTAAGAATTATGTTGGGCCATGGCTAATCTGCTTCCCGTGCATGTTGTAGGCATGAAACCATCCTCCACTGTTGATCCCTCTAACCTTTTATTGCTCGTCGTTGATAACATCCAACCTTTCATCCTTCCCAACGGTCATTTCGTCGATCACTTACCCTTTCATCCATTGTGCAACTTCCCCCGATGGATTCACTGTCTACCATCAAGCTTTTCACTCCTCAAATCTGGACCGTCAAACCCTTCATCAAGTACCACAAATAATTTTTACCTTTCCTTAGTCACCTTCTATCTTCGAACCTATTGTTCTATGGGAAAAAAGAAGATTTTGGTCTCCTCTTGACTACCCGACCTCTCCAATACACGGTCATATTGCTACACTCCAAGACACACAATATCCTAATCTCATGTCAAGACCCTCTTAGTTATTGTGTATCCAAACTAAGCTAACAACTGGCTCCAACTGGGGATGATATCCTCGCTATGAGGTAGCAAAGAACCCACAGACTAGTGCCAATACTACTATCCTCTGTACAAGTTATTATTTTTAAAAACAAAAAGGTAACTCATTTTTCTTTTCTTTTTCTGTACATAAAATTAAAGAATGAAAAACCTCCAGATCTTAGGGCCTTCAACTTCAGGCTTCAAATATTTCTACCTATCATCCATACTTAACTTTAAAGAGTAAATATATACAACTAATGTACAAAAAAATTGTCACCTTCAAGACAAATAGTGCTTCAGAAACCTCCCATTCATAGGGCCTACTTTAATGTCAACTCCATTTTTATTTTGCAAAATAAAACAAGTTTCTCCCGTGTATGCAACAATAATGTATGGACCTCTCCATAAATGATCAAACTTGCCATGTTTATCCTCCTTTCTTGCATCCCACTTCAGAACTAAATTATTAATCTAGAACTTCCTCTCTTTCACTTTCTTGTCAAATATTTTCTTCATCTTTTCTTAATGAACCTACACTCTGTCATATGATTTCTCTCTCAATTCACATAGCTCTATTATTTGATTAATCCTTCTTTGCATGTGGTTTGGTTCTTCATCTTGTTCCCGTAACAACTTCATAACCGACAAACCTAAAGAAACTTGAAATGTTACTTCTACTCCATACACCAATTGAAATGGTAACTTGCCAATGGCCCTCTTAGTAATTATCCTCTCTTCCCATAAAGCATACTTAAGCTTGGTGTTCCATGCTCTCTTGTTTTCTTCTAGTAACTTCTTTATGATTATCACCAAACTTTTATTTGAGGACTCAACAAGCCCATTTCATTTAGGGTAGTATGATGTTGAATGATTCAGACTTATATGATACTTGTGGCATAAATTGATCAGTTTCTTAGACTTGAAGGTCAATGCATTATCTGTTACTAACCTCTTGGGACACCCAAACCTAGAGAGAATTTTATTTTTAAGGAAAATGATGATAACAATATTTGTAGTTCTTCTAGTTGGTGTAGCTTCAATCCATTTGGTGAAGTAATCTGTAGTAGTCAAGATCCACTAGTGTTGGCTAGAATATTTGGGATTAATCTCTCCAATAAAATCTAACCCCCACTACTGAAATGGTGCTTCCACTGAGATTGGATTTAAAGGTAAGGGCATTAATTTTATTTTTTCCATAAAAATCTGACATTCATGGCATGTTGTAACTTCTTTGTACACATCAAGAAAAATAGGAGGCCAATAAAAACCTACTCTCAAAATATTATTGACAATTACCTTCCATGAATGGTGGCCTCCACATACTCCCTGATGAAATTCCTTCATAGTTTGTTGGCCTTCATTTTCAAGTAAGCAATTTAACACAATGCCTGTTGGGTATTTCCAATACAAGTACTGATTCAAAAGGAAAAACATTTTTGCTTTCAGCTTCATAGATATGGCTATAGTATTGCTCAAGTTCTGTAAAACATAAACAAAATCACTGTACCAAGGAGACAGAAAAATATTTATTACCTGCAATTCTAAGCCTGGATCATTTGAAACATTATAAAGGAAATTTATCTTCAAGGATTCACAATTTGCTTCAGTCATTAATTTGGCTAATCCCTAAAATTTTACCAATTTAGTGTGCTCAATCTCCAAATCATACTCCAACAGTATTGCAATCCATTTGGCTCTCTTCCCTTCAGGATCTAGCTGAGTGAGGATATTCTTTATAACATTGTTTGGTACATAAGTGATGATATGGGAATGCAAAATATAAACTCTAAAATCCTTCTGTAATTTGATCAATGCATAAGATTGTTTTTCCATAATATCATATTCCAGTTCTACATCTCTTAATATCTTACTAAAGAATGCATCTCTCAAGTTAGGTTGTTTTGCAATCCGTTGATTTTTTTGTAACAAGACCCCAACTATGGTATGCTCTGAAGCAAAAGAGAAGACAATGAAATATTTGGAGAAATATGGGATAATCAAAATATGTGCTTCTATTATTTCTTTCTTGATATCATTGAAAGTTTTTTAGCTTCTATGGTCCATTTAATATCACTATCTTTTCTCAGCATATTGGTTACACTTCTTAGGATTTATGCAAAACTTGGAATGAATCTTCTCAGAAAATTTACCTTCCCAATGAAATAATGAATTTCTTTTTATTTCTTGGTATGTCCACTTTCAAAATAGCCTTCACCATGTTAGGATCAATTGTAATCCCATCCTTTGATATGATATGGCCCAGTAACTTCCCTTCTTGCATGGTGAAATTTGATTTTATGGGGTTCAAAGAGATACCAAACCTCCTACATCTCAAAAATACCTTTTCCAGGTGTTTGATATGATCCCTGACAGACTTTGAAAAGGATATAATGTCATCCATATATACTACTACAAAATTTTCCTTTTCCTCATCAAATGCAATATCCATTTCCCTTTGAAATGTTTCCCCTACATTCATTAGTCCAAATGGCATCTTAGCATACATAGAATTTCCCAGTGTATTGTAAATGTTGTGTTTTCCTGATCCTACGGGTGAACCTTTATTCGATTGGATCCTAAAAACCCATCCATTATTGAAATTCTCTCTACACCAACAACTTTCTGTAAGATATGATCCATCTTTAACAATGGGTAATTATCGTTTAGAGAAACTTTATTTAAATTCCTAAAATAAACACACACTCTTATGTCTCCATTCTTTTTTCCAATGGGAATTAAATTGGCTACCCACTTTGAGAACCTGAGTGTGACAATGATTTTGGAATTAAATAACTTCTTGACTTCTTTTCCAATCAAATAAAGTAACATGGGGTTTATTCTCCTGAGTTTCTTCTCGAAAGGTTTTCACCTGGTTTTATTGGAAATGTATGTTGTATGATATATGTATTTTAAGTCTTCATAATTCCATGCAAAAACATCAGAGAAATTTTCCATCAACGCAATGTATTTATTATTTTCTTATTTTGGAAAGGATTTTGAAATATTTATTACTTTAGGTTGGTCCTCTGTTCCAATGTTTTGATCCTGAATCTCATCTTCATAGGGATGCACTTTGGGGTTTTTTGCTACATCATTTCTATCAAACAACTTTTCTAAAGGTATGAGTCCTTTTGGAATAAAATTGTGTTTAAGTTGAATAATATCCTTTTCACCAATCATACATTTCATATTTCTCTGTTCCTCATCTCCAACTGCAAATCCTTAATCATCTTCAACATTTTCCAAATTCTGATTCTCTCCATCAATAATTGTATTAGCAAATTCATTTGACATTTCTAAGAATCTTTTAATTTGCAAATTACCTTGAAAAACTTTCCAATATTTGGAATTATCAGGAATGGAGGGCCTATTCACAACTTCATTTTTATATTTCCTATTTGAATAAACATGAATTTTAAAATTTCCAGCAACAATTTCCAAACAATATGCTATCTTATTTTGTATTATATGGATAACAATTTCTCTATGCTCATTGAAAAAATTCCCAAGCATATCCCAAACTTCGCTCATATATGCTCTCATCCTCGGTGCTTGGTCTAATAACTACCATTTGCTTGATTATCAACCAACTCTAAACCTCCATAAACATCAATCCTACTTGATTTCAACTCTTTTAATGCATTTAACCCTAAAAGCAAAGCTTCATATTCAGCTACATTATTTGTACACTCAAATGTTAACTTAAAAGAATAAACCTTAAATTCTCTGTTTGGAAAAATGATCCAAACACCTGCACCACCAGCCCCTTCTTTAGTTATTGACCCATCAAAATACATGGTCCACACTCCTTCTTCTCTATAGTTTTTTTCAAGGACTTCTTGTCTCTTGGAAAGATATTTATCCTCTTTCTGCTCATCTACTACTGGTAAGTCTTCTTCAACATGCAAATCATTATAAAAAATGGAAGACCCTACGCCAGTGTCAACGGCATACATGGGATGATTATCGAGTATTTCTTGACTATTAACCACATAGGATTATCTCTTTTCTCTGTATAACCCCCTGTATTCTTCAAAAAGTGGGATTGTTGCATATGACATGTCCATTTGCAGGGTTCCTTTTATCTTTGAATACCAAGACCTAGAAAACAACATGCAAAAATTTGGGGGATATCAACAACCACTACATCCATGATAATATTCTTGGAAGGAATTTGGGCAAGAGTGACTACTAAATATTTAATCAGACCCAAACATTTAACCTTTCTAGAGTTGAAAGAAAATAAATCTTTGTATGTCCTTGTAATTTCCAATCCCAAAATTTCAACTACCACTCTTGGCATAAAATTATGTGAAGCATAACATTGTGAAGGATCATATCATAAACATTCACGCTCACATATAATGGTGGAACATCTTCTTCATTGCTTTTTTCTATTCCGGGGCCAATAACAATAGTTGTGCCATCATCATTTAGTTCTAATGTATCAGGGTGGCATTCTCCATTAGTTCTGACCATCTTAGTGATTTTTTCTCTATACTCATTATTTTTTCAGCAATTCCTTGAAAGGAATGGAAATTTTGATTTTTGATATCTCATTTTGCGAACTAAAGGGGGAAACTGTTTTATCATTTTCTTTTGGTATTTCTTTTTTATTTTCTAGAACTTTCTTTACAACATCCTCTTTTTGTTTTGCTTTATTTTGTTGACTACTAGAAGGCTGATTTGGAGGAAGCCTTCCTTAATTTACAACTACATCTCTATTTCTCAAGTTTAATTTCCTTTGAAGATCATTTACATTATTTTGATACCCTCTTTGATATTGTTCTGTCTCCAATTCAAAAGTATTACACTTGTCATCCTGAGCAAACATGTTATGCTCTTCTTTTGTCAAATATATCTCAGAATCTACATCATCATGTAGTTCATTATTCATGGTATCATTTTCTTATTCTTAATCAACATAGTTATCTGGGAAAGGGGGTCTTACTTACTAGTCTTTTGCATTTCTTGGATTCCTCTAATCTCTTTGTCTAATATGTGGTGGAGGAGGTCTCTTAAAATTATGATTCATAATTTGTGGCTCAAGATCATTTCAATTCTGAGGCCTATTTCCAGGGCCAATCTGTCCATAAGTCTCTCCATGGTTCTCATCATGACATCAAATTCGACATTTGTTGAAGAAGAGGTTGAGGGTTTATTTTATTCTCTGGCCTTTCTCCTATTTTCCTCAACTCTTTTCTTCATTTTACCAGAAGCCATTAAATTTGACTCCACTTCTAATGTATCTTTGAACATAGTGTTAGGATTATTAATCCTCCCTTGACCATACTGTCTATTAGATTATATTTTCCTAACTTAGGAACCTTAAATCATTATTTGGGTCCACTAGTACCATTGGGTCCACTTGGCCTAATGGGGCCACCTATATCAGTTACTAGAGTGCGGGGAACACTTATAGAGGTTAACTGCCACTTATTGCATGTGCATGCATCAGTTTGGGTGCCTCCTAGACCAATCCCTACATTTTAGGAGCAACTGGGAGTCTCGACACCAACCTCCATCAGTTAGGTGGAGTTGGAACTAGTTAGTCTTACTTAGCCCCCAGTTACATTCAATTACTTATCAATCAGTTAGCAGGCGCTATAAATGCATGGATAATGCATGGCTTCATGGGGAGGAGCACTTTTCCTACCTACCACACTCAGTTGCACTGAGTTAACTAGCTATAACTGATTGATTAAGTTGTTGGACATCAGGGAGTTGATCTTTGGACTCATACTTTGTCAGTTACTTCACAAATAGTTAGCTAGAGCTAGTAATGCATGGCTAATGCATGGATGCATGGGGAGGAGCGTTTTCCCTCCCTACCACACTTAGTTGCACTGAGTTAACTAGCTTACACTGATTGATTGAGTTATTGGACATCAGGGAGTTGATCTATTGGACTCCAATATTGATTGAGAGACCATGAGTTAGAGATTCAGTTAGATACAGTCAGATCCACTTGGTAGATTTGAATTACTACCTAATGCATTCAAATTATTCCTATTTGTAACCTATTGTACAATGGATTTATTATTGTGAATGATACTATAAATTCCTGAGCAATACTTGTTTGTTTCCTATGTGGTTTGTTTTGTTCATTTTGTATCTTCATTCTCCATTATTTTCTACAAACATTATTAGAACTATCTGCTTGAAGATCTAAATTGAATTCAAATTCTAATATGGTATCAGAGCCTTCTCAGGAAGGGTTTCATGCTTGTTTCTCCCCTGTGACGAAAAGCATGATTCTAACAGTTCATATGTTTTAGTGTTTTTGCAGTGAAGTTGACAGGTGCTACATAGCTAGTGTGAAGCTTTGTTGCAAGTCTTCCAGCCGGAGAAATTATGAGTTCACATAATCCCGAACCATAGATCCTCACAACTTCCAATTATCTTGATTAGAAGGTTGATATGCATCTGGCCTTGCGCAAGCATGGCTACCATAGGATCATACATGTTAGATTTTTAACATTAAGCTAGCATAACATTAGGGTCTTTAACTGAGACAACAACAAGCACAACAATCAAACACAAGAGACAATGAACATAGTGTTTTTCCTTGGGGAAACCATAAATGGAGAAAACCCCACAACTTCCTCAGAGATAGAATCAACACCAAAAGTAAAACCCCAAAACAGTAAGATGATCTCCCGACAGTAGTAACCTCTTTCTTCCTTGCCCCAGTGTCTTTCTCTTCCTCGGAAATGCACTACAACTGAGTGTGGATGAGTGTATATGATAAATAGAGAGGCCAACTCTCTATTTATACTAATTCCTGACATGAATAAAACCCTACTAGGGCCGACCTCTCTAGGAGAGTCTAATAACCCTAGTGCCCCGGAATGTGGGGACTTTAACCCTTAGACAATAGGAGGGTTACCCACAATGACTTGACATGACTTGTTTACATTATAGATCCTCCCGATAGGAACATCGGGGCATGACATGGCACAAGTACATCCCGAAATAAACATCGGGTTACAATACATAAGAAATATAAGTGAATACATTCCAAAGTTACAATTACATCAACACTCCCTCTTAACTAGGAAGGTATTCTCTCGACACAATTTTCATCACTGGTCTTCTTCTCTAGATCATCTTGTCATCTACATTTTCAAGTCATCTTCGTCTCCAAGTCATATTCATCTTCAATTCATCTTCATCTTTGGATCTGGATCATCACTCGATCTAGATCATCAACACTAGATCTTCACTAGACATAATCACTGGATATCATCACTGGATATAGATAATCATTGGACATCATCACTGGATCTGGATCATCACTACTGGATCATCACGGGTGCTATCTCATGATTCTTCTCGTCACAAAAAGTTCTATAGAGCCAGCCCTTTTTCATGCCGGTTGTAGGCCTAGCCTCCATGTAGGTCTTCTTCAACGCTTATATCTGACACCAAGTCAGAATGGCCTACCCAGCACTCACATCTAATCATGTAGGAACCAATCCTATAATCACATAAGAAAGGCCCAGCACTCACATTCACCTGCATGATAGGACACAACAACTATCATCTGTGAAAAGGATCAACACTTACAACCACTAGCATGATAGGACACAACTACTATCATCTGTGGAAAGGCACAACACTCACATCCACCAACATGGTAGGACACACCTACTACCATCTATGGAAAGGCATAGCACTTACAATCATCGTCATGGTAGGACACACCTACTACCATCTATGAAAAGGCACAACACTCAGATCCACCAGCATGATAGGACACACCTACTATCATCTATGGAAAGGCCATCACTCACATCCACCAGCATGATAGGAAACACCTACTACCATCTGTACAAAGGCTCTGGACTTACATTTGATCATGTGGGAACACATCCCTTAGTCACATCAGAATGGCTCTCAATCCCAGACTGAGGATTCTTGGAACCTCACCAGGTAGCTCCATTCCAAGAATGGCGGTAGCCCTTATATATGACACCAAGTTAGAATGGCCAGCACTCACATCTGACATGGAAGGAACCAATCCCATAACCATGATAGAACGGCTCAGCCCTTACATCTGATCAAGTGGGAAAACATCCCTCTATCACATCAGAATGGCCATGCACTCATATCTGATCATGTGAGAACACATCTCACGGTCATATTAGAACGACCCTCAGTCCCAGACTGAGTTTTCCCGGTACCTCACTAGGCAGCTCCATTCCAAGAATAGCAATAGCCCTTATATCTGATCATGTAGGAACCAATCCTCTCATATCTGACATGGAAGGAACCAATCCTCTCACCATGACAGAATGGCTCAGATCTTACATCTGACCATGGAAGGAACCAATCCTCTCACCATGACAGAATGGCTCAGCCCTTACATCTGACCATGGAAGGAACCAATCCTCTCACCATGACAGAATGGCTCAGCCCTTACATCTGACCATGGAAGGAACCAATCCTCTCACCATGTCAGAATGGCTCACGGAATCATCACTTCCCTTTAGAGGTAACCTTGATCTAGAGAACACCAAGCTTCTCCCTGAAGTACTCAAACTTCACCCTAGCCAATGGCTTCATCAATATATCAGCTATCTATTTTTTTGTCACAACATACTAGAGCTTCACTGCTCCCCTCTACACCATATACTTGATATAGTGATACTTGATCTCGATATGCTTCGACTTGTCATGGAACATCGGGTTCTTTGACAACTTCACACAACTCTAGTTGTCACAATATATACAAGTAGCATCTAACTAAAGATCAAATAAATCAAACAGTAGCTTCCTCATCCATACTGCCTCACAACTAGCTAAACAAGCTGCGACATGCTCTGCTTCAGCTATACTTAGTGCCACACATGATTGCTTCTTGCTAAACCAAGAGATCACACCTGATCCCATACTGAAGTAACACCCTGAAGTGCTCTTCCTATTGATGGCACTACCTGCCCAATCTGAATCAACATAAACCTCTAGGTTAATCTTCTGATTCGACTCATACTTGAGCCCATAATCAACTGTACCCCTTAGGTACCTCAGAATATGCTTTACAACAATCAAGTGAACATTTCTCAGATCTGTCAGGAACTGGCTCAAGGTGTTCACATCAAAGCAAATATATGGTCTTGTGTTCATCAGGTACATCAAGGACCCAATCATCTGACGATACATCATAGCATCAACCGACTCTAATGAAGCATCACTCAATAGCTTCAGGTTTGATGCCATAGGTGTGGCCATAGCCTTCCATTCCAGCATCCCAAACCTCTTCAGGATCTCTACTGTATACTTCCCTTGTCCAAGGGATATTCCATCTGCATTCTGCGACACCTCCATGCCTAGAAAATAATGTATCATACCCAAGTCCTTCATTTTGAACTCAGCAGCAAGCTTCCTCTTTGTATCAACAATCAACCCATCCATACCTGTTACAAACAGATCATCTACATACAATAGGAGCATCACTGGGTTTCCATCTTCAACCTTGTAATAAAGATTGGAATCTGCTTTACTCTTAGTATATCCCAAACTGGATAGAAAGCTGTCAATTCTATCGTACTGAGTCTTGGGTGCCTGTTTCAAACCGTACAAGGATTTCTTCAATCTGCATACATGAGACTCTCTGTCATGTGTCTCGAAACAGAGTGGTTGCTCTACATATACTTCCTCTTATACTACACCATTCAAGAAAGCAGTATTGACATCCATCTGGTGTATCTTCCATTTCATTACTGCATCCAAAGCAAGTACTGATCTGATGGAAGTGTATCTGGCTACAGGTGCAAAATTTTCTTCATAGTCTCTTCCTTCTTTCTGGGAGAAACCATGAGCAACAAATCTTGCTTTATATTTTTCAATGCTACCATCTGCAGCATGCTTGATCTTGTAGATCCATTTGGAAGTTACAACCGACTTCCCTTCTGGTCTTGGGACAACATCCCAAACATCATTTTTCATGATAGATTGAAATTATTTGATCATAGCATCCTTCCATTATTTCCGTTCTGTCGCTTCTTAAAAATTGGAAGATTCTTTATCGATGAAATCACATAGTAATGCTACATACCCGGAGCAGGATCTAGTCCTCTTCCTTTCTCTGTGATTCTCTTCTGGAGCCCCATATCTTTCTGCACCTTGGATAATTTCCCATACCCAAGCAAGTTTCCTCTTGTGAGGATTCTTCTCCTAAGGTGGATCTACGGGTCTTTGTGGTTCTTCAAATTCTCGATCTTCTTCTTGAGTTTCTTCATTCATGGTTATGCCATGAATTCTGGGTGCTTCTGCTTCTTCAGGTTCTTTGGCAGGTCTCTTTATGGATTTGTTGTAAGTTGTGTCTTCATCAAATGTCACATCTCTGCTGATTTCAATCTTCTTGAATCCTGGGAAATATATTTTGTAAGCCTTAAAGCTTTCAGAGTATCCCACAAATATACCCTTCTTTCCTGAAGGATCTAATTTTTTTCTCTTCTCTTTTGGAATGTGTATGTACACAGGACAGACAAATATTCTGAGATGGCTAACTTCTGGTTTCTTGCCGAAGAAGACTTATTCAGGAGTACGGTTCTGTACATACATTGCTGTTCTGGCAGCTTCTACCCAAAGACGGATAGGAAGATCTTGATCATGAAGCATAGCTCTTGCGGATTCCATGATAGTTATATTCTTCCATTCTGCAATCCCATTCTTTTGTGGATTATAATGAGTGGACAACTCCCTCTTAATCCCTGAGTCTTTGCATAACTCTTTGAATTCATTCGAAGTGAATTCTCTGCCATTATTTGATCGAAAGGTCTTGATTTTATTTTTAGTGTGGTTCCCGATCAAGGATTTGAATTCCTTGACCTTATCGAATACTTCATCTTTGTTCTTCATGAAGTAGATCCATGTCTTCCTAGAAAAGTCATCAATAAAAGAAACATACTATACATACCTGCTTAGTGAGCTTGATGACATAGGACAGCATACATCGGAGTGGATGATTTCCAAGATTCCTTTTTCCTTGCTCTCGCTACTTGGAAACATCTTCTTTGTCTTCTTTCCTTTCTCACATCCTTTGTAGACCCCATCATGTTTTGCTTGAATTTCTGGAAGACCTTCAACAACTTTTCTTGCAATTGGTAGTGCTCTGTAATGCACATGTGCAAGCCTTCTATGCCAAAGCTCATTTGGATCTACTGTGTCATGGACCAAGGCTTGTTCTAGATGGCCCTTCAATTTGTACAATCCTCCTTCTTGTTCCCAAATCACTACTGCATCATTGATAGTCTTTCCTTTTGGCCACATGATGACTTGACCATCTATGAATGCAACCCTCATTGCATCTAATGTAGATATGGAGAGGAGGTTCTTCTTTAGTCCTGGTACAAACAATACTTCCTTCATTGTCATAGACTTTCCAAAGTCTAGCTTATAGGAATATTCCCCACTACCTTTTATTGGATACTAGTAGTCATCTCCTAGCTTCACCTTGTGAGGTGATTCATGTTCTGAAAGTTTCACAAAGGATTCATTGAATCCTGTCATATGTTTGGAAGCCCCACTATCTATAAGCCAATCATTGCTTCCATGAGTAATGTTTCCCGTGAGAGCGGAAATCAAAACATATTCTTTCTCGCTTGAAGAATCTTCACTTTCATATCTGGTTCTCTTTGATGAAGGTTCATCATCCTCTGCAGCATGAGCATGATGTATTCTCTTGTTTCCCTTCTTCTTGTGAGAGACATTTTTGTTTCTAGGACATTCTCTAGCATAATGTCCTTTCTCGTCACATGTATAACATCTCATCCTAGACAAATATTTTCTAGAGTTATCTTTATGAAAGGACTTACCTCTGGGGGATGAGAACTTCTTCTAGGTTTCTTGGAGTGAACTGTGAGAGCTTGATCTTCACTTCCCATCTTTTCTTCTCGAGCTTCTATCTGAGCTTCTTCTTGAGAGCACTCTTCCCATAGTATGCTGAACTTGACTAACTTCTTTCTAGCATAGATTCCTTGAATAAAGGAGTCCCATGATCTAGGGAGACCATTCAAGGTGGTCATTACAATCTCTGCATTTTCCACTTCTTCATCTACTACTTCTAGTTGTTCCTTGATCTGAGAAACTCTTGTGAAGTAAGACTGGATTGTTTCTGCATTCTGAGTCTTCACATTCTTCAGTTGGTTTCTCAGAGTCATCTTCCGGTTTATGTTCTTCCCTTCAAACAATTTGGTTAGGGCATCAAACATAGCTTTAGGTGTCTTCAGGGAGGACACTTGTGGTATGAGGTGATCCTTGATAGAATCAACAATGATCCTCTTTGCCATAACCAACTTCTTCTTATGTAAGGCCTTTGCCTCATCTCCCTCTGGAACTGGAACCTCCTCACTGATATAGGAGTCTAACTCATTTTCTTCTAGAACCAGGGACTAAAAAGTTATCAGCTCCCTCAATATTTTCATCAAGCTTGGTATGATGAGAAATATTAACTGAGAACCTCAAATGGAAATACAAAAGATTTAGATCTTACTAGGTCAAGATGTCAGATTTGAATTTGGAGCTGAAATCCTACAGTGCTGGTTCAGGAGCAGATTAGGGTTTTGCTTTTTCATAGTTCTGTCCAACCAAATGCTTTGAATTTGATCCCTAACTTCGATTTTAGGGAGGATATTAATCCAGTCCTGGGCTCACTGAAAAATTCCACTTCTATGAAAATCCCTAATTTTTGGCAGTAGTGTCGGGTCCAAAACTGGAAAACCTCAGAATTGGATTCTGCTTCGACAGAAAGATGCGCCCTAAGGAGGAGAGTTATTCCAACCTTATTTTGCTGAAAATATGTGGAGAGAGATCCACAAAGTAGGAAGCCCTAGTTCCCGCAGCTACACAGTGTCTTCTTCTCAGGTTAGCTCTGATACCATGTTAGATTTTTAACATTAAGGTAGCATAACATTAGGATTTTAACTGAGAGAACAACAAGCACATCAATCAAACACAAGAGACAATGAACACAATTTTTTTCCTAGGGGAAACCATAAATGGAGAAAACGCCACAAATTCCTCAGAGATAGAATCAGCACCAAAAGTAAAACCCCAAAATAGTAAGATGATCTCCCGACACCAGTAACCTCTTTCTTCCTTGCCCCAGTGTCTTTCTCTTCCTCATCTATGTGCTACAATTGAGTGTGGATGAGTGTATATGATAAATAGAGAGGCCAGCTCTCTATTTATTCTAATTCTCGACATGACTAAAACCCTACTAGAGCTGACCTCTCTAGGAGAGTCTAATAACCCTAGTGCCCCGAAACTGCGGGGACTTTAACCCTTAGACAATAGGAGGGTTACCCACAATGACTTTACATGACTTGTTTACATTATAGATCCTCCCGATAGGAACATTGGGGCATGACATGACATAATTACATCCCAGAATAAACATCGGGTTACAATACATAAGAAATATAAGTGAATACATTCCGAAGTTACAATTACATCAGCAATACATGGATGGGAGGCTGAACCTCATCAACCGGTTGAGCGGAACAAGTTTCTGAACCATTGTGATGAAGCATTCAGGTACTTATGTACTTATATATCCATAGATATCCTCTTCCACCTAGAAGGATTGAGGACTCAGAGAGAATCTTGGGAGAATCTTGATAGCTTGTTTAACAAACAAGATGAGCTTCGGGGATACATTCTGGAGAATGAGTTGGTATCTTTACATCCCAACAGTTTTGAGACTATGGAGCAATTCTTTACTAAATTCAAGTCTCTAGTACTTCAATGCAAATAGTGCAGAATAGAGCGGAAGGATGAGCATAATGTCCTTTCCATACTCAGTAAACTAGGAATTGAGTATTCTATATTTGCTTCCATATTTCATTCCAATCAGGAAAGCTTTCCTGATTGGAAAATTTCTTCATTAGATTCTTTTTCTGAGTCCTTAATCAAGGAGCAAGACAAGTTGATTCGAATGGGAGTCATTAAGACCTTTGAAGATCCAGCTTTCCTTGTTAATGAATCTTCCAAAGCAAGAAAAGGGGACATCAAAGAAGAAGGATCCAAAAGCATCTGATTTGAATCATGAAACTTTCAAAAGGACCTTCGTCTCTAAGAAGAAAAAGGAAAAGTGTCCCTACTGTATGAGGGGTTTTCATTCAGAAGACTCGTGCATGAAGAAGAACCTCGACCATATGAAAGATCTATGTGTTTAGAACAATATTTCCCTTCTACGAAGAGTAGTGATTTCAGATGATGAAGAGCAGACTAAAGAATATGAGATATGCTTGCATGCAAGCCTCTCTCCATCGAAGGCTTATGTGATAGATTCTGGAGCATCCAACCACATGGTTCATTTCCATGGAATACTTCATCACTTTCCCTGTATCAGGAGGACCTAGAAGTCAAATGGGATATGACTCTAAAATCCCTGATGTTGAGAGAGGTTCATATAAAATTCATCATGATGATTTCATTCCCTCTCCTATAGAAAAGCAAATTGTTGAAGATGAAGAAGCATATTTTTTCCTACAATCAATTCGAAAGGAAGAAAGTATCCATGAAGTGACTCCTTCTCTTGTTGCTCCAAAAGTGTATGAGATATCTGATATCTAATATCCTCACATGGCCCAGAAGAAGACATTCGAATATCTTTTTGTGAAGAAAAACAATCCTTCCATTCTTTGCAAAAATTCTCTAGTAATTCTTTAAATTTTTTGCATAGGTTACCGGTGACTGTTTTTTAAACGGTAGAGGAATTTGATTCCTTTGTCTATAATAATGTTGCATGTGTGAAGATAAGTAATACCACTGATATTTTGGAAATAATATTATATTATAATGGTGATCCATTCACTCTCATTAATCTAGAGCTTCCACTAAATTTCTACAGGTTTGCGTGCACCAAAAATCAGAATTTTGAAGAAGGAGAAAACTGTGCATCTACCGTCTCGGTGGAGCAAAGTTTTGGATCTGATATGAATATTTTTGGATCTGATTTATTTTCTGATATGATAATATGTGATTCAGGTTACAAGATTCAATAGATTCCAGTATTGCTTATAATTGGTTTCACCAATTTTGGTGTGACAAATAAAGCACCACAAGTCTCTTTCAATTTTGTTGTTGAGGATTCGATGTTAGTTCTTTCTTATGAATTTGCTGATATCATATTTTGTGAGTTATTGGATATTTCTGAAGCTATATCAGATTATGGAGCTCAAGAATTCACTCTCCGCATTCCTAGGGCTTCGGCTACCTTTGGGCACATGCTCATCTCCTCACAGAACTAGTAAAGAGGGAGACATTCTGCATCTACCTGGACACTTGCTCCTAACACTTGGGGCTGATTGTACCACTCATGGTTTTCTGTTCAAGGCTGAAATATACCAGTTTCTTGGGTGTTCCTCATATCTTTCAAATTCTCAAGCACCTTCACTCTCTCTTCATATGATTTCAGTTGCTCTACATGGGTCCCGTTTTCATCGTGCATATGCTTATATTTCTGATTCAGTTGAGTGCATTGTTCTTATTCCAAAGAAGAGGATTCATCCAGACATAAAAACCTTGTTTGGATTCATGGGATCACCTACACAGAACCAATATACTGTTGTTGCATAGTGCTGCAAATAGTAGCAAAAAATTTCACAAGGTTTTTTCAAAATTTGTATTCCTGCTTATTTTGAGGGGGGGGGGTGTTCCCATGAGGTTTTCCCCTATTTACTCGGTTTTATTAAGCAACATTATTTATTTTATATTGTATTTGGGTGACCTATGGTCTTGTTACCAGGGTCCACAGTTTTTCAAGTTAGGATTTAGGGGGGGTGTTAGGATTATTAATCCTCACTTGATCATACTTTCTATTAGATTATATTTGCCTAACTTAGGAGCCTTAATTCATTATTTGGGTCTACTAGTACCATTGGGTCCACTTGGACTAATGGGGCCACCTATATCAGTTACTAGAGTGTGGGGAACACTGCTAGAGGTTAATTTCCACTTACTGCATGTGCATGCATTAGTTTGGGTGCCTCCTAGACCAATCCCTACATTTTAGGAGCAACTGGGAGTCTCGAAACCAACCTCCATCAATTAGGTGGAGTTGGAACTAGTTAGTCTTAGTTAACCCCCAGTTACATTTAGTTACTTCTCAATCAGTTAGATAGCGCTAGAAATGAATGGATAATGCATGGCTGCATGGGGAGGAGCACTTTTCCTACCTACCATACTCAGTTGCACTGAGTTAATTAGCTGTAACTGATTGATTGAGTTGTTGGACATTAGGGAGTTGATCTTTGGACTCATACTTTGTCAGTTACTTCACAATCAGTTAGCTAGCACAAGTAATGCATGGATGTATGGGGAGGAGCATTTTTCCTACCTACCACACTCAGTTGCACTAAGTTAACTAACTTACACTGATTGATTGAGTTATTGGAGATCAGGGAGTTGATCTGTTGGACTCCAATATTGATTGAGAGACCATGAGTTAGAGATTCAATTAGATACAGTTAGATCCACTTGGTAGATTCAAATTTCTACTTAATGCATTCAAATTCTTCCTATTTGTAACCTATTGTACATTGGATTTATTATTGTGAATGATACTGCAAATTCCTGAGCAATACTTGTCTGTTTCCTGTGTGTTTTGTTTTGTTCAGTTTGTATCTTCATTATCCATTCTTTTGCTGCAAACATTATTAGAACTATCTGCTTGAAGATCTAAATATAATTCAAATTCTAATACATAGTAGGTAAATTAGTTGATTTTGTTTCTCTTAACAATAAGACAAAATCACTTTCAAAGGCATCAACATAATGTATCTTTGCAGATCGTACAAGGGGTTTTATATAAGCAGGAATTGAATTATACACCCTCATGAAACTACTAGAAAAATCATGCACATATTCAGAATTTAACTTTTTAAGATTATTTAATTGCCCATTGAGGATCTGTAACGGACTTTTCTTGTCTTCCCATCTATCAAGAAAAATAGTTTGAAATCCATCAAAATCGGGAATAGATCTTGCAGGGAGATCTTTGAACCATTTCTTTGCGTCTCTAGACAAACTTTGGGAAAATAACAACCTCATCTTAGCATCATCATAGTATACCTCTTCTAGGTCAATGAAATCATTAAATCTGTCAACATGTTGTTGGGCTATAAAATTTCCCTCCCCATTATATAGTGTGATTCTTTCAACGTAGTTTTGTGGGAGGTCATGGAAAATAGTTGGTAAAGAAAGTGGGGAAAACCTAGCAGTTATAGTTCTAGGAGGGTTTTGAACAAGATTATGAATTTTTGGCTGATGGTTTTGAATTGGTTGCTTCCTTTCTTCTATTTTTACATTTTTTTTCAAGTTTTTCCAAAGGGATTCTAGGAGGTAAGACTGAAATCTATTTTGATCAACTACAACTTTATTTAAATCAGTTTTAGACTTAGATTTTAAAAGAGACTTCAAATTGCACATCCAAATCAAGAACTTGCGTAATTAAAAGTTCGTCTTGAGATAAAGAAAAATACCTTTCTAACTGAGAAGGAACCTCTTTTTCTCTCCCTTTTCATTTCCTTAGAATTATTCCTAGATATTCCACAACATGTAAAGTTTCAGGATTATGATTACCTCTTGTATGAACTCTTCCAAAATTCAGGATTTCATCTTTGAATCAACTCTCTTGAATATCAATGTGAAGTTGCCAGAGAAAAAGTACAACCAACTTCAAATGAAAGAACTCCTGCTTTCCAACAAAAATTCTACTCTTCTTGAAAACTGACATTCTTCCTAGGGAATATTTGAACTCTCGCTGCCTGGCAACAATGCCAAGATGTTATCACTCATAATTTATCCTTTGATTGTGGAAGGATAGGAGGAAATATGGCTTCTTTCCTACCAGAGGGATATCTCAACAAGTAAATACAAAGGCCATATATATTTTTAAAGAAACGATTTTAATGATTGTAATGGATGAAAGAAGTGGGTATCATTTGGCATGGAGTAAAAATCATGATTTATTATAAATGGCAGTGCTTTGCAATAAAAATTTCATCACAGAGGCGGGATAGTCACTCTTTTACAATCTATTTCTTTATTGTCTAGTGGTAAGGAAGAAAAATGAACAGTCCATTAATACAGGCATCAGAAGATGAATCCAATATTAACTTTAGAGGAATCTTGTTTGTGAATACTTGAAATCAAAGAACCAAAGCATATGATTATGAAATATGATTCAATAGAAACTTATTCAAGTATGAGAGATAACAAAATGGAAAAGGATAACAAGAAACACATTCACATGAGAAAAAGGAACTACATACTGCAAAATAATAACACGAGAATCTATGATACAGAAATATGTTTGCTTGGCTCTACAATTTTATTAACTTGAAATATCGGTTACAAAATGAATCTCACTCTCCTAGGTCCCAACCCCATTTGCATTAAAAAAATTACTTTTATACATAAAAATGCTCCTCCAGTTGATACCTAAAAACCTATATTCTAAAAGTAAGTATTTTGTAATTGCCATATTACATCTCTCAATAACTTTAACAAATTAAATCTTCCTAAATACTAGAAAATATTAACTTCTTAGTCCTTTAATTCCACTTTAAAGTGGTCCTTGTCATGTCTTCGACTCAAGTCTTGAAATGAAATTCTTCATTGATGTAGCCTGTCATAACCCCAAATTTTCACAAAAATTTAAAATTTTTAATGTAACATTAAATGTCTAAAGTCATCGTTTAATAACTACTAGCGGCTAGCGAAAAATGAAACAGTTAGCAATATGTAGTGATTAATTTTGAAAATATAAAAAAACTACTACCTCTTTACTTTTGATATGTTATATATATGATCTGCATTCAGTTGCTTCTAGCTGTACTGAAGATTTTCTTTTGTCAAGTAGGTGAGAAGCTATGTTCTAAACTGGGGCTTACTTAGCAATTGCTAACTCAGCTGGATTTCTGGTTCTTATAGGTTCAGCAGGTAAATATTTTTGAACAAGTAGGAGATTGTTTTTGCGTTAAGTCAAGAAGTACTTCTTTAGCATAATAAAAATGCTAGAGCATAAATTGATTAATAGAAAGTAAGGCTACGATGAGGTAAAGTACTTCCTTTGTTGTTTTTGAATCTAAGACAGTATTTTAAGTTAGTCTTTTTAAGACTAACTTAGCATACTAATGTATGCTAATGTATTTTACCAATATCCTTAGCATAATAATGTATTTTACCAGCATGAATTCTACTTAAGTTTTCGTTTTTATTGTTATATGCCAAGTTACTCACAAGTTCTACTGATGAGCATAGGGCTCATAAATTAACATAAAAACACTTTTACTGAAGCATGAAATTACTGCTATTGCTATGTCTAATATTCAATGTGATGTTTTAAGCATGAATATAATTCTAAGACCTTCAAGGAAAAGTTTACAATAGATCACAAAGCTCTACTTTTAATTCAGCTCTAGTAGAGAAGAATTATCAGCCTGTTTATTTGTATATAGTTATGACTATCTACTTGCACTATTAGTCATCAAGTTATAATTTCGATCTTTCAAGTTTCATCATGTCACATGTATTACTGTAATATTATATTACTATATCACTTAATAATATTACTAAGTGATTTTACCTTTAACCCTAGGTAGTCTTACTACCTTGTAATTACTAAGTGTAGTCTAAATATATTGGTTTGATTTATTAAGAGTTTGGTTCTTTATGGAAACCAAAAGAACACTAACTTGCAAGAAATCTTTCAACCATAATACTGTCGACTTTAAGCATTTGTAAGAGTTATGCTAGTGTAGAAATACTACCTAACATTTACCTATATAAAGTTGAACTAAAGACAATGACCTTACCAGCTTTGGTTTTACATAACACTAATTCTAAACATAGCATTATTCTTTTAATACAAGGTTTGTATGAAGAATCATTAGGAGTGCTATTGACTAAAGGTCAAAGGCATAACTCCAATATTGATCTCCATATATATATTTTACAAATAATTAATTTCAAGGTTTTCAAAATGCAAATGTTAACGATACAAACAAATGGTTTTACTATTGCTTGATTGTAATGTTTATCAAATGCAATGATAGGAATTGAATTTAAAACAAACATTATCATTGTGGTATGATATAAATCATTCACAATAATTTGTGTTCACCTAACATTGCAGGTTGACTATATGAATCGACCCACTTCTAATTAAAAATTTCGGTGGGCGCGTGGATGAGTCTCCACCATGCAATGGTCGATTTAAAAACTAACAAGAAACCCTATCCTCTTCATTATCCTTTGAGGGTTTGGCTCTGTGTTGTTTGGGTTTCTTCGCGGCCATGGGAGGCTCGCTAGTTCACATTTGATAGCTCCATTTGGGTGTAATATAGTGCTGTAACGTTGTGCAAGAGTTGTGGGATTCACCATTTGTATCTTGGTTTCTTTCTGAAAGTATTGTAACACTATGAAAGTGGGTTTTACTCTGTCAGTAGTCTAGAGTTCTGGGCATAGCGTTACCCTTTCCTTTGCTTGTAACCTGCTCCATCGTCTGTGAAAGTATGGAATGTGAACCTCGCTACCTCTGTCACAGGTTAGCACGAGGGTTTCATTTCTTCAAGGTGCAGTTTATCGAACTGGTTCAGTCACCTCCTCGGCTCCAGTCTTCTTACTTACATGTAATAGATTTACTCTGTTATTATTATTAATTTCTAGTTACAGTTTTAACAATAAGAATACAACTTCTAACTAACGCATTGGTCTTGTTTTTGCAGGTTACAGTTACAGCTTCAAGCATGAAGGAAACTTCTCTCATGTTGGTGAAATTTGTGGCCATAACGGGTAAGCCCCGATTTGTCGTGGCATCTCCCTACTTGCAAAGGTTATTGGAAAGTAAGCCCCGATTTTTCGTGTCATCTCCTTGCTTGCAAAGGTAATTGGAAAGGAGTTACAGTTTGAAGGGAAGCATGGCTTCAATTTCTCCAATGTTTAGATGCTTAGTTTATGTTATTACTTAGTTTTGTTGTTAAAAACCCTTGCATGTTGCTGGGTAGCTCCGGCTTATAAGTCGTGACTTGTATGTAGTTTCTTTGTTTTGTAAAAGTGATTACAACCTTATGGCTTGATAATATCATACTCTGATTTTTAATATATGAGGTTTTTTCCTGTACTCATGGTTTTAAAATGACTCTTGTTTCGATTCTCCAGTTTGTTCAAATCGATCTTTTAAATGTTAATACTGTAAAATAGGTTTTCCTTCTTCAACTGTCAGTGAAGTAATTTATTGTTAAAGATATCTTTTATAAGTAAATGGTATTAATATGAAGACTGTGGAACAGTCATAATGTAAATTTATAAATTTTATATTATCAGTCCAGAATTTAATAGTTAGGGTTTAATGGAAATGAAACCCTTGTGTAAAATGTATTCTTAAATAATTTATTATTTGGGCATTGTTTCTTGTTTGCCCCTGTTTCGCTATTACAGGTACAATGTTGTTTCATTATCTTGTTAATGAAGTATTTAAATTAAGTAAGTTTATAAATATTGTAAAGTTTTAAAAACAAGACTGTATTTAGTCTACTGCACAGTTTACAAGTTTAGTCGAAAGGGTTTCAACCCTTAGTTTTCCATAGGTAATAACCTGTCTGATTTTTAAATTTTAAAAAACACAATATAAATAATTCTTAGTTATTTTGTTTAGTACTTATAAATATATTTATTTTACTTTGAAATTTATAATTTTTTAGAGCTCTGTAGAGAAAAGATTTATAACCCTGAAACTTTGTTTATTTTATCTAAATAAGGGTTTATAAGAGAATATGGTTTTTAATAAATAATAGTTTAAATTTTAAGTTAATATTTTCTAGGACTGTTTAGTTGTTAACTTGTGTACATATTTTCTTGAATAATAGTTATTATTTTCTGTAAACATATATTTCTTAATAGTATACTAATACTGTGGTACTAAGTATATTCTATTTCTTTCACCTGTATTTTCATCTAGATAGACTAAAATAAACAGTAAATAAGAATAAACTATAACACTGCTTTTCATTGTACTGTAAACCTTGAAATAAATTCTATTTGCATTTTCATGCAAATACATAATCATATTTACTATACTCATTCCATTACAAAAATTATATCATTTTCCTTAAACAATCTAACTGTGCTAGAGTACAACCTATAACCAGGTGTGGAAAAACACAGCTTAGAATTTTAAATCCTTTCTATTTCATTATGTTCCTAAATCATTTTCATTTCCATTAACAGTCCAAATAGAATACTAACTCAAACATTTCACAAACTTAGAACTATTAAAATTCATGTAGCATATAAACTAAGATTTATTGAACTAAAACAGTAAAATAAAATAACATAGAACCTATTGAGGACAAGATGACAACAGCTTTATGAGGTCGTTCCTCCCTACCAATCTCTTGGATAGCGATCAAACAACGCTTCCTTAGGACCCCCGAGCCTGTTCCTGGTCTTCTTGGCTGAGAATTGGGTGGAGAATGCAACTATAGAACCCTCTGTCAACTGACTAGTTCAATACCTCAATAAAACACTCTGCTCTTGACAGTATGATATTCAGCTTAAAAGCTGCAACTAGATCAATCAGTGTTATCCCCTCAAACACTTTCCATATTTCCCTTCCATTGAATTTCTTTGAAGTACATTCATTCCCTCTGAATGAGCACTTATCTAGAATAATGAGCAGCCTTAGCTCTCTTTAATGGGAATTTTTATAAAGATGCGCAGGTATTTTGGGTCAGTTTTCATTAATTGAGCCACTTGCTCTGATTCCACTTTCTTGGGGAATCATGACCACAAATGCAGGGAGGTTTCCACCTTCAATAGTTGGAAGTGGTTTGAGGATGCTGCCACATGTCAGTTTGCTCTCCACCCAGTCTCCTCCACCAATTTGACCAGTAAGCACTATTTTAACAGCTCTCCTAAGCTGTTGTCTCCTCATTTATTTATTTGTAGATAAAATATTCAGAATTTACATTAAATATCCTTGACCCCACTGGTCATCAATTACAACTTAGCATAAAATTCAACATATTTTTCCTCAAATAATATAAAATTGTTTTTGCAAAATTGGGGAATGTGAGATAGCCTATATTTCATTTTTCTAAATGTTTCTATGGTCTTCCATTGATCTCCAAATGGAATTTCAATATTTTCCATCTCTTTAGACAATACCTTCAGCTCCATATGATCTACATAAGAAATAGGTAGTAGTTGGGCACCAATTGTCCTAAATGAATCTACTAGTTGAAAATACACAACCAACTTATCAATTATGACCTTTCCTGTTAAGGATTGAATCATGTCTTTAGAATTCCTATGATCTAACATGGCTTTAACTAGCAAGACCTAATATTCAGACCGGGATACCGGCTTGCCATCTTCATCCCAAAAAGGAGGAATACCTTTTTGAAATAATTCTACAAACAAGCATTTGAAAGACTTAACTTGATGCAACATTTGGTGTGCCTTCACTTGGGAACTCTTAATGTGATGATGTTTCCCAATAACCTTTCTTTCCCAAGTTATGACCACAATCTTATCTTTAATTCCCATTATTCTCAGCTCTTCTTTAGACAAATTATTGATAAAATTTATAGTGTTCTTAGTTGTATCTACTAGTTTTCTATCCAAAGTCTCTTTTACAACTGTGACAACTTTGTCTTGCCACATTTATTATCATCTCTTTATCTTTGATATAATTCAAATAAGGTCTTATTTTTCTGGCTTCTATAATAATCATATCCCAAAGAAGATGTTTGGCACCTTGTAGTGGAAATTGTCATGAAAGCATTTCTCCTAACTGATCTCTTTTGTCCAGCAACCCCTTCTTCTTATTCTTAATTTTTTTATTTCTTCTTCCTTTTTCTTAATCATTTCAACCATCCTTTGATTTTCTATTTTCAGACTCTTTATTCCTCCATCCCTCAAGATGACTTTTACATAGCTTAAACAATGGATTTAGTACTTGCCTTTGTGCTTGGCTGACATGTTTCCATTTGTTTATCCTTTTCTTTCTACTCTCTTTCCTTCCCTAGAGCTAATTGATTTTCATTTAAGAAATCATTTTTAGCAATAAGGAAATATATTTCCTTTTCCCATTGGCTCTGCTCTCCAACAAATTTCAACAGTTTAGCCTTAGTATCATTCAATTCCTAGGGCAATAACTCCTTTTTCTTCTCTAACTCTGTCAACTCATAAGCTTGAAGTAACTAAGTGGTTGGAATCTTCAGTTTATTTTTTAAAACCTGGATAGTGTTCTTTTTATTAGCTAAGATTTTCTTTGTAGCGTGTCCTCTATCTGGCTCACTATCCATAGCAATAAGATCACCCTGAATATTTTTAATTTGTTGTTGATGTATTTTATGTTCCACCTTCTCCTGTTTCAATTGGATTTCCATCCTGGATACTGTAGACTATAACTTTGAAAATTTCAATGTATCTTTCATCACATCACTATAAATAACTTCCCTAGTTTGCTTGTTTAAATGAATTTTGTCAGGCACTGGTATTTTATGCAAATTAAGCCTTATTTATGCAACTCTATTTTGAGTAGCTACTGTCAAATTCAATGTATTTCTTACATGGTCCTTCACAGTGACCAATGCAACCTACTTATTTGAAATGTGCCTTACTTTAGAATAAAGATTTACATATTTTTCTTAAGAAACATTCTTGTCTTGTCCATATCTAGCATATAAATAACTTCTTGATTTGAATCTATTAGTAGACCCATCCTCTTGTGTATTTGTAAAACCACACTCCTGAATATGAAAATCCTGGCCTTGGATTTTTTCTTTCATCTTCTTGCTTCCAACCTCAGCCATCTCTTGATCTCAATTTATCTTTAGTCCTTTTTATGCTTCTCAGTCTTCACCTCCAACTTCAACAAGTTCTGAAAAAATTCTCTTACTAGTAATCTCAACCCTGCTAGGAATTGGTATAATCATTGTTGTTTATTTCATTGTAGTTGAAGGATTTTCTTGTAAACTTCCTAAATTCTCCACATCTGACTGGTATTCCATTAAGTTAGCTCTGTTAGCTAACCCCTCTATCTTCTGATGCTCAAATGCCTTGTTTTTATTCTTTTTCCTTCTCTAAGAAATAATATGATGAGGATCATAGTTAATCTTGGTATCTTTCATGAAATGCATATCCTGCAACAGAACTTCAACCCACTGGGAGATAAACCTTGTTTTTTATGATAAAGGGACCTACCTTCAAAGGGAATTTAATTTTAGAAGCCTTTCTAAACCTCAAGAAATGCTCATTTTCTACAATAAGTTTATTTTTGGTGACTTCCAAAGCAAATATCATGGGTGTAAAAAATGGAGACATAATATATGGCTCATGAACAAAACCATAGACTCTAATAATGGTATGTTCCTTCATAAGGAACCAATATCCGACTCTTTTATTTGGGGTAAACTGCAACATTTATTCCATATAAGGAAGAACTCTAGGAAACTTATTCTGGAACATTACTTTGTACACTTTTTCCATTATAAGATTCATGTAGTTGAAGGTATTGTTCCCGATTCCAAAAGTAAATAATATATCTAGGAACTACAAGTTTTCCTCATTGAAAAATAAAAACATTTTGACCAGGTAAGACTGGAACCTAAAATTTCTTGTTGTGTGGAAATTCACAAGCTGAGAATGAATATTCTCAACTAGAAACTCATCAAATTTAAGGCAACATGACTGACTAGACTCTCACTCACACTAATAGATTCTCAATCTAAACAAAATACTCAAGAGGACCTTTGGGAAAATTTTATCAGTATCCAGCCCTAAAAACTGACTTAATAAGGATATGACCCACTAGGATTCTTCATTGAACATGTTAATGTCAAGGGGAAAAGGTTCAATTGCAACAGAATTATAAGGCTTAACGCTTTTGGAGTAAAAAAAATATTTTCTTCAACAGTGGCATGTTTAAATTGATCAATCAAATTCTCTTCGGTGAAATCTTTCAGGTTTAGAGTAAAAGCAGGGTATTTTTTAAGGATTCTAATATTATATTTAATTATAGTACCTTGGAAAGTATTTTATATTTAAAAAATCATGTATATATATATATAGAGAGAGAGAGATGAATATTAAATATGAGACATACAATTTACTATTGAAATGTGTAAATTTTGGCGAATATTATGATAAAAAAAACATCTTTTATGTAAATATAGGCGATATTAGAGACTAAAAATGACCAAATAATGATTTTTTTAAGTCCCAAAAATAGTCGATTCTCAAAATTACACCCTAAAAATTACCCTGTCAGATTCAATGTATTTTTTACATGGTCCTTTCCAACGGTCGTTTCGCTGATCACTTACCCCTTCATCCATCATGCAACTTCCCCCAGCTGATTCACTGTCTACCGTCAATATTTTCAATCCTCAAATATGGACTGTTAAACCCTTCATCAAGTACCACAAGGGATTTTTACCTTTCCTTCATCACCTTTTGTCTTCGAACCTATGTTTCTATGGAAAAAAAAGAATATTTTGCTCTCCTCTTGAGCACCTGGCCTCTCAACTCCACGGTCATATTGATACATTCCAAGACACATGATATCCTAATCTCACATTAAGTCCCTATTAGTAATTTTGTATCCAGACTTTTCTAACAACGTGAATGATTAGAATAAAAAATCAAAGGTTACTTGCATTTTCAAAGGAATTGTGTGAAAGTGTGTTTCACTGGACAACTAAACTAGTTAGTTTACAACTCATCCCAAACAATTCCTAAGCCCCACAAATTTATCATCTAAAGCTAGGTATGTTTCCTATAGTGTCCCACCTACCTTCAAAAACTTACAAAACTCGATATGGAGCTCTATAACTCAAGATATGGCTCAAATAGTGAAGACAAGTCAAAATCACAATACATTGAGAATATGCAAGATGAATTGTTGGAGACAACAATTTGAATAGTAGAGAAAGGATAATATTTTATTGATTGCAGGTATGGAACGTAATATATGGATGTAGGAATAAAAACCATGACTACATAGACCTCAAACCAAACTCCAAATGATTACAAAATACCAAATGTGCAACTAGTGCACCACAACACACTAGAAACTTCGCTAGATTGGAAACCATACTAGAACTCTAATTTGATGTATTAATACGATCAATGAATGGAATCAATATCCCCTCCACAATGTCCAACTAAAATAAACAATACCACTCCATTTTTTTACAACAGATTAGGGGCCCATCTCCCTAATATATTGCAAGGGGCACATATCCCAAGCATAGAATTGAACAAGAAACTCAACAAAAAAATGATTAATAAACAAGATAACCCCTTCTATTGTGCCTTTTTTATCCTTTTAATATTTAGATACATCCAATACTATGGTCCAATCCCATGGGCATCCCAAAACCATGCACTAGATAGTTGGAAGTTCACAATTGCTCCACTACCTTCATGAGTGTGCCCTCTAACCACATTGACCTTCATAAATGCACCCTCTAACCACCTTGGAATTCATGAAGGTGTCCTCTAACCACATTGATCTTCTTAAATTCTCCCTCTAATCTCCTTGACCAATTCTAACCAACTTGGGTTGTCCACTTGCTAACTAACTTAGACTTGTCCACTTGCTAACTAACTTAGTTTGTCCACTTGCTAACTAACTTGGACTTTGATAACTAGAATCCTTGGTGTCATATTTACTCGTTTAATGTCATTTAATGCATGGGTAAGCACTACTTGGTACCATCATTACCATGGTCAACCCATTTCTTGATGTGGACAAACTTTTCCTTTGGAGTTTTTTTTATCAATTTCCTTGTGCAAGGAAAGCTTTGATCAATTTTAATTCCCTGATTAATTTGGCTTCCCACTCGAACCCATGGGAATCTAATGGGTTAGGATATGGATCCATATGACACTAAGGGGGTACATTACATACCTCCCATCCCAAGACTTCTTTTCCTCAAGCAATTGCAGTCCTGGGTGCTGTAAAATTTGTTCACTTTCCCATGTTGCATCTTCACTAGGTAGGTCCTCTCATTGCACAAGATATTCTTTGATGGGTCTACTTCTTAGGCTCCTTTCTCTAACGTGTTAAATATTCTTTGGAACTAGAACCAAATTTCCCTCATCATCAAGGGGATGAAGATCCTTTGAAACTATCACTTGTTTCCCAACTGGTTTCTTAAGACAAGACACATGGAACACTTTGTGGGTCTTGCTTATATCTAGTAATTATAACTCATATGAACTTCGCCATCCTCCTCACAATTCTATATGGACCATAGAATATTGGAAATAACTTTTAAGCTCCCTTTTCCTTTAAATAATATTTCCTATATGGATGCAATCTCAAGTGCACCAAGTCTCCTACTTGGAAAGTTTGCTTTGTCCTATGCTTGTATGCATATTGTTGGAATTTTTAATTAAAGCAATTATGTTAGACTTTGATTCATTTAACATGTCACATCATAAAAATTGCATGCATAAGGATCACTGAAAGAAAGACATTCAACAGTAGACATAAAGACACAAAATTTCTCCTTTGGGAAACCCTTCAAGGGAAGAAAACCCAACAAACTTCTTAAGTATAGATTCGTCAACAAGTGCAATGTCAAGAAGCTTCTTATCAAACCCAAGAATAAAATATAGATGTATTCCAAGTATTCTACAACCCAAAACAATATTCTACTAGTAGGAACGAACTTCCTTCTTGTTGTTGAAGTGAACTTGCTTGGTTATCAAATGAGAAATGTGCCCCCCCTTATTTTTACTATTTTCTAGATGACTTTTCACTAACTAGGATGACTTCATTGGGGTAGTTTTTCCCAATGTTGGGGAAGTTTTACCCAATGGTTGGGGCAATTTTACTTGGTGACTTCTATGGGGTCAACTTCAATATTTTCACTTGAATTATTTTAGCATTATTCTTTTAGGGTTTTTACCTAATCAATTACAATATAAATATCTCTCAAAGGAAGTACAATAAGAATACAATAAGAATATCTTTCAAAGTTACATAATCTTCAACACATACATATTTTGTTGGTTCTATGCAACCAAAAAAATTGTCCTTGAGTGCTTTGATAAAGTCTTGACTCTCTTGAAGCTAATCCTTGGCCTTTTGGGCCCTACAATCTCCAAAAATCAGATTTGCAAAATTTTGGGCTTCATACCCGTACAAAGCCTGAAAAGTTGGACACATGAAAAGTTGTGTTGTAGCAGAATTCTCCTAAGTTCATCCATGTTATCCATGCTCTTTTCTACCTTGAAAAATAGTTTCTAAGGTAGCCTTCAAGCCATTTATTTACCCTTTCAGTTTGGCCATAATTTTGAGGGTGATATCTTGTTCTAAGGTCCACACTTGTCCCAACCAACTTGAATAGTTCTTTCCAAAATGAACTTGTGAACCTACTATTCCAATCACTTATTATGGTCTCGGGTAGACCATGCAACTTGAACACTTCTTGGGAAAAGAGGGAATCAAATTGGCTTGATGCAATAGAGGATGAAACAAGAAATAAATGTGCATATTTTGTTATTCTATCAACCACTACAAAGATACAATCTTTACATTAAACCTTTGGCAACCTAGTGATGAAGTCCATGGAAATACTCTCCCATTTTTGCTTAGGAATAGGTAGGGGATGCAATAAATGAGCAATATGTGTATGCTCCACCTTATTTTTTGGAATACCATGTATTACCTCACATGCCTCAACACATCATTCTTGAGGCCCTTCCAGAAGAACCGCTCTCTCACCTTCTGATAAGTCTTCATTAAACTAGGATGACACTAGGATGACCGGCCAATTGGGAATCATGAGTAGTTTCTAGTATCTTCTTCTTCAAGGCTCAACCATGCACTAAAAATATTCATTCCTTGTAGTATATGACCTAATTAAGAACCTTGTATGTATCATCATGTATCAATTCATCTATAAACTCACATGCAAACTTATCTTTAGAGTACTCAATAGCTAGTTGTACTTTCCAATCAATTGGAATATGCATCAAAGAAAGAGTGGGATTCCTAGAAATGGCATTAGCAACAACATTCATATTCCCATTCTTGTAATCTATGTCAAAATCATAGGATTGGACTTTTCTTACCCACTTTTGTTGCCTATCATGGAGCTCATTTTGTGTCAAAAAGAGCCTCAAGCTATTGTGATCAATATTCACAATGAGCTTGCTTCCAACCAGGTACTGTTTAAACTTAGCCAAGGAATACACGATGGATAACATCTCCTTGTCATATGTGGAATAATGCCTCTCATGTGGGTGCAATTTTATGCTCTCATAGGCGATGGGGTGCCCATTTTGCATCAACACCACTCCAATGCTTTCTCTCGAGGCATCACATTCTAAGACAAATGGTTGTGTGAAATCAGCAAGTGCTAACACTGGACAACTACTCATCACTTCCTTCATTTGCTTCAAAGCTTGTTCATATTCCTCTGTCCAACAAAATGCTCCCTTCTTAGTGACATTACTTAAGGGTGCAGTAAAATTTAAGAAACATTTGGAAAATTTCCTATAGTAGGTGCATATGCCAATGAAGCCCCTCAACTTTGTAATGTTCTTTGGAATATCCAACCAAGAATGGCCTTGATCTTCTCCATGTGAGCTTTCACCCCTTATTTCCAAATCAAATGACCAAGATAGAGGATCTTAGTCATCCCAAATTCACATTTGGACAACTTGAAATAGAAAGACTGATCTGCCAAAATGGTTATCACAATATCCAAGAGGTGCAAATGCTCTTCCCATGTTCTGCTATAAATCAAGATGCCATCAAAAAATGAAAGAACATACTTTCAAATTTTCTTACCAAACACCATGTTCACATAAGACTAAAATGTGGTTGGTGCATTAGTCAAGCCAAAGGGCATGACTATAAACTCAAAGTGCCCAAAATGACACATGAAAGCAGCCTTTTGAATGTCCTCCTCCCGCACCCTGATTTGATGATATCCAAAGCAAAGATATATCTTAGAGAAATATCATGTTCCATGAAACTCATCCATCAATTAGTCAATCCTTATAATACGATACATGTTCTTGATGGTCTTCTTGTTAATGACCCTATAGTCAATACACATGTGCAATGTCCCATCCTTCTTCTTGACTAGGACCACCAAGGATGAAAATGGACTTGAACTTGGTCTGATATACCCAAGTAAAGTAACTCTTTGATGGATCGCTCTATATCATCCTTGGACCTATTTGGATGCTTGTAATGGTGGATCTTGGTGGGTAGTGTTCCCACCTCCAACTCAATGCTCATGCAAAATGTTGAGAAATGTCAATAGTAGTGCCTTGAGAAGTGACAAGGAATGCAACATCCCACTCAATGTCTCCATTGCTCAATGTATTTCTCATACTATATGAAGAAACAACTTGATTAGGATAGGTGTTGATGTCTTTCAACACATCTTTCTTCTTATTTGGATTTTGAAACTTAATTTTTGGCACCTTGTAGTTCATATAATTCTCACCAATGGAATACAACCATTGGACTCCCAATACCATGTTAGTATCGAGCATATTAACCACATAGAAGATATCTGTCAAAGTATAATCTCCAATGGTGACTTGCAGCTTTGGAATCCATCTAGTACAATCCATACATTTATTTCCTAGAATCATTGATAGTGAAACCATCAAAATTTATGTGGGTAGCTTCCTTATTTCCACCAAGGATGATTCAATGAAATTGTGAGTAGAACCTCCATCAACCAAAACTGTGACTCTTTGTCCTTGCACCACTCCCTTGAATATGAGAGTGTGGTAGCATGGGACTCCTCCAGTAAGAACTACAATATTACCACCCTTAAGTGATGGCTACTCTTCATCTGTTGTCTCATATCCCCCATATGCATCAACTTGATCCTCTTCACTCTCTTCCTCAAGTTTGCTTTATGAGAAGACCTCAATGCAAATTTCCTTTCCCTTAGCACGCGTGTGCCCTAAAACCCATGGCTCATGGCAGCTGAAACATAGATTCCTCCACTCATCTCTATCTATGAGTGTGTTCTCCTTCTTGAAAGTGCCAGCCAAATTCTTCAAAGGAGGTATTTGACCATTGGAATCGGTAGGGATAATAGCTTTGGGAGGATATATTGTCCTTGTTAAGGAATCTTGCGAGTCTCTTGTTATGTCCATTGCATATTGCAAAGTATTTGGTCTGTAGGCCTTGACCATCCCCTTCAATGGATTAACTAACCCCTCTATGAAAAGAAGAATCAAGCAAGCTTAAAATATGTCAGTGACTATCAGATCTAGCTTCTAGAACTATGAAATATAGGCCTTTAGATCACCTGTCTGCTTAAGAAGTGCTAACTCCCTGAAATGCATCTCTAGATCCCAACGATCAAATATGTTTACTAAACTTTTGGTGAGCTCTCCATAGGTGGTCACTCGCTCATGAGCCAATGATCGCATGCCATGGAACCACCAGTCACTAACCTCCCCCTCAAGATGAAGGATAATCATCTTCATGACATTCGTCTCAGACATGGGGTTCAACTACAAATATGTCTATATTTTGAATCGACAAACCGACAGTGCACTTTGGTCAACCATTGAAGTAGGGAAGTGAGATCTTTCTCATGGAATTATTCCATTCATAATTATGAGTAGATCCTTTATTTCCCCCCTTTGGTGTAAGCTTTAGTTGAAGATCACATTAGTTATTGAAGCTCCCAATTAATCTTCTGCATTCTTAATCTAGAGCTTGATAACCAACAATCAGAGCAATCATTGAAGTAGCACCCTCATTTTGTGCTTCACATTCTTCCTTATACTGATAAATGAATGTAGGAATGGTGGGATTTGCTAGCGCTTGAAATCATGAGGCCAATTGTGAGGCCTTGTCCTTGAAAAGAGAGTCTCACCACAGGCCTTTGTTTCCTCATGGTGCAGAATCTGGTTGCTCCCTTCACCATTCTTAGATCCATGCTACCACAACAAGATCTCCATGTCTTGCACTAGCCTCATGAGTATATCATCAAGTTGTTTTTCCAAGGCTCTGAAGTGGGATCTCATCTCTTCCCGATTATATTCCAATCTTGGTGTTTCTCTTTCACCTTGGATTCATGCTTCAATTGAATCTTCTTCCCAATATTCCACAATCGAATGCTTTGGATTGATATTCCTGGGGATGGATTTCTCTTTGGACTCATTAAGGATTACCAAGTGCAGGTGTAGAGGGCCATGCTATGATACCGCTGGTGTTACCAATTCAAAAATTATGCACACTAACTCCAATGTAACAAACTGGGATAGATTTTTTCCTACTAACTCTAAAAATCCTCAGACTTCCCCAAAATTTCCCAAAATGAATATTGGAGTATACTGTAGAATTATGACAGGCCAACAAGATATGTTAAGGTGGATCTAGAATCTATCTTGATAAATGCACATTTTCTGGGTATGTCGCGTCTAGAAAGGCTCCTTAGGCTAAACCAAAGGCTTCAAGGAAATAACCCCATGAATTTTGTGGAAACCCAATGGTTTTTGGTGAAAATATGGATATATATGACTATATCAAACCCCCAACCAGATACAAGAATGATCAAACTAAAAAACAAGGGGTTGCTTGTATTTTTAAAGGAATTGTGTGAAAGTGAGTTTCACTGAATGAATGAACTAGTCAGTTTACAACTCATCCCAAACAGTTCCTAATCCCCACAAATTTATGATCTGAAGATAGGTATGGTCCCTATAATGTCCCACCTACCTGCAACAACTTACAAAACTTGATATGGAACTCTATAATTGAATATATGGCTCAAATAGTGAAGACAAAGTCAAAATTACAATACATTGATAATAAGTAAGATGAATTGTTGGAGACAACAATTTGAATAGTAGAGAAAGAATCATATTTTATTCATTGCATGTCTGCTACATAATAGAAGGATGTAGGAACAGAAACCATGATTACATGGACCTCAAACCACACTCCAAATGATTTCAAAATATCAAATGTGCAACTAGTGCACCAAAACACATTGGAAACTTCACTAAACTGGAAACAATACTAGAACTCTACTTTAATGCAGCAATATGATCAATGAATGGACTAAGTATCCACTCCACAATGACCAACAGAAATGAACAATACCACCCCAATTGGTTACAACATATTAGGGGCCCATCTCCCTAATTGATTGCAAGGGGCACATCTCCCAAGCATAGAATTGCACACGCAACTCAACAATAATTTCGATTGGAAAACAAGCTAACCCTTGCTAGTGTTCCTTGGTGCTCCTTTTAAGCTTGAGAGACATCCAATACTATGGTCCAATCCCATGGGAATCCCAAAACCATGCACTGGATAGTTGGTGGTTCATAATTGCTCCACTTCTTTCATGAGTGTGCCCTCTAACCACCTTTACCTTCATAAATGCACCTTCTAACCACCTTGGCCTTCATGAATGCGTCTTCTAACCACCTTGACCTTCATGAATGTGCCCTTTAACCTCCTTGACCATTTATAACCAACTTGGGTTGTCCACTTGCTAACCGGATTTGACTTGTCCACTTGCTAACTGACTTGGACTTGTCCACTTGCTAACCAACTTAGTTTGTCCACTTGCTAACTAACTTGGACTTTGCTTACTAGAATCCCTGGCTCCATCTTGACTTGGTTAAATTCATTTAATGCATGGGTAAACAATACTTGGCTCCATCACTACCTTGGTCAACCTCTTGCTTGATGTGGACAAACTTTTCCTTTGGATTTTTTTATCAATTTCTTTGTGCAAGGCAAGCTTTGATCAATTTTAATTCCCTGGTTAATCTGGCTTCCCACATGAACCCATGGGAATTTAATGGGTTAGGGGATGGATCCATATGGCACTAAGGAGGGGATATTACATAGTCAAGTGATTGATGGGAATCACAATGAGAATAGATTCCCTCAGAAGAATCCAGTAACCTTGAATTGAGTCTACCTAAACACGCATTGCAAAGGTGACCAACTTCTCAATACAAATTCCCTCTAAAGGGAATTTGCCAATAATCGAGTCTCTGCAACCAAGACCCATCAGACCAAATAATATCTACTTCTGTCAACAGTCCTTTAGCCAGGTCCATCTCCAGAAAATTTCATGGAATCTTTTTGTCAGTATCTAGAAGTTTTTCTTCCTCAACTAGGATGAAGCAACCAATTGAGTTACCAACTTCCATAAAGGCGTCCAAAGTCCACAAATGAATCGAAAATCCAGGTAGAAAAACCCAAAGATGACACGGAGAGATTTTCTCCTTCCATAAGTCAAAACCAAAGTGCCATCTACTAAAACCCAAAGACCCTTTTCCAATTACCCAAGTTTTAACAAAAATAATATGCAAACTCTCCCTTATCTGAAAGTGGAAGCAAATCCATCCATTCATAAGCATACTCACCTTAGGGATATAATTGATGATAGGTTCTAGTGAGTCTTCATCCATTCTATAATCTCAACATGAGACACCTTAATGTATTCTAGACGTCCCAATAGAGCCCACAACATGAATTATGAAACCCTATCCATAGTCACCTTAATATTCTAGATGTCCCAATAGAGCCCATGACATGAATCGTGAAACCCTATCCATAGTCACATATTTCCCGAGCACACACATAGGTTTTTTTTCCAGAGGAAAAATAGTTGTTCATTGATATTCATTTGAGAATCAAAGGTAACTGTTACATAGATGTGATATCAAAATATCACTCCAAATACTGATCCAAAAAATAGAGTGGGTGCTAAAGGTAATAAACCATAATAAATCACCAGAAATATCACCAACTTTTCTCTAAGAAGACCAACCAAGCATGTCCAAAGAGAGAACAACAATAATGCAGCTAGTTTATCCAAGGAGGAACTCGGGGGAGTAACGAAAAAGACAATCTATCTCAGAGGAGCTCAGAGTGTCATCCTCTATCATCCATGATGAACAATCAAAGGCTCGGCAAACCCATACTCAAAAGGAGCAAAACCAAATGGTTTATGAGTATGATGGACAATCAACACAACTCTAAAAGAGCTATAACTTACCTCCCTCAATAATAACTTCTTCATAATATTCTATGAAGGAAAGGAGGCCACAATCAATACAACTCTAAAAGAGTTGTAACTTACCTCCCTCAATAATAACTTCTTCATAATATTCTATGAAGGAAAGGAGGCCCAAAGCCATGGGGAGTGCCTCCTTGAATAAACTATTTGCCCTCTTATTGTGTTCCCCGTAGACATGCTGGAGGTCAAGGGAAATAAAGGAGGCTTTCAAATCCGTGATACCGTCACACCAATATTCCAGATCAAGAGCAGAGAGAGTTTCCTTATCATTTTCCCAATTGGTGATCACTGAAGAATCACCACACACATGAAGTGTGGGAAGACCAATAGCAGCCACAAAATACAACAATGCCCAAAGTGCAAGCAATTCTGCTCTTGTGTTGGTGCTATGCCCGCATCCCATTTTGAGACAAAATGTATGGGATTGGCTTATTGCAAGTGTGATACCCACTCCTCTAATCTTGTTTGCTGCAACCCCATAAAATAAACTAGAAGGGTACTTTAAATCCAGAGCAAGACCAACATCTTTGGACTTTCTTTTTTTTACAAACCATAATAAAGGATATAACCTGATCCTTTATCCTATTGCAGAGAGGGACAGTATCTAATAGTTTATCTTCAAATAAGAAATTGTTGTGATAAATCCATATAGAAAACATGGACAGATGCAGGCATTCTCGATTCTGCTTAAACCAAATCTCTAAATTATCCAAGAGAGCAGGGGTTTTCCAATGAAGTAACATTTTATAGTTCCTGCACAACATATCAATAATAGCCCAGGAAAAGGGACACCATGCGAAGATATGATTCATCGATTCCTCATTTGTCTTGCATAAGAAACATCTATTAGGACCATACCAACCTTTTTTATTTAAATTGTCCCAGATATTTATACGGTTCTCCGAGCAAAGCCAAACAAAACATTTAATTTTTAATGGCATATTATAGGACCATAATTGAGAATGAGTTTTAACAGGAGAATATGGAAAATTTCAAGAAACAATAAGATCGTAAACCAGATTGGCAGTGACCTCACCATTTATTTTATTGTGCATCCAAAGTAAAGAGTCTTTATCATCTTTTAGTCTGATGCCCCCATGAGCCAAACCTTTGATGTAGTTGGTCCATTCAAATTTCCATATACCATCCAAGTCCAGATCCTCTGCAGTTAACCAATAGGACTGCATATTCAATCCTTCTCCATAATTATGAGCATGGTTGAGAATGTTAATGTCGTAATCATATAAATATTCCCTTAGCTCCTCTGTGAGAACATAGGATGAGCTATGTCTAGAGATAAGGCTTGTACCCAGTCTTATCCTTTTCCCATCTCCAGCTTTCCATCCCAACTTTCTGGTGATCCATGAGAGAGACCTAACGAAACCGTTCCAGAAGAATGAGGTGCCCTAAACAGAATACTGTTGTCTATGCAACCAATCTTCAATAGATAGATTTTTAAGGTATTTATGGCGAATAATATGGTTCCATGTCCTCGTGCCTTTCAATACTAACCAAAGGCTTTTCAGTCTGATAGAAGTGCAGAACCAATCCAGGTTTTTCATGTTCCAGCCCCCATAGTCATGGGGTTTAGAGATAGTAAGCCAGTCAACAAGGTGCATCTTTTGCTTACTACCCGAGCTTCCCTAGAGAAACACAAACATACATTGACGAAGACTGTTCAGAATAGACTTGGGAATCCTAGCCAATGCAAACCAGTATACTGGTAATCCCAACAGTACAGACCTGATGAGTATCAATCTTCCTCCTAATGTTAGCATTGTGTATGAACAAATACTAGTTCTTTTATCGAAGTTTTTAATGATCCACCTCCAGTCATTTATGCCATAACCCAGTGGCTTAAGACGGTACCCAAGATACTTAAATCCCGCGTCAATAGGTTCCATTTTGAAGGGGAGGATGGACGATATGACATCCCTTATCTCCTCATCGACTTCATTGTACATAAAGGACGATTTTTCCGCACTAATGCTCATGCCAACGACTGAGCAGAAGAGATCAAGAATATCCTTATATACCTGCGATTCTTCCATCTTCCCCATGCCGAACATAATCACACCATCAACAAAGAGAAAATGAGTTAAAGCTAGAGTTTTGGAAACTTTAATCCCTGTAATCCTGCCTTTCTTCTGTGCATCATTAATAAGAAGACTGAGTCCTTCTATAACCAAGAGAAAGAGGAGGGGTGATAAGGGGCAACCCTATTGAATGCCACGAGAAGCAGTAAATTTTTTTGTTAGAGTGTCATTTAAAGGTACCGAAAAAATTGAGGATATGACACAACCCATGATCGAGTTCACCTCGTCCACAGGAACACCAATTTGTAAGAGCACAAGCCTAAAAAAAATCCAATTCACTTTGTCAAAAGCTTTGACAAGGTCCAATTTGAGTACCAATACCTTCATCTTTTTTGTTTTAATGGTGTACAATATTTCCTGTGTAATACCCACTGGTTCTAGAATTTGCCTGTATACTGCTCACCCGAGATAGCCTTATCCCAAAAACGCTTCATACGATTAGTCGCTATTTTTGAAAATATCGACTAATCATAGGTTATTTATGAGAGTGGCAAAGTTATTATCGCTAATTGAAAATATTGTGAATTCTAGGAGAGTTTATGACACAACGACGATTAGCACACATAGGTTCTTTACGAGAGTGGCAAAGTTATTATCACTAATTGAAAAAAATATTGCGAATTCTAAGATTTAATGACTTATATTCAATTATTTGCGTAATTATTTTTTTTGGGTCTTTCTCAAAATCAAAAGTAACGACAGTGCTATTAATTTTAACAAAATAATTTTAAATTGATTGATTACTTATAATCTTTCCCTTTATCACGATCAAATTTGGGCTAAGCATAAACTAAAATTTTGATAGAATTTCCTTTGTTCTTGGGAATTTTTACCATTAGATTTTTAGCTGGAATTTCGAAATTGCTGTTTCACCTTTCAAAATTGTTATTAAAGGTTTCTGATTTCATTCATAATGTCAACATTACAAAACCTATCGTGACTTGTTCGATTTTTTTTTCTAATTACGGAATGTTCAATAAGGTGGAATGTTTGAATATCAAAATTACAATTCATACCCTGGATTGCCCATAATTTTTGAAGATCAAACTTACAATTCATACCCCGAGTTGCCCATAATTTTTCTTCCATTTGACGAACAATTGCCAAAAAATATATAGGAAAAGGCCTTCTTGGATTTCTGCGTCAAAGAAGCTTTGCAGAGTGAGGATTGAAGCCCTGGCCTCGTCTCTTTTAATGGTATCGACCTTGATCGCAGATGGATTTTCCACTGTCACCAGTTCTCTTTAGCAGTGCATTCTATCTGTCAATGCTTTTGGATTATCAGCAGTATAGCTACTACTATGTTTCTTCCCTTTTTATCATTTTCAGTGGAGCCATACTCACCAAAAAATAAGAAATGAATGTGCAGAATAGCATTAAGTACTGTTGCCTTTAATTTCCACTTTGCTCTCTTCAGAGGCAAAGGGAGAGATGCGTTGCTTTTAAAGGGAAATGCTAGCTGGAAAAGCCAAAAGGTGAGGATTTTCTTTTTCTATTGATACAGTGTTATTCCATTTCAAAGAGGATGAGGTCCCATCTTGTTGGATTGCATAATCATGTCTACCATCGCTTCTTTGAATCTGATGCTAAAGCATAATAAACAGATAAAGAACTTCAGAGAAACCAAAAGTCCAGTCTACATAGAGTACTTTACAATGCGTTAATATCTCCTAATCGGTGAGTGTTTTCTTTTTAGGTTTTTCTCTACTGTATTTCTACGATTACAGATGTCCAGCCTTCAGCTTTATTCCACTTTAATAGATTAATTAAATGAAACCTCTAAGAGATGCCATCAATTTCTCGTATAAATCCCATTTTGCTTTACATTTGGAGCTCGCTCTGTTTGGAAAACAGTCTGATAGTTCGTACAAATATGGATAGTATGGGGGAGAGTTGTGCAGCAAATTCACTTGTAACAAGGAGAGAGAGCCTGAATTTTGAGGCATTAGAGGATGGGTACTATGGGGTTGTTGTTCATGAAGAAGAAGAAGAGGAGGATGGCGATGTGAATTTTTCTCCCCGAATCGGACCTGGAAGTCCATCACCCTCCTCCCTGTTGCGTCGAAAGGACTATAAAAGATTGAAATCGAGCCGAATGGATGAACTAAGGCACTTCAGGTCATGCCTTAGATGGTGGGGTCTTGATCAATCGACAAGATTTCGCAGAGCATTTTCATGGATATTATTTTTGCTCTTCACAATCATTGTGCCTGTTTTGAGCTCCTTTCTTCCTGTAATTTGCCCTCGTTGTGATAAGCAAGGCAAAGGCCAAGGATATTCCTTTGATAAACTAGTACAGATTCCAGAATCCATCCTTGCTGCCATTGCTTTTCTCAGCCTTACTCGTTACCTGCGAAAATATGGTCTCCGAAAATTCTTGTTCTTGGACCAACTCTGTGATGACACTCCTCAAGTTCAACAAGGATATACGAAAGAGCTTGACAAGGCTTTCAAATTATTGGCTTGGATTCTTTTCCCCTCTTTTTGCACTGAACTCATCCATAAAAGAATCTGGTATTCATCTATGACTTTTTCAATTCCATCCATCCATGGCCGGATTCTAACCAACTGGGTCATATTTGTAGCTGTTCTCTTTTCCTGGCTTTACAGAACTGGCTTGTTCTTGTTGGTCTGTATGCTCTTTCGCTTGACGTGCCATCTGCAAATTCTTAGATTCGAGGGTTTCAGAAAGTTTCTTGAAGAATACAGTTCTGATGTTAGTATCATCTTGAAGGAGCACATGAGAATCAGGCACCAGCTTTTTGTTACCAGTCACCGTTTTCGCATTTTTATACTTACTTCTTTGCTTACAATCACTGTCAGTCAATTTGCAATTCTCCTGATGTCATTATCCTCTGGCACAGAGATAAATTTCTTCAATGCTGGAGACTTGGTGGTCAGTTTCTTTCTTTCTTTTTTTTCTTTCTTATTGAAATGTGCTTAGTACTTAATGGTGGCACAGAGATAAATTTCTTCAATGCTGGAGATTTGGTGGACAGTTTCTTTCTTTTTGAAATGTGCTTAGTACTTAGGCTGTAGCATATATTCATTTTAAACCAGATTTATTAAGTTTTAAATTTTAAGAAACAAAAAAATCAAATGCGAACCTCGAGTTACATAAAAGATCCAAAATCTATGCTAATTTAGTTTACACAATGTTTTCACCGTATAGTAGAGAGTGCACCTGGTTTCTCTCAATCCAATAATAGATGATGCATGGCATGGCTTGCAGAAGATACCTCCATCTCCATAGCTGATGATGGTTACAGGAGAACCTAATTAGAATTAAGAGACATCTAATCTAATTTGGTGGAGTAAGCTAAAGTCTAGAGGATTTGTACTTTTTTGGTGATGTTTGTTGGAATCTAGTTATACTTTATGTTGTTGAAATTGTGATTTTTACAATTACAATTTTGATTGTAGAAATGGATTTAGCCTCCTCGATTTTTTTTAGAAAACTTTGATTATGCAATTTCAACAACTTAAAATTGATATTTCAACAATTTCCACCAAATTTTGACTAAATAATTCCCCAGTACAAATCATCTAAACTTTACCTATAAACTGACTCTAGCAGTACAGTTCCATTTATTAACTGCCCCAGGGTGGCTCCTGGCTAGGAATGACTTGCTCATCAAGTTCAGAAAATATAGATACCACAGAAGCATTGTTCATATTAATTTTTTTTTTTGTCCATAATGCTTTTGAATCGTAGCTTTGTTGAGATTTTGTAGGCCCAGCGTTTCAGGTAAAACTTTTATCCCCTGCTCAGGAAAGAGAATTTGCAACTAAAGAATGAATGGTTGAGACGGATGCAGAGACGGCAAGCGTCTTAATCATTCTTTAATTGCATGTTCTCTTTCCTGAGGATGGATTGGATACAAATTTTAAATTAAACATTAGACAAAAAAATCTCACACAGCTATAATCCAAAAGCCTTTATGGATTGTGTGACAAGTTTTGAATTCCTAAATGATTTATTTTATGTTGTCATCACACAAAACACCTTGCAAAGCAACAACCAAAATAACATGGACTGCAATTTTCTGCATCTGGGATTATCAGAATTGTTGTTTATCACTAATTGGGATGTAAAGATTTGATTATTGTCATTTGAACAGGTTTGCTCTGCAGTCCAGCTCGCTGGTTTCTTGCTTTGCTTGTTGGGAGCTGCAAAGATTACACATAGAGCTCAAGGAACCGTCTCTGTAGCAACCAGATGGCACGCGTTTGCTACCTGCACCTCCTATGGGGCCTCTTATCCTCAAACAGAAAACTTACCATCATCGCCCCCAGCACATGAGGAGACTTCTCCAAACCATTTCAGATACATTGATTCTGCAAGTGATTCAGAGTCGTCTGAAGTTTTCTTCATGTTTCCATCCAAGGACGCTTCAGCAGCTTTCGAGATTAGACAAGCCTTTGGTAAGTCACACTCAGACTCGCTTGTCTATCACTCTTTTCTTGTTGATTGTTTTTCTTAAGCATACCTTGGACCAGAAAAGTTTATCTGCTTCACTACGTTCTTGGCATCCTACTAAAACTTGACATACTGAAAATTTGTACATTTACAGTAAGAGACGAGCAATAGGTGTCCTGATTGAGATATTAATAGGTTTTTTAAACCAATTTATGCTTTTATTCGTTTCCTATGAGCAGACATGACCAAGATCGCTGTTTTCCTTTCTACCTTTGCACCCAAATCTAGTAAAACTCTGCCATTATCAAATTACCAAATTCCTGGAAAATGCAAAATATTGCGTTTTTAGACACTTCACCAAACACGTCTCTCGCTGTTTTCTTCACTATATACATTAAAAACAGTTTATATGATACTCCAAGCTCACGAATCTGGCTCGCATAGTTTTATAAAAAATCTAAGTGATTTCAACAAACCCCCATTCCCGAATGATCCCTATCACCAAATCATGGGGTCTATCCCTTGTTTCCGGTACAGAAATCTATATGAAACTCTCAGAAACGTCTGTAAAGCATATCCTTCCCATCTCAGGAAATTCCCAAGGGAGTTCCTGGAGCATATTAGGCAGCCTGCCCTTGTACACATCTGACAACGCCCAGCATTCTCCACTTGCTGGAGAACGCGCCATGGATAAGATGTGCATCCAGCTCTCTGCGGGCAATTTCATGAAGCTTCCAAGGCATTTCCTTCTTTAATAAACACATTTCAGTCATGATGCCAGAAATAAGTCTTAAGTTTGTTTCATTAGGCATCTTGGCCTTCTATATCTATGTAGACAAGGACAGTTTATTGGACCTGCACTTGATATAAATATAACTTTGAGATTGTTCGACACTGTAGGATGTTCATTTAGTACAGGCTAGGTAGTCTTTTTAATGCTCTGTTATATGGAACTTCTAAACTGTTCACATATCAGCACATGAAACTTACACTTTGGAAACACTTTCTAAAATTTTAGGAAACCCCAAGTGGGTAAGGGGTGTGAAACCTACATGAAGTCTTAAAAAAATTCTAATCTATGAAATTAGGAGATAAATTAACCTTTAATTCATTTTTAAACCTACATGTTCAGTTGTCAATATTATTTTATCACAAAATAATATATTGTTATATATAATCTTGACATATCCTATATGTTCCATTTCCATTATATATATTCAACACTTTTCTCTTGACATATTCTATATGTTCCATTTTTATTATTGCATTAAGACTAGGGAGGTGCTTACAACCCAGTATGGGGGAGATGTATAATGTTACACCTAAGAGTAGCTAGATGCTTACAACTCAGTATGGAGATATGCTTAATGAACTCACTTTATGTACCAAAAACAAAAAGGAATTAATTTTTTTTCTATGTCTGTTCATAAAATAACAAAAGTAAACGGAATAAAAATAATTTAAAAAATCCATATTCACTGATAAAATAAAAATGTAAATCCAAATAAAATATTATTAAAAGAATAACACCTCAAAAAATTGAATGGCTTACTTGATAGATCCTCGTTTAAGATGGATTTATGTTGATATATATATATATATATTCAACACCTTTCTTTTGACCTATCCTATATGTTCCCTTTCCAAAATTAGTGCACATTTCCACTTCTTCAAAATGATTAAAAAAACAAAAATTAAATTGGTCTGTTAGGCTGATATAGTGAGAGGTAGGGCAAGGCAAGGAATCCTTCCACTTTTTATACAATTTAACTTTAGCCCCTCTTCCAAAATGATGTCAAGATACCGAAAATAAAATGGTTTTTAAGCTATGATCTGGTGAGAGGCATGGCAAGACAAGGAATCCTCATACTAAATAGCCTAGGTTCAAACTCTGGCAAATGTCGAACCTTACATCTTAAAGTTAAATAAAATTTGACAAATTCCATATGTTACCTTAATTTAATGAAAGAAAAGAAGAAAAAGTACTGGGATTGACACCATAGAATTCAAAATAACCTTGAGTTGAAAATGTAATGACCTTCCATGTCTTTCATTGAAACTCCCTATTTTTCCATCGTAGAAGATTTAATGACCTCGCATTTTACGTCTCAATTATTCTCTTTCTCTTAATGTATATTGTTGCCGCCTTTCACACACATGGGGGGACGTGGCAGAAATCTTCAAGCCACTCGGTGTGTCCTTGGGGGCAAGTCTCGAGTCAAGGTTGTCACCTTGTTCTTGACTCCTCCGTTTAGGCTCAAATCCTAACGAAGCCAAGAGAGGTAGCCCCTATTAAGTTACTAAAGCTAATTACTTTAATATGATGGTATTAAATTGAATAAGTTGCTTAGGAGTTTGAAATTAACAATTGAGAACCACAAATAACAAGATGAAAAATAAACACAAGTAAGCACAATGCTGACACACAATATATATATATCGAAAGAAGTAAACAAATAACCAGTGCCTTAAAATGGAATCACAAAATGATTAAATGTGCTTGCATGTGCTTGGAGTGAATGTTTTGCAATTGTCTCTTGGTACGTTTTAAGTTAATATGAAAAATGAGTGGATTAAATTAGGTGAGGGGGGACTCCAGATATACCCGAGGGGTACTTGGAGTATGTCCAAAAATAAAACCTTCACGGCTATCCACAAGGTGTTTGTGGGCTGGATGGAGTCTCAGAGACTGTGTTCTTAATACACCCATTAGGGTGTAACAGAGATTGACGCGTCGATGTCACTTTCCAGTTTTTCCCACTCCTTTGGGTATTTTGCCACTGTTTACGATTTGTTCGAGGCATTGGATTTTCGCCTGATGGTGGTTAATTGGGAAAAGTGAAACCTAATTAATCTAGTCGCTCATGTTGCTTTTGATGCAGCTTGACTGATCGGATGAACCACAGCCAAAACGAAGAGCATACACACTGGAGTCTTTGTAATTTTTAGTAAATTTTAATCAATGTGTCTTTATTTGAAAGAAAACCCTCCAGGAACCTCTTTCGGTCCAAGTGGACCTCAATCGGGGAATCAAGGAAGGGGTTGATTTTAATTGACTGCTTGCAAAAATTAATAGTGAATAATGAAGCAGCACAAATAAAACAAACTACAAGTTCTCTAATTAAATCTACCACGATTCTCTTTCACTTTTCGGTTCAATCGGGATTCATGGGGTAAGTATTAAAGTTACTTTGACTTTATAATATGGGAGATATGATGAAAGTAATCAAAGTACACAATTTTTCACAAATAAAACTAATCTAGAGCAAAAAATAGGAAAAATGCAACAACAAAAAAAATGACGCGAATTCCCCCAGGGGGGATGGGGAATGGGCTCGAAAGAGCTTATTCGAAATTAGTTTTTATTACCAGTGGTTACAATATCAGCAAACTGATATAATGCCTCTTGGTTCTTATACAGAACGAACCCAAGAGCTTACAAAGTGCAAAAATTAAAGATTTTGGAAAATGGGGAGACCCCTAGGGGGTTCTGGATGGCCCAAAAGTCACTTTTCGGACAACACCTCCTCCTCTTTTCTGTTATACCTGCTAAAAACCAGCAAGATTATTAAACTTAAATATGCCCAAAAGCGCTTTGAAAGTACCTTTGGGTCAACACACTTTTAACCGAAAACAACTAAGTTAAAACTAGTTTAAAAAAGGTGAAAAAAAGGAACCAAGGAAAGCAAGCTTTCCTTGGGATCTTGGCTTGTATTTTGGGAAGCCAATATGATGTGCACTGATTGCTGGATTTATCTTTTAAATTACGAAAGAGAAATCTAATGCATGCAAGCTACAAATTTTCTTTAAAATGCCATGCAAAAAAGACGATTTCCCTGAAGCTAGATCTAGAATGCTTATGAAACCTTTTTTAAGAACAAGATCTAGATTATGAGCTTTAAGAAGATATACCTATGTTAAATTTCACTCTAAGATGATAGATCTAAACAAATCAAAGCTATGAACCAAGTAACCAAGCAGATTTTAAATTTTAAGAGGAGAAAGAGAAAAAGATAAGCTTGTAGCCGTGAAGATCAACCGTGGAGCTTTCCGGTGGAATGTCGAGGGACTATGCCTTTGAGAAAGTTTGGAGAAAGTGAGGAAGCAAACTAGATTAGCACCCTCTCCAAGCTAGGAACCTGCAACTAATCCAAAGGCTTACCAAGATGCCTGTGAGATCCGGTTAATACATAAACAGAGATATTAGAACAGCAAGCATATAATCTTATAAAGCATGTTAAATCTAGATCTCTAGACATGCATAAAAGAAAAAGAGATAGCCAATAAACTTATTAACAAATTCCTTTCCTATCAAGATCATAATAAACTTATTATCAATCTTTTAGCATTGGATCCACAATATCAAAATAAGCAAGTTATGAACACAGATACAGGTTACCTCAGTGAAACATGACAATGTTCATCCACACATAATAACATGACACCATCTTGCCTCCAAAGCTTCTCTTTATTTCAATGAAAAATATAACAACATTACAATAGCGACAACTGTTCAATCCAACTCTAACTAGCTTGGAAAGGAGGAAACTGTGCTTTATTTATAGCAAAAACTGAAACCCTGGCCCGGAAGAGGCGCAATTCCCAAGGAGACAGGGATTGCAACTGCATGAGGAGTCAAGCTGAGCTTGATCTGAGTCTAACTGACAATCGGAGTGCTGATCAGACTGACACATCAATCGGTTAACTGAAACATCAACCAAACCACATCCAAATGAGCCCACACGTGTGGAGGAGAGAGAGAGAGCGCAAATCCCAAGGATGCATGTTGTGGTGCACTCCCTCTTCAACCCAGATCAACTTCTTCAATCAAGGCATGGTCAGCTCTAGTCAATCCAAAGCCGATGAGACTGATTTCAGTCAAATCGGAGCAAATCCCACTGATTTAGGAATTTGGATTTTCTCCATTATTTAATTAATTTATCAATTAAAATAATCAATATTTGATTTTTAGGGTTTTCTGACCTGAGTGATTGGAAAATCACTCAAAACTTAGGAAAAGTGGGTTTATGGGTTTACCGGGTGCTCTGAGTTAGAAAATGAGCACCCCCATGACTGAAATAGATTTCTGAGCCCACTTTTATTACAAAAGCAATTTTTCATTTAAACTATCAAAAAATAGCCTAAGTTTTGGAAAAGTTAAAACTTTATAAAAACTTTAAAAAATTAAAAAAAATTAAAACCTAGGGGGACTTAGACATGTTCATATGACTCGACCATAATGCCTAGCATGTTTATACATTGACACACATATTCTAATAACCTCAATAGGCCTAAATGTCAATCCGACCACCCCAACTTTGGAGCAGTTTGGTGAAAAACTCAAAAATTATCAGTCGTTTATTCAACAACCAATAGTAACCAAGGGAAAAAACACCCTGGGCTAATCGAATTGACAAGTAAGTTTAGGAGACCGAGTCTTTTATAGACACTACCATGCTAGACCATTTTATTACAACTCCCCTACGGGGTATGAACATGTGATATAATACAACAAGCACTTCCCAGAAGCAATTTTGAAGGTCTTCTGAAGTCCGAACAAATCATCTTTGTTCGGTTCACCAGGTTCACTTGATAAAAAATCACTAAGTACAACTTAGGTGGTAACATATATCATTGTGCATTTCCTCAAACTTTGAAATATGATGTTTGAGAAATTTTGGACTTAACGTCATATTAAGTGATATAGCAGCAAACGGTTCCAGATCTAGATGGCTCAGTGGTAGCACCTATCTGAATTCACCTAAAATGTATCTTAGGCCTATTTCATGGTCATTATAGTGTGATCTTCTGTGCAATTACTTTTTTTATTAGAAGAAACTTCAATTCAAAATGGGCCTTTTAACACTAATTCAAATTCCATGTCATCATGTGTTATCCAATTAAATTGCTTTAAATTTGAAATACCGTATAGGTCTTAAACAAATTTTTAATATAAATTTGGGGATAGGTATCATAAAAAAACCTACTTTTTTTGTTCAGATTTTCGACATATCTTCTTGTGTTTTTACTCAAATTTCGATCAGGAGAGCTCATTGGATGTGGAATTAAATTTCACATCCAATGAGTACCCACTCGGCATACTTTTTGATGGACCTCGCTACCCCAAAAACAAGAAATACCTTAAAAACGTGATAATGACATCATCATCACGTTTTTCCAGGTATTTCTTGTTTTTGGGGTAGCAGGGTCCATCAAAACTATGCATCCAACGAGCTCTCCCGATCGAAATTTGAGTAAAAGCATAGGGAGATGTGTCAAAAATACAAACAAAAAAGTAATTTTTTTCTTTTCTTCATTCAAAATTAATAAATATTATTTTATTAATTTTCTTTAGGAAGCCCATTTTGAGTTAAAATTTCCTCTAATGGGCTAATAGCATAATAGTTGTCAGCTTGTGAGAAGTGGTGTCTATGTTGATGAATATATTCCATGTCTGTGCAGAAATAACTAAATGTTTAGCTATGGCAGAAATTAGAAATGTTAGATTCTCTTTAGCAAAGGAACAATTGAAAACTTTCACTGTATATGATTATGGTTTGTTGTAATGTAAACTATAAATCCGAAATAACCATTGCCCATTGCAGTTCTCTAGCCTAATGAAAAATAATTGTTTGTATCGTGTGCAGTGACATATTTACAACACAACAATGGAGGCATCACATTATTCGGATTTGTAATGGATCGTGGTTTGTTGTATACACTCTTTGCCTTTGAATTCTCTTTGGTCATGTGGATTCTTAGCGAAGTTATTGTCTTCTCATAAGTTTATTTTTTGGGGGGTTGTATTTGAGGTGTGTATTAATGTTTATATTTTAAGGCTGACATGATTTGCTTGGCTTTTGGGATTTTCTGATCTATAACCCACGATTGACTGTTCTGTTATTCTTTTCTTGTATACCTATTACAATTTTGTATATGAATTTGTGCTCCCATGGCCATATTCATACAAAGACAACAGTTTTCAGTGAGGCTAATTCTTTTATAATAGTCTTCATTTTAACAAACAAGATCATGATACTGATAATACCTTGAATCTTTTAGTTCAAGTAGATGAAAAAGGTGAAGAGATGCAAACTGTTTGTAAAAAACTAGAAGCAATTTTGTTGTGAAATGTATATAACCTGCAATTAGATGGAGTTTGATTGAAAAAAAATGAAGATGACAATGAACTTCATAGAAAAGAATATAGCTTGATATTGTATTATTACAGTTGAAGCATAAGAATTTGATTGAAAAAAAAAAGATGACATTGAACTTGATAGAAAAAGAATATAGCTTAATATTGTATTATAACAGTTAAGCATAAAAATCTATATATGGTGTATTGTATTTTTTTTAATTGTTTAAGTATTTTTTAAGAGATAAAGACTTGATTTCAATAATATTTTAGTAGACAAAAGATACACTTATTTGCAATTGAAATGATTAAAATAAACTAGAACTCATTAACAAGAATATAATAATTTAGGAATTAAAAAAATAACAACATAGTTAAAATTAATATTTATAAATTTTCCATGACTCATTAACTAAGGTCTAAAAATAGACTAAAACTCATTAACAATAACATAATAATTTAGGAATTAAAAAAATAACAATAACATAATTAAAATTAATATTTATAAAATTTCCATGACTCATTGACTAAGGAGTAAAATTTTAATAACTTATTAACTAAACATGTTTGTAAATTTCAATGACTCATTAATTAAACAACCATCTAAAGTAAGTACTTTGTTTCTAGCTCTATTCTCCTATTAGTTAAACAACTATCTAAAATAAGTACTTTGTTTCTAACTTGATTCTCCTATTACTCGAACAATTTTACTTTTATAAAAACATTTTTGCTTTATACAAATAGTACTTTGGTCTCCATCACAAGGCAGCGTGGAGCGGAATGCAAAACAATTTTACGATGGTATCGATCAGAATATTTTGTAATTTTTTACTCTTTCTAAACAAGTAGCCATAGTAAAAATGCAATTTTATATTTCAACATTGCTCAAATGACATGAACATTGGATGGACAGTCAATTTGTATTTCTTGAATAGATATTTTCAAAGTTACTTAACAAAAATAGAAACGTAATGGTTTATATTAATTTTAATCTATTTAAAGGACATTGTAATGAAGATAGTAAATAATACCATAGTATTTTGTAATTTTTTACTTTTTCTAAACAAGTAACCATAGTAAAAATACCTTTTTATATTTCAACATTGGTCAAGTGACATGAACATTGGATGGATAGTCTATTTGTATTTCTTGAATAGATATTTTCAATGTTGCTTAGCCAAAAAAACCATACTAGTTTAGATTAATTTTTAATTTATTTAAAAGACATTGTAATGAAAATAGTAAAAAAACTAGAAACATATTTGTTTACAAAGATAGTAATAAAGTTAAATATGAAAAAGTTAAATTAGAAAATATGCTTCCACTAATATTGTAACAATGTAAAAGAAAATGAGTTTTATAAGAGTTAGTAAAACTAATGTAAAAAATTTATGTAGTTTTTGAAAAAATGCATAAAAGCAAGTGATGCAGTTAAGAGTATTTCTTATTTATTATTATTTTTTGAAAATGCAAAGGTATATATATATATGCTGCAATGTTTTTTGATTTTTTGGGCTAGCCTTTGGTCTGAGAAACCACAACCCAAGGGCAAGGGTAGACGTCAAAATCACCCTGGAATCGCACCCGGCTTGGGCCGCACCAACCCTTAGCATGATTGGATTTAGATGTAGCCTTCCAGGAGCATCAGGTTTTGATCTCGAACTGCCTTGCTGAATGAAATCCATCTTGACTGCTTGCTCTCCTGAAACTTGACAAAAGACTCAAGGTATTTTGATGAGGTTGAAAAAAAAATTGGAATTTTTTTTAACATAACATTAATGAAAAAAACATGTAAATATTTATTGTAATATTTGAAAAAGTATATGAAAGCAAGTGATACAGATAAGTATATTTCTCATCTATTGATATTTTTTGGGAGAATACACCAAAGCAAAAGTCTATCATTTGATTTAAATGAAAAGCTTTTTGAGATTCAATTTTTCAGAAGTGTTTAAGACTCAATACTAGATGTTGTGAGATCTCAATTACATGATGTCATGTATTCAAGTATGGAAGAATTATGCTAAAGTCAACAAGTTGACATCATGCTTTAGATACTCTAATTGCAAATAGACAAATAGTGAGTTAGTTTCAACCATATAGTATTTGTCCAATGGAAAAGTTTGCTTACAAATGATGTTACCTTGAAGAATGCAGCTTCAATGGAAGCCAACAATCTCCGTTAGGGATGGTTCCTTTTGAACTCTCTCAATTTCTAACTTGGAATAATGAGGAGAAACACTTGCTTCTTGAGGAAGAATACAAGGAGCTTTGATTGCCAAAGGATGATAAGAAAGGGTTTGAAAGATGATCTCTCAAACCAATTTTTGCAACATAACCTTGCTCTAGATTTCTCTTGTTGAATGCATGCACATGTATTCCTTTTAGAGGCCAAGTGGAGGTCTTGAAACATATAGTTCCTAATGTGAATGCTCCATCTCATGAAGTGGTCCTCCAAGAACAAGAAGGGGGCTATTGAATGCTTCCAACCATGTGAAGAGACTCATTCAAATTTTGGAGCCAAGGATAGTTGTTGTGAGCCTTGAATGCACCGTGGAGGGATAGTGATCTTGAGTTTGGTATAGCTGCATGGGTTTCGAGACAATAGACTCATAAATCTATGCAAGTTTCAAAACAAAAGCCGCACGATTGTCCAAAATAATTGACTTATCATTCTAGGTCCAATTCTCATTGTGAATTTGATCATGATAATGTTGATGAGTTGCTTGTTGTATCATTGATGATGCCCTTTTGCAATACTAGTCAAAATGTCACATGTGTGCAAGATATAGGCAATAAAAATCACCTTTTCTCTCTTAGCAATGACTTGAGCGAAATTTGGCATGAACGATTTGGTCATTTAAACTATCACTCATTATAACAACTATGTAATCAAAAAATGGTTAATGGTCTTCTTCTTGTCTCTTGTAGAAATGGTGTTTGTCCTAAGTCGTTCTTGACAAACATCATTAGGAAAGTTTTAAAAGTGTGCCTCTTAGCACACCTCATCCCCCTTGCAGTCTGCTTCTAATTCTTTCTTTGGATTCAAGTATTTCTTAACTTTCATTGATGACTTCTCCATATGCACTTGGGTTCAGTTCTTAAAATTAAAAGTGAAGTTTTTGGCATACAAGGCCCTTGCAGAGAACCACTCTAAACAGCATATACACAAGTTAAGAACATATAATGAATCTAAATATATAAACAACAAATTTACAACTTAGTGCACTACATAGGGAATTCAAATGCAACATATTATTCCATACAAACCACGACAAAATGGTTTTGCTAAGAGAAAGAATTGCACATTAAAAGAAATGGCAATTAATTTACATAATTTTGTTCAAATACATTCCAGGTCAAAACTAGGGGTATCAAATACCTTTATGAAAAGGTGAGGTTACCAAGGAACCATAGGTTCCAACACCCCCCATAAACTCAACTTGGAAAAAAGAACAAATTACATAGCATTCCCCCCTTAATTTGATATGCAATGCAAACATTGATCAACCCTAGTACAATAATACTCTTGGAAGAAGTTTGGAACACTGTCCCCTTCATTATTAAAACTAAATGTAGTTGTCCAATCCATTAAATGATTTGCCACATTGTTGTTCAAACAGTCCCAGACGAGTAGTCAAATAGACAACAAAAAACACAATCTGTTCAATCAATCGACTAGGAAATAACACAAAAAATAAGCAGTCTTTATCTAACAATATAGTTTTTTTCCATCAGTCAAATAGTTAAAAACAATAGTACTGAATCAAACCTCCCAACAAACAATGAGCAACTTAATCGAACATATTTCAATCAGTCTCAGCAAGCCACATTTGATTAGACATCAATACATCAATTGGGTTTACACATTAGTAATCTTCAACTTACTTCAGTTTCTCTCCCCCTTAAACACAACTTGTTGATGATTATAACATTGAGAGGTATTCAAGTATGTCATGTCGACCAAGAAGACAACATCAAGTCCCAAAAGAATAATATTTATATAGATTTAAATACTATTAATAATATTTATTATTAGTAATAATATTTATCATGAACTGACATTTCAGCCAACAATAAAGGGGATGTGTCCTTTCACTTCATTCACTATAAAGTAAAAGTTATGAACTTCTACTACAACAAAGTGATAAGGACACAACTCTGAGATCAAGATAAAGCTTATGTATCTTGTGCTTGACTATATTTATGTGATCCTATTGCATATGTGGTTGATATTTTAAGTGTATGGTTATTCTATGATATTTGTGATCTCATAAGGTATTAATCATCAATATATAAAAATGATTAAAAAATCAACACAACTGAGGGATTATACAAACACCAATAGAAAAACACAACAATATCTGTCGAAACTCGATCAACAAATAATCCAATTGAAACTTCAGTCGATTGTCACCACTGATCGAATCTCATTCGACAACTCTCAAGTATATCAACAAGAATATCTCAGTCAATGAACATTCTAGTCGATACTACAGTCGTCTATCATCTTTGGTTGAGCCTCACTTGGCCACTCCAAAGCAATAAAAAGCAAGAAAGAAGAGCATTGCATGGTTGTACAATCAAAGATACGCACATGTATGAAGTCCCCAAGAGTATATTCAAATGATTCCATGATCTTTCATCAATCCAACCATAGTCTATCCAAGTAGTCAACATTGTTCCAGGGTTTTGACTTTCATGTCTTTTCTGCAAAGTTCTAAAATCAAAGTTGCCATCTTTCCAAGAATTTTGATTCCTAGGAAAATTCCTTTGATTCTTCTAATGAGGATAACTATATGGCATAATTTTTTGTTTTGGTAGAACATGTGATGCGGGGTCAAGTGTTGGTTCACCGTCAAGAGAGTAAAAACCCTACACATTAGCAATAATGTCAACTGTAACAACATTATCAATTTCTGTCTCATTAGAGACAACTAATTCATCGATCTTTTTAACACTTTGAACAACAGATTGATCTTCTAGCAACTCATTCTAAACACCTCCAACAACAAATACCATATTTCTTCTACTATCAACAAAACCAGGTGTAGTAGAATCCTATACAAAACTTGCTCTTGGTGACTTCATTTCAGGGTTTATAGGAGCATCAATACCCTATCCATTTGTCCTAAGTACTCCTTTGATATACCTCATATTTCTTAATAGTGGGGACCCTATACATGTGCGTTTCTCAAAACTAGGAGAATTAGCATCAATAGTCAACAAATCATGAGATTAAATATAAATATCATCAACATCTTTCTTATAGTCAATAAATTTACTTGCAAGATTATCAAAGGTAGAAGAACTAATAGGTGAGCTTGTAAGCTCAATGACATCAGCAATATTCTTCTCAGTTTATTCTTGACTAGTCTCCAATTCAAGACTATGCTTGCACTTTTTTCAATCCTTAATAGTTTGATCTTTCGCTTCTAGTTGCGACAAAAAAACATCATAATTTTCTTTTAAATCTTTGTATTCATCAAACAAGCAGGTGTTGTCTACTTGAAGAGGAGTAGATTATTCACGAAACTCATTGATAGAGGTCTACAAGTGGGAAGCCTCATTAGCTAGATGGGAATTATCTTCCACTAGTCTACAAATCTTCTCCTTCAAGGAATCATTTCTTTAATTGAAACCAAGCCGAGAGAAAAATCATTCTTAACAAAGACCTGAGTTTGAAACCAAAATTTAGATACCATGTTGAAATCTAGGCATTCTTTCACGCTAAATAGTGAAAAACCAAAAGATACATTACAGGTAAGTATTTCCTTCTCACCAGGATAGAGACAAAAACTTTACAATTTAAGTAACCGCAGAACATATAGTCGGCACCAAATCATCAAATAAATGTATATTCCAAACGACAAACCCTAATAACTGTTAGTGGAAGTTACCATTATTGTGGAAGCCGAATTGCTTGAGATAACAAACCCCAGCAGAAATTCCTTGGATACCTTATGGCCAACCCATAGAAACCACTGAATAACTAGAAAATCAATTGAACAACCAAACAAAACGTTGCCTCCTTTAACAAACAGAACAAAGCTAGAGCCACCATTTTAAACCAATAACTTACCGGTGGAAATGAGAAGTTTACTGCTGAGCGGCCAAACCTGCAATTATAAATCACAGTTTGGTTAGTAAGGAATCTGTAAAATAATGAAATTAACCTAAGAATCAACTGTTAGGTAAATTAAACCCTTACTTGAAAGTACCAAGATGGAAGTCAATGGCGAATGTGTTGAAGCCACTCTTTCGAACTGTAAACCCTAACCGTGGTAACTAGAAGTAGACCAAAACGATAAACATTTGCGAAGGAGAAGAAAGAGTTATGTTTAGGCAAGAAACCTGTATGAGTTCTGTATGTTACCAATGTTTTATCTGTAATCGTTGGAGAGAGCTCAAGCAATAATACAACTCTACTTCTCATAATTTAGAAATATCGAGAGTGTGGTCGGGACAGATAAACAAAGGGTAAACTCAACCCTAGTGCTTTACAGGTATAAAACACTCATGGACGTGAAACACTATCTACATTATTTAAATTTCTTACACCACAACCTTGTTCCATAGTGGTTAGTCAAACTGCTAATACCATCTCTTATACCTTGCTTTTCTTTAGGATTGTAGTACTAGGTTTTTGGTATACCCTCTTTTATAATGGCATCGAGAAGATAGGGTACCAGTAGGAAAAGAAATTGAAAGAAATTGGTTAGCAATAACGCTAAGCAAGATTATGGTTTAAATTGAAAGATCTATCTCTTTTCTATTGCATTAGTTGTCCAGAAAGTGAGGCGGAACTCTTACAACTGTTGAAAACCATTTCTGCATTGAGGATTGAAGTTCTCAAACCATTAAGCTGATGCATCATAGTNATATATATATATAATTTTGATTTAAGGTTTTACTTTGGGTTTGTTACCAAATGGTATTAGAGCGAGGTTTACAAAACTGTGACCTATTGGGACACTGCATGCTTAAAAGTGTATAATACATCTAAGGACATTGATTATAAAATATCTATAAATAACAAAAAAATACCTATTGTTACACGTAGACAAAACAATGGAAGAACCTGAGCAGAATGTGGGCGAAGAATACATACAAGAAGACATGCCAACTCTAGAGAATGCAAATCTCTTTGTGGAACTTGGAACAAAGCGTAATGCAGACATGTAGTCAGAGATGTTGGAGACAATGAGGAGTTTGAAATTAGATATGGAACGTCTTAAAGCATATAACCTTAAACTTATGAATGCTAAATCAGATCAAGAAGAGATTAATGAACTTATTCTTCAAAGTTTAACGGAACCACAAAAGAATAGTGGTCAAAAATATTGTAGTACTGGGAAGAAAAGGAAAGGTGTAGCACAAGATGACAGTAGTGAAGAAACAATAGAAAACATACCCGTGATCGTACAATACCTAAGGAAAGATAAGGAGATAAAAATTGGAAAACATAAAGAACATCATGTAGAGCCGCAAGGAGAATTTAAAAAGCTAAGATCCCCAACATTCGATGGAGAATCAGAAGAGGCAACTAAAGCTTGGTTGCTTAATATTAAATGATATTTTTTAGGTATATAGATATGACAACAACTTGAGAGCACGCTTAGCAATCTTTCAGCTGAGCGAAAAAACTGTTATGTGTTTGCAGGAGGCTAAAAGTGTAAACACCATACGCAACAAAGAGTTGAGTTGGAAAATCTTTAAAAAATTATTTAAAAAGATATATATGTCAGAACAGTATTATGATGAGAAAGACAAAGAATTCAATGACCTGCGACTAGGAACATTAACCATGGAGGAATTTGTGACCAATTTTGTAAATTTACAACATTATGTACCATATTTAAGAGATGAAAAAGCTAAGGTTTATAGGTTTATAGGTTTATCAGCTGCTTACCCCCAACTTATAAGGAAAAGATCGAGTTTTAGATGCCTAGGACCATGGGTGAGGCAATTAGAAAGGCCAAGTTGTGTTATCATTTGCTCAAACAAAGATCAGAAGTAACTAAAAATTGGCAAAACAAAAAGAATGAGAAAATGGATCACTGTAAAAAGGGATTTAAACCATCCCAATTCAGGAAAGGAACCAAAAGTCATACTAATAACAATTATAGTAAGCAAGGACCAAATATCAATAGTGGAGTAAAGGGCACTAGTACCTCCAACGGTGGGTAGAACAACATTGCTAAGGAGGTTAAATGTTGGGGTTGTAATGGATCTCATCTATATAGAAACTGTCCTCACAATCCCAATAGATGAATGGCTCCTGAAAATATGATACATGAAGCTTCTACTGTCAATGATATAGGCAGGGACATACCTAGAATTAATGCTGCTTTGGAAAACAGGTAGGTGGCTCATCAATCTACCATGTTGGAAGTAGAAGGTAAAATCTCAAATATGTTTGTTTCTATACTTATTGATTCAGGAGCTAGTTTAAGTTACATTGCACCAAGAGTACTTCAAAAATGTAAACTTAGTAAAGAAAAACAAAAGAATGCATGGTTGGTACAATTAGCGACAGGAATTTTTAAGGAAAAATTAGCGACAGGAATGAAAAGGAAAGTTACTGAAATAGTTAAGGATTGTAGAATAAGTTTCAATGGCTTGAATACTACAACAAACTTGAACATACTCTCATTAGGATCATATGATATTTTGATAGGCATGGACTAGTTAGAAACTCATAGAGCCATCATTGATCGTTTACATAAAAGTTTTGATTGCATGGATGAGGAAGGAAAAAGGCACACAATAAAAGGAATTTACTGACCTATATCAACATGACAAGTTTTTGTAGTACAATTAAAAAAAAAATTAGGAAAGGTTGTCACATGTATGCCATCAAATTTAATGAAATCGAGATGGAAAAGCCTAAAACAACAATGGAACAATTCCCTATTTTGAAGGAATTCCAGGATATATTTCCTAAGGAAATACTAGGGTTACCACCTAAATGAGATTTAGATTTTACCATAGATCTAATGTCGGGTGCAACACTGGTTCCACGAGCTCCATATCGTATGACTACTCCAGAATTAACAGAGTTAAGAATGCATATATAGGAATTATTGGAGAAATGATATATTAGACCTAGTGCTTTTCCATGGGGAGCACCTATGTTGTTTGTTAAAAAGAAAGATGGAAATTTTAGAATGTGCATAGATCACCTGCAATTGAATAAAATGATAGTTACAAATAAATACCCATTACTGAAAATAGATGATATGTTTGATCAAATTAACGAAGCAAAAATATTTTCAAAAATTGATCTCTGATCAGGGTACCATCAAGTCCAGGTTAAAGATGAGGACATCCATAAGACTGCATTCCAAATTAGATATGGATGTTATGAATTTGTGGTAATTCCATTTGGTTTAAAAAATGCTTCGACAACATTTATGAATATGATGAATAATGTGTTGAGTAAATTTTTGGATAAATTTGTGTTGGTATTCATTAATGATATTCTGGTATATTCTAAGAATGAGGTGGAGCATGAAAGGCACTTACGGAAGGATTTGGAAACCTTAAGGGAACATCGATTATATGCCAAATTGAGTAAGTGCGACTTTTATAATAAAAAAAGGTACAACATTTGGGACATGTCATTTCAGAAAAGGGAATAGCGGTTGATTTAGAAAAAATCAAGTCTATATTGGAGTGGATTGCACCAAAAGATGTACATGACATTGGATCTTTTATGGGATTAACAAGATACTATCGCAGATTCATAGAAAACGTTTCCAAAATAGCTTATCCTATAACCACTTTACAAAAGAAAAGTGTTAGATCTAGTTGGAATCAACGGTGCCAAGATAGCTTTGAGAAACTAAAATACTTATTGACCAAAACACCTATACTAAAAGTTGTTGATCCAAGTAAGGACTTTGTGGTATGTCCTGATGCAAGTAAGGAAGGATTAGGAGGGGTTTTAACTCAACAAGGTCATGTAATTTGTTACGAATCACAGAAACTAAAGGAACATGAGAAAAAATAGGTAGTACATGATTTGGAATTGGAAGCTATTATTCATGCCCTTAAGATCTGGTGGCATTATTTAATAGGAAAGAAACTTATGTTACTAAGAAACAATATCGGGTTAAAATATTTATTTGACAAAAAAAAATCGAATGCACGTCAAACCAGGTGGCTTGCATTCCCGAGTGAGTATGATTTTGACATTAAACACATAAAAGGAAAGGAAAACATTGTAGCAGATGCGTTAAGCTAACAACAACATAAATTGCATTCAGTATTGATTAGTAATTATAAATCCGAAGTTAATAATGAACAATATAAAAATTGGATGGAAGAATGTAACCAGGAAAAAAATGAAACAAAAGGAAGTCTTTATCAGATTGATGCAAAAGAGTTTTTATGTTTCAAAAACCGAATTTATGTGCCTAATCAATATAGTATTAAACATTTCATGTATTAGTAATTGCATGATAACCCGTATGCAGGACGCCCGGGATATCAGAAATTTATAACAGCTTTAAAGAAAAGCTTTTATTGGCCAAATATGAAAAGAGAAGCAGCTGAATATGTAGCTCGATGTTTTACTTGTCAACATGTGAAGGCCCTACATCAACATCCATCTAGTTTATTGCAACCTATACCTATACTAGAGTGGAAGTGGGAAACTATCACTATGGATTTAATCACTGGATTACCAAGAACACGGAAACATAATGACTCCATTATGGTTGTAGTGGATAAATTAAGCAAGAAAACTCATTCAATACCTGTAAAGTCCGCTTATAAAGTGGTTAATATTGCTGATATATTTATGAAGGAAATTTTTAGGCTACATGGTATACCAAAAATAGCGATCACAAATCGTGATGCTAAATTTACTTCCAGATTTTGGATGTCATTATTTAAAGGTATGGATATGAAACTAAACTTTAGCACAACTTATCATCCGCAAACTGATGGACAGACAGAGCAAGTGAATCAGGTCTTGGTAGACATGTTGACAATCTATGTTATGAATCAACCATGTAAATGGGATGATTATATTCACTTGGTATCATTTTCCTATAACAATAACCTCTAAGCATCTCTCAAAATGAGTCATTTTGAGGTGTTGTATGGTAGGAGGTGTAAAGTACCTTCAAGTTGGGGCAACTTGGAGGACAGATTGGTTTTAGGGCCAGATTTGTTAGCACAAATGGAGGAAACGGTACGTCAAATAAAAGAAAACTTAAAAATGGCCCAAGATAGACAAAAAAGTTATGCAGATAAGAAATGAACAACTAAAGAGTATAAAGTAGGAGAACATGTATTCCTGAGAGTCAAACCAAAGAAGAGCAAGCTAAGATCAGGACTTTATGCTAAGTCGGCACCCATATATGTGGGACCTTTTGAAATTTTTGCTAGAATAGGGCCTGTAGCTTATCAATTGGTCTTACCTCCTTATTTAAGAATTCATGATGTTTTCCATATTTCTTTGTTAAAAAATAATGTTGCTGATCAATCTCATCTAATTAATTATGATAATGTACAGGTGGAACTAGAGGGATATTTCCACATGGAACCAATGGGGATTCTTGATAGAAGAGAAATTCAGTCGCAGAAGCATATTATTGTACAAGTGAAAGTACAATGGAAACATTATTCTGAGGAGGAAGCTACTTGGGAAAATGAAGAAACTATGAGACATTTAATTTTCCTGCTTTGTTTCAAAACTTTAATGATACTAATTAAGCACCGAGGACGGTGCAAATTTTTTAGGAGGGGAGGATTGTAACACCTTCAAATTATTTTTGATATTTTTATTGTTATTTACTTTTAAATAAATAAGTAAATTATATTATATATATAATTGGGAATTGAAAGTTTTAACAGTTGCACAATAAATTGACAGAAATTTGGGTTTAAAAACAATTATCAAATCTACAACATTCTCCATGGAGACAAGCGGCTAGTATTCAAAGGGAATTGCTTTTTTTGCTATAAAAGTCATAGGCAAGAAAATAGAAGATTATTAAGAGGAAAAATAATCCTAGATAGAGCTGCCATAGATCACCATGAGTGAAGGCTCTATAGTGAATTCTTAGATAACACAGAGCCGCCAGTGAACATCGTGCAAATGTTAGGATCTATTTTAGAACTGTCAGTGAAGCATAAGAGAATGCTAGGTTATGAGATAACTTATTCCCTCTAATACTGGTGGCAACTTGAAGGTGCCAAGGAACTATTTTAAACCCAAGAATCTGGGAAAGGGGGTGAAGCTACGCAAGTAAAATTGCTAAACTGTTTCAGTGGTAGGGTGGTGTGTGACTATTAAAACTACGATTTCTAGATATGCACATTTCACAAATCAGACTTATTTACAATGCAGTTCTTGTTTTATGAAAAGTTTTACTTGTAATACTAATTTATATGTGAATGCTGAAATAATACTAGGATTAGTATATTTCTTTATTCGATTTACAGTTTCTTTCGCTTATGCATATGTTAGTTTATTAATATAATGACCTAGGGTTTGAATCTTATTTTATTTTTTTACAGCCAGTCATCGAAACATAGGGTTTGAATATTATTTTATTTTATAGTAATCACTAAAACCTAGGGTTTGAATATCATTTCATTTTACGGTCAAGTATCAAAACCCAGGTAGGGTTTACCTATTATATTATACTTTGTTTAGAAGTTACAATCAAGGCGGAAGAATCGAGGTCACTCATTTTCTAAGATTAGTATTGAGAATTTCTTTATTCTTTTACAAGTTGAACTAAAAACATTAAAACCTTAACCATGATAAACAAGTCAACTTTTGGTGATCGACTATCAGAACGTAATATCTATACAACCAGAGTAAAGAAATTGTATGTAAACTACAGTGTGGATTTATAATCTCTATTGAAAACCTTTACACAGGAACATTATCACTGACTACTATAATATTAACAAAATGAAAACCCTAGCGAGCGATGAAAACTTTCATGCAAACTAGGTTATCGAACAAACAACACTGTAATGTGTTACATATCCTGTGGATATATATAAACATAAACACCATACTATAAGCTAAACCCAAGATTTGAAACCAAGCCGAGAGAAAAATCATTCTTAACGAAGACCTAAGTTTGAAACCAAAATTTAGATACCATGTCGAAATCTAGGCATTCTTTCACTCTAAATAGTGAAAAACCAAAAAGATACATTACATGCAAGTATTTCCTTCTCGCCAGGATAGAGACAAAAACTTTACAGTTTAAGTAACCGCAGAACATACAATCGACATCGAATCATCAAGTAAACGTATATGCCAAATGACAAACCCTAATAACTGTTAGTGAAAGTTACCATTATTGCGGAAGTCAAATGGCTTGAGATAACAAACCCTAAATAAATTCCTTGGATACCTTACAGCCAACCCATAGAAACCACTGAATAACCAACAAATTGCTTGAACATCCAAACAAAGCGTTGCCTCATTTAATAAACAGAACATAGATAGAGCCACCATTTTAAACCAATAACTTACCAGTGGAAATGAGAAGTTTACTCCTCAGCGGCCAAACCTGCAATTATAAATCACGGTTTGGTTAGTAAGGAATTTGTTAAATAATGAAATTAACCTAAGAATCAAATGTTGGGTGAATTAAACCCTTACCTGAAAATACCAAGCTGGAAGTCGATGGTGAATGTGTTGAAACCACTCTTTTGAATTGTAAACTCTAACCGTGGTAACTAGAGGTAGACCAAAACGATAAACAGTTGCGAAGGAGGAGAAAGAGTTTCGTTTAGGAAAGAAACCTATATGAGTTTTGTATGTTACCAATGTTTTATATGTAATTGCCAGAGAGAGCTTGAGCAGTTTTACAGCTCTACTTCTCAGAAGTTTGAAACGTTGAGAGTGCGGTCAGGACGGATAAACAAAGAGTAAAGTCCACCGTAGCTCTTTACACCTGTAAAGCACTCGCGAACTTGAAACACTATCTACATTATTTAAATTTCTTACACCATAGCCCTGTTCCATAGTGGTTAGTCAAACTGCTAATACCACCTCTTATACCTTGTTTTGCTTTAGGATTGTAGTACTAGGTTTTTGGTAGACCCTCTTTTATAATGGCATCGACAAGATAAGGTGCCTGTAGGAAAATAAATTGAAAGAAATTGGTTAGGAATAATGCTAAGCAAGTTTATGGCTTAAATTGAAAGATCTATCTCTTTTCTATTGCATCAATTGTCCAACAAATGAGGCGAAAATCTTACAATTGTTGAAAACTCTTTCTACATCGAGGATTAAAGTTCTCAAAATTTACACAAGCAAAAAAAAATAATTAAATTTATGTGAAACATGTTTATATATATATATAATTTTGATTTATGGTTTTACTTTGGGTTTGTTACAATATCGCAATAGGAATAGGATTTTACATTCAACATCAATAAATCTATGAGTGAAATGATAATATTTATTTAATATTAATTTTGGAATTCTGTTAATTATAATATTATTAAATTATTATTAATTATGATATTTTTAAATTAAACATTTTTAATATTATTATAATAAATTAAAAAAATAAATTTAAAATAATAATTTGAAAAACTTAATTCTTTAAAAAAAAAATTAATTTTTTAAATTTAATATTATTGATATATTTTTTTAATTATAATGTAATTAATAATAAATTAAAATAATATATATTATATAATAATAAAAAATTAAACTTAATAAATTTCAAAAACTATAAATTATTTGAAAATTTTATGTTGACTTTTATGAAGTCTTTCAATCATATTAATATCATATCAAGTTGCTAGAATAATCTGAATTCATTAGAATGCAGAATTTTGATAAGTTAATTGAAAATTCACAAAGTTATGTACACCATTTAAAAATATTAATATTTTTTAAATATTTTATTTTTTTAATTGATTAATTTGTTTCACATTTTTTAAACTTTGGGTAGAAGAATTTACACAGAGTTAAAAGGTTAGTCATTTGGATTGAAGAATTTGTAAAAAGTAAAAAAATGATAAGGTTATATAGATTTGTAAAACTTAAAAAAATTATAAGGTTATATAGATTTGAAAGACTTACATTTTAAAGTTCTCTCAAAGATTTGAGATATTCAAAGGCTAACAGTTCTATATGATTGCAAGGAGGTGAGGGAATCACACACAAAATTTTTACAAGATCAAGATTGAGGTGACTACTTTGTAGAGAGTTAATAAAATTGTATTTTATCAAAATTTCATAAGGTTTAGTTGAGGATCTTATAAGGATTTATGGGATTGACAATTCAAATTTAAGTAATTTGGAAAGAAGGTAAGAGTCTATGAAGAGTTGAGGGTTTATTGAAGACCTTGTAAAGAATTATAGGACTCTCAATCTAAAAATTCCACAATATTGCAAAGATTCCAGGAACTTACTTTCCAATGTTTTCACAAGATTAAGGTTTAGTTAAACTTTCGAAGGATTTGAATGGCAAATTGAGTTTATATTTCACAAAGGATTAAGAGAATTGCATTTAAAAGAAGTTTTACAAGATGAGGTGAGAACCTTGCATGAAGTTGCTACTGTGAAATTCTAGAACATTCAGTTGAGAAACTCGTACTTTATAAGTAAGACATAGTTGGTTGGGGATTCTAGACAACAATGTGACTCATTTATATGTGGTTGTGGATTCTAGGGCATAGTTGACTAGGTGGTAAACATAGCATCTTTGTCGGTGCTTAACCTTGGATGGTGGCAGAGGAAAATCAAGCAGCTTCAAGAGGCCTTTGAGGAATTCAGTTTTCATCATATTTATCGTGAATATAACTCTAAGCTAGGCAGGCTTTCAAAAGAAGCTCTGGTTTTGGATGAAGGAGAAATCCTTGGAAGTTTCTAGGGGTTCTTTATGAGCTTTTTTAAAATTTATGTTGGTAGTTCTATTTGGTAAAGAGTTTATGGCTTTTTGGGAACATAATGTTATTATAGGTCGAACTCTGTTTTTTATATTGTATAAGCAAATGTTATGGCATATTTTGAAGGTGTAAACGTTATCTTGATTAGTAATGAATTTTTTATATTGTATAAGCAAATGTTATGGCATATTTTGAAGGTGTAAACATTATCTTGATTAGTAATGAATTTTTTATGTTGTATAAGCAAATGTTATGGCATATTTTGAAGGTGTAAACATTATCTTGATTAGTAATGAATAGAAGATATGATGGATTTTTTCTTGTGGAAAAAAAGCTAGAAGTAGTTGAGTTGAGGACTCTGCATGAAGTTGAGAGACTTACAACCAAAATTTCCTCAAGGTTAAGTTGTGGTTAAGTTGTGGAGGTTGGAAGGATTTGGAAACCTTAGAAATCCAAAAGTTCCACAAAGCTTAATTGAAAGACTCACTCCATAATTTCCATTAGATTGAAATGAATTGAGGTACTCCCAAAAATATTCCAAGACATTGCAAGGTGATCATGTAGAATCTCCAACCCAAATTTTCTCATCTTAAACCAAAATAAATATATTTATGAATAAATATAAATTCCACTAATATAATTGTTTTTGTTATATCATAAAACCTATTATTTTACTAACAAATTATACATAACTTAAAACATATCTACCAATGTTTTAAACTTAAAACATAGTATTTCACTAGCAAATTATATATAACTTATACATAGTGTCATGTAAAGTTAAACAAATTGTTATTTTAAATAACCAAAATCAATTTATATCTGGCAATATATATTAAAATTAAATTAAACAAAATTATATTAATGTATGTTTAATTGATTTATTATAAATATATCCATTTTTAAAATAAATTCATAACTCATAAAACATTAAAAGACATTCGATGTAAGTAAGTATACATTAGCAATCCTATCCACTTCAAATTTCAAAATTATTATAATTTTTATTATAAAATATAGGAGTCTTGGGCTAGATTTGCACAATGCACCGCGTTAAAATTTTATGTTGAATTGATCATTCACATATAATAATTTATTTTAATAAATCGATCAGAAACCAAAATGTCTACATACTAAACACTATTCAAAGGACAGGTCGATTGAAATTCAAAGCATAAATAATCATGAGATGTATTATCTTAAAAACATAAGCATGACATTCAAACAATTACAAAGATATTGGAATTATAGAGGGACAACTGCCATAAAAAAAAAACCAGAAGTAACTCATGAATCTGTCCATCCGAAATTATGATACAAAGGGAGTTGGCAGTATACAAGAGGAGAAGTTGCTATGGTTTTGCACGTGCTGAAGGAACGGGAAAAACCTTGCCCTTGCACATACAGCGATAGGAGATGGGACACGACTCTGCAGTGGAGCATTTCAAGCTCACTGTTACTCTTTTACACGGCAAGCAAGCTCCACAAGCATGGCTACAGTCTGGTATGGTCGAACCTGCAACTTGAAAATTAATGATCTGCGTCGGAGCCGGTTTAATTTTCATATTTTGAGAGCCTTCTGATGTCTTTTCTGCAAGTAAAGTAAGGAGAAGCATTAAGACGGTCAGACCATAATATATGAAAAAAATCGGATATTAAATTTAAAGGAACTTGCAGAACCTTCGACAGAGTTGAAGAAGTTACAGAAATTGAAAGGAACTTGCAGAACCTTCGACAGAGTTGAAGAACTCAAGGAAATTAAAATAAACTTGCAGAAAGTTTAATAGAGTTTAAGAATTTAAAGGATAAAAAGTTGCAGAAACTTCGATATAGCTTGAAGAACATTAATTTAAAAAAAGAAAAAGAAAAACTTTGAACGTATGTATTGTAAATTTAAAGGAACTTGCAGAACCTTTGATAGCGTTGAAGAATTTAAAAAAATTTAAATTAACTTGCAGAAACTTTGATAGAGTTAAAGAATTAAACAAAATATTGTCATGTATGGCTTACCAGGCTGGCGATGCATAATTCTGCTAGCGACAGCTAACGGAAGAAGAAAAATGAACAGAACCACGATTTTTTTCATTGAAGCCCTCGTATTCTGGCTTTGAATCGCCACAATTTGCCGTCAAGCAGGACTATTGGTGCAAAAACTGAAATCTTGGCGTTTGCTTAAAGTCTTTAACATTGAAGGACAATAATGCTCTTTTAAAGCATCCGAAACGAAGTATTAATGACCGGGTTCACATGCTTCGCGGCGGAGACGAGCGGCTTTGACTGTTCCAAGACAGTTCACAGGATCTCTTAATTTTGAAAAAATTCTGATCTATTGTGAGAGTACATTAAAGGCTTCAATTGACTGTTCCATCTGTATGTCACGTGTGAACTCGATTCTCACTTATTGCGTGAAGCTTTAAATGAGGTGTTCATTGAATGCCCGACATGCAGGTAGAGTCCACATTCAAATTTCGGTCATTTATTAAATCATTTGTTTCTGTGACAGTCTGACCTGATCGATCGATTGACAGTGCAGTTATGGTACCAGAGAGAGCACGTCAAAGCTTAAATTGATGCAGAGAATAATTTATCCTTTTCTTTCAAATGTTACAAAAAATTCACACTAGCCTAGCATAATTTCATTTTGCTGGACGTTCTTTCGCAGTTAGAACTTCGATTTCAGGTATTGAAAGACATAAATGCCCTAACGCACAAACGAAGACTTCAAATATATCTCAGGAACAGATTAAGTACTGGATTTTGAACATTTCAACCTGTAAAGTATAAATCTTTCAATATCATCCATTCTCTCCATTGTACGTTACTTACCTTCAATATTCTCGTGAAACAAATCAGCTACCTAAATCTACGTGTAGCAGCAGTGCTCAAAATTGCACGGAGATTAACAGTTCGATATCATTTCAGGGGCCAGCTCACAAACCTGTGCAGTCCTGCGCCTCGTTCTCTGTGAAATACGACCGATTTTAGAGGGTTTGTTGTTTTATTTCTCTAATATTGAAGCTTGCGCAGGCTTCAATATAACATCCCGGACTTCGGTCCGCACTGGACTTCTACAGACTTGAAAGGAGTTCGATCATTGCTCACGATTGTTTTGTGTTTTCAAAGTTCGAAAATTCCGTTCAATTATTCTTATAAATTGAAAATGAAATAAGATGTTTGAAATTGTTGATTTTGGTGGTAAAATGGATTTAGCGAAGAAAAAGATTCAAATGATAGGAAAAGGTGATGTGATGTATAAAATAATTTGTATTTATACTAATAATTTGTATTTTATGTTTATTATGATTTAACATTAAGAAAAATAAATTAAAATGTAAAATTTATTTTACAAATAAATGAATTCATATTATGTTTATTATAATTTATCACAAAAATTAAATTAAATATAAAATTTATTTTACAAATAAATGATTTAAAATTTCTTTATTGTTAATTAATAGAAGGGAGTTGTTTATTAATATTTTAATTTAATATTATTTTTTAAAAGACATTCATATGTGAATATAATCTTTATCCATTTAATTTAAATTTGTAGTTAATTATCACATTTTCAACTAAATAAAAAACTTTATCATATTATTATTCACTCCTTAATTTAAATCAAAATCAAAATATCTTCTCTTTTAATTTGAACTTTAAATTTTTAACTTATTAATTAAACTCAAGATAATGTACAACTATATATCATAGCCTTTTCTCAAGGTTGGCACAAAGACTCCAACTATCCAAACAGCCTTAGCTAGTGTAAATCACCAAACCCTAGCTTAACTAAGAAGATCCAAGTGTAAGAATCTCTCTAACATGACCTCCAATTCAAGATGGTATATTCTTTTATTCTTCTTCACCAATTCACACTAGGCTTTTATCATAAAACCCTAATCTCATGTTTCCAAGGGTTAAACCCTAACCCTATAAGACCAACTAGAAGTCTCACAAATAGAAGAAAGCAATGCTACATTACCATCATATATTTTAGGAGGTACACTTGATGTTATATGTACTTAAGCCTCTAAATGTGGAAAAAATCATCTGTAGGGTCTCCTCCACCACTAAAAGAGAACCTTTCATATTGAGAGATCTCGCATCCTCATCAACATTAGAAACGATCAAAGTATATAAATCAAAGTTGTATCCAGGTCTATGCATATCCCCATGCACATTGTAATATCCCCAGTTTTGACTTAGAATGTATTTAATCAAAATAACATAAATAATGTAAATGTGCTAGTATGGATTCCTACTGTAGACCTCAAGGCCAAGGCTCGACTATTGAATGGCTAGGTATGTATGATGTATATATTTTTAATTGGACCATATGTTTGGCTTTTCATGTAAACTCGAATGTTATGTAAATATTATGTTGGAAAAATAATAAAATGGTTCAAGATAGTTGTGTAAAGAGCACTAGAGAGGCTATGATTCCACCAGAGGGGAAGAGGAAAGCGGGCCTATGGGAGATTCAATCCATGTGAACCTTAGAACCCATCTAATTGTTGCCATGTGCTTTAAATGAGCCAATTACTTCCTTTTGACTTTTAAATTCAATCATTGAATGCATGTGTGAGGTTGGTGGGGAAAGTCTTGTCATGGAGTTATGTAAGCATTGGATGAATAACCTTCTACGACATTTGAAAGGGACCTTTTCTTCTATGGTTAGAAATTAAGTCAGTTGTATTCTCACCATTCTCTCCTATCTTTTGGATTCATTCACTCATTTTCCATTATCATTCATATTTCTACTCTAGGTAGAGCTCTCCTTCATGTTGTTCACACCATTACCAATTACCAAACTATGTATAACCTATAATTCATAAGGAATTACCAAGCCCAAAATGTATTCTAAATAAGAAAAAGGTAGAGAGAGATAGGCAAAAATGAGAGAATATTATGGTATTTTTGAGATAAATTTTGATCTCAAATTCATACTAGGGCACTTTTGGTGTCGTTGAAAAGGTCTCGTTGAGGGCTACAACTTTCATGTTTTGAGATTCGCGAGATTCCTCATGGTTTGGTTGAGGCACACATTTTTGTAAATGTGGGCATGAGGAATCTCGAAAAACATATTTTTAGAGATGCTTTATGAAAAGCATATTTGAGAAGATGCTTTAAAATATGTTTTTCATAAAGCATCTTTGAAAATATGCTTTTTGAGATTCCTCATGTCCAAATTTACAAAAATGAACGCCTCGGCCAAACTGTGAGGAATCTCGTGAAGACTAGAACACGAAAGTTGTAGCCCTCGACGAGACCTTTCCAACAGATCTAAGTGCGCCCCAATATGAATTGAGTATCAAATATTATCTAAAAAATACCATAATATTTTTTCTCTCTTATTTTTGCCTATCTCTCTACCTTTTTCTTATTTAGGATACATTGTAGAAGAGGGTAGAATGTTATGTTTTGAATTTGGAACTAGAGTTGTGGATTTGAAGGGAAAAGAGATGGTTGTAGGTGAGCATTGGTGTTGGGCATGCTAGGAGTCTTAATCCATTAGGTTTTGATATTTTTGCATGCTTGATAAGCCATGAATTAAGGATACATGTGTTTCTCTAACAACATACAACAAGTTGGACTCCTTTGTAGAAACTAGTAAGCATCTAGAAAGATGGATCACATGAGGGAACCATGGATTGGTAACGGGGATGCATGAGCTAAGAAGTGTATTGTGTGGGGTAGGTATTGTTTGATGCAAGGTTGTGATGGCTTAGTGAGATTCATGTAGAGCTTTGTATGAGCATTTGACTAAACCTCAGAGAGCAAATTGGGTCATGAGCTATGAGAGAGAGAATCCTGTAGGTGTTTCCGTCACCCTAGTGGTATCATAACCTAGCTTGGGGGTGGCCTCTTGACAAAAATAGTATATGTTAGATAGAGTGCCTAAGGTGGATGGAAATTTTCTCTTACACATCTAGTTTCTTGGATCTTCTTTGTTTAAAGATAAGTATTTTCTTTGTATCGGATGTCACATAGCGGCATTATTTACATTGTATATTTATTTATGCATTTGTACACATATTTTAAATGTTTATAACTTCATAATATTTCCATTGGGAAAAAAATTAAAAACCCAAAATTCATTCATGTCCCCCCTCTATTGGTTAGAATGATGGATGGGGATGCCACAGAGTGGTATTAGAGCGCTAGGTTGCAGAACCAGAGTTGTATGGACCAAAATCCACACTTACAAGCATAAATAAGAGTTTGTAGGCAAAGTGTTTGACGAAACGCTTCTATAAAAACCCATGGTTTAACTATTAGATTGTATTCTAACCAACCCATTTTTTAGAACTAAGGTCTACCAATAGGAGAGGTAGAATACTTGAGGGAAATTGGCAAAAATTTCATAATTGCATCAATTTCAATGGAAAGTTTTTATTCTATTCCATGACAAAGAAGTCCAAGAATTGAGAAGGGGCTCGCAGTAATTTTGAAGTAAGCCCTTTTTGCAAAAATTAAAATTTCAGTATACTATGAAATTTAAAAAAGAAAATGGAAAATTTTGAGTGGGCCCAATCATGCCACATGGGAAAAGGTATGATGTAGAGGAGCCACATGGATAAGGGGGCGTGACATTGACCATCCACATTGGATGAGAAACACAGGTGGAATTGTTGAATTCCTTGTTGGCTTCCAAACAAACAAGATGGATCATGGTCTACTGTGAATGGCTGGGATTGCTTCATGCAAGTTCCATTGTACGATCTTGACTCTTCGCATTAAAGGAGTTGGCTATGCCTTATCTAAGGGAGTGGTCCCATGAATGGATCAAATTGATTCATGCAATTTCCATTACACGATCTTGAACTTTATCACTAAAGAAGTTGATCGTGCCTTATCTGAGGGTGAAAAATATTTTACAGGCTATACGATATTTAATGTGGTTTTCGCGGCAGTGTGGGCCATTGGATCTAATGGCCGTTGAGATCCAATGGCTCACACTGCGATGAGGCCGCATTAAATATCATATATCCTGTGAAATATTGTTCGCCTGATCCGAGGGGGTGGTCCCACAAATTGCTCATATCATATTGTACAAGTTCCAAGAGAAAATTATGGTCATTCATACAACTCAAGGTGCATGGGAGATGACAAGCATATCCCTGTCGTTAATGAATAGGATTTGATCATGCAAGTTGAACCAGAAGATCTAAACAATTTGCACATGAAGATTTGGTCATGGATTATCTCAAGGAATAACACACAAATAATTGATATATAACCCGAGCCTGGGAGGAAATTAGATCTAGACCATTCACATAAGGTGCATTGGAAAATGTGTGTGAAGGTACCAAGAAACCACTTTCTGTTAACGAAAAAATACTTGGTGTCATCAAAAACCTCTTATCATTCACTTGAAACCATTTACCATAAACCAAAAACCGCTTATTATTGTTTGTAAACCATTTATGGTAAGGGAAATGGTGTTGTGAATAGGATTGTTGACTCAAGTTTCATCTCCAAAAAGGGTGATCGATAAATAAACAATAGTTTCCAACCTCGTTTTTCATGATCTGGATTATTTGGAGAAAGAAATGAAGGTAGTGATATAAAAAAAATTGCACACAAATATTTTGTAGAAAACATATTAGTATAGTAAAACCCAAATTCTATTATTGAATGGAATGGAAAAACACTGTAAATTGCAAAGTAATACACAATAGCTCAAGATTATGGTAGCTTATATGTGAAAATAGATGCCTCAGCTATGCTCATATGCAATAACTACGGTTATAATGAGGCCAGAAAGGCCTTTTTAACATAAAACATAAATGAGAAAACCCTAAACATCAAAAACCCTAAACTTGGGGGATGCAACGTCAAAATTTTTGTGGGCCCTGATGGGGTTAGTTGATACATAAAATTCCTTAGGGTTCAAATTTTGCATACGATCTATGTTTGGGGTGCTCGATATGCCGTAAAAAGGTATGCCTTATAAGGAGTCAATGTTTTCAACCCAAACAATGCATTTAGCAATTGTGTGGGTGTTATTGTGCCAAAAAGACAGCATTTAGGGTTTCAAAATGGCCCTGAAATATTGTGACCTAAAAAACCGTATAAAAACTGTTAAGTTGGAAAATTGTGTTTTTGAGCGAGTGGACTAGTTGGGTGGACATCAATGTCCATTTGGATCAATCCTCCCCCCTTATGGATCAATGGTATCCATTGCATCAAGATACCTCATTATATGGGGAACCTTATGCTCAATTAAACGCTTGGCGGTCCACTTTCCTTGGTGAAGAAGCTTCCTTGCTTTGAATGTTCTATCAGTGACTACCCTTCATCTATGTGTCCATGATCTGATCCATTATATATTGTTCAAGGCAATATGGATGGACATTTATTGGGGCCAACTACTCAGCCACATCTTGTCCTGAAGATGAGCCAAGGATGGCTCGAAACATCGACAATATACATTTACTGACCGTAGATTCTCCACAAGATGCCATTAGCAATCACTGTGAATTCTCAGCCAAAACCACCTCTAAGGTTTTCAAAAGAGGTGAAAAATATGGTCAAAGTAATTCCACATCAAGTACTTGGTTGTAGGCACAATTCTAGTTTAACCCAGGTTCACCTAAATACAAACCAACAAACCCCAAGATACAAACCCTTTCGGAATCACCTGCGAAGCAGATGAAGTCTCGCCTAAGGTACCTATGGGAACTGCAGGAACTAGGTTTATACAACAACGAAGGAGGGCCACCCAAAATCCATAACGTGAAACATAACAAAGATTCAATGGATCTCTTACATTCCATATAAGGCAGTAAAATAACTACGACATACATTCATGATTTCAAAATACTCATAACCAATCACATCAGATCATATATTAATGATATTTAATACACAATGTAGAATAAAATAAAAGATCATAGCACACAAAAATCATCAATCACACACACACTTGACACATGATTTTACATGGAAACCCAAAATGGGGAAAACCATGGAAGCATTTTTCTTATTCATGAGTCCTAGTAAATAAGTACTTCATGTTTGCACACACAACTTGCAAACTTGATCTCTTCTTCTTGTACTACATATATACACACTCAACATGCTTATCAATACTCTCCCATGCGAGTCTCTCATACAATGTCTTCATAACATACTTTCTTCACAACAAAACATCTTCGACAAAAAGACTCAAAAATTGTCTTACTCACTCACCCATGTACTAATAGACTAACTAGGCACCAGGGGTTCACTAGTGAAGAAATATTATATCACGTCCATTCATATTGGAGGTTTGAATACTCCTAAAAAACTCAAAAATATATTGCCTCGTATTAAAGGGTCAAGGGGATTTTTAATTTGACATAGTAATATAAATATTGGGGGTTATTTAATTTGGGTGAGATGAGGAATAACCTCCAAATTGTGTGATGGATTCATTTATTCAAATCATAGGCTCAATTCATACCTCCAAATTGTGGGTTGTATTCATATTAATCCTAGGTTTTTCTAATTAATAACCGCCAAATCGTGGGCTAGATTCATACCTCCAAATCATGGGATGGATTCTTATCAGTCCTAACTACTGTTAAGAAATAACCACCAAATCACAAGCTAGATTTATACCTCCAAATCATTGAACTTATAAAGTCTTTTTTTTAGAATTAGTATTTTAGGTTGGGGTTTAAGTGGGTATTGAGATTCAATCAAACCTTGCTCCACAAAGACCAAGAAAATTGAGATCAATCTTTCTTGGCTCACTAGAACCAATAAAAGCGAGTTCAATATTTATTGACTAATTATTTCTTTCAACCTTTTGTATTCTTATTCAACATTTTCACATTGCCAGTCATGAGGGGTTCACTTAGTGAACTTGTTACATAGCACGACAATTCGCAGGATATTAAAGAATATCCCTAATTTCACTAAATATCGAAAAAATGCCTTCTGAAATTGTATTGTTGAACCCTCCTTCCAATATACCTTTTCAATTAAGAAAACCCCTAGTTTCACCAAATATTGTAGGTATCCATTTTTATCAACCCATTTTTAATACCCCATTTATACCATATTATCAAGTTTTAACAAACAAGAGGCCTAATGTATTTTAGTATAAAAAAACATGATGTTAAATGAAATAATAGTATACAGCTAATAATGATCTCAACGAGATTGCAAAGACGACTCTCAATTTATAACATTGGATAGGCGTGGACGCAACGAAATAGTAATGGGGAAGGAAAAACGTGTAAAAAGAAACCTAGTCAAGAGATGAATGTAACAAAGAATGTAAAAGATTGATAGTCCAATAGTTAGTGCAATGCTTAGAAAATATGAGAATTACAAAGGTTTCTAACCACAACCTTCCAATCTTCCAATTTTATATCATGTAAATACAATTATAGCCATAGAGAACTCATGTTTTCTATAAGCTTAATAAATTAAGCTCCATAAAAATGAAAATTGAAACCCTTTCATGGATGGACTTCCCTACCTTCCTATGAAAAAAACATCTTTGATGTTTGAACCCAAATGAAAATATAAAAATTCCTCTTATTTTCCAATAAAACCATAAGATCATGTGCATATCTCGGATTTGGTTCATTCACAAGATGCAATAAACTACCTCCACTACCTCTACATTTATTCTTGCAATTAAGGAAATTAACAACATTTAGTTACCTTTTGTTCGGTTATATCTAGTTTTTATATTTATAGAAGAAGGAAAAATCTCCATTGTTAATTTTCAAGCATGCAATAGTTATGAAAATACACATAAAGTGAAACTTATATGATACTATTTCATGGTAATGAAAAAATATAAGATATGTAAATAAGGATTTAGATTTTCACCTATATTTATGTCAGTGCCAATACAAATTTAAGAAGTATGCTTTGCATATAAAAATTATGATCATGATTATAGAAATGTGTGTCCTACAAATATTGTGTGGACATCCTGGTACAAGACACGATGGATGTCAGTACAAGAAGAGTTCGTTATTGTATAATTATCATCCGATGGTATGAGAAACTCATTGTACAAAGAGAAACCATGTAATAATATCACTTTCCATTTTAGGTATAAATATCAAAGGATCGACCCAAAGAGATAAATATGAAGTTCCCATAATCATTTGGGAAGTTTAACAATAAACATTTCTCATACTACTAATGTTTACCTCATGTTTGTGTTAATTAAGATAAGAGGTAACTATTATTTTATGGGGCATATACAACTTGAGTATGAAACCCTTAATATATGTTTGGGCATTGAAGGGTGCACAAAAACTTAGTATAAGGAGTATATAGAGATCCTTACTAAAATAAATTAAAAAAATGTATTTTTTTTATGCATATTTCATTTTGTAAAATTTAAAGTTTCGTATGGTTATATGTAACAATTCTTCTTAAAGAGAAATCAAAAGAATCCATCCTTTTCTTTCATGTCTATCCCACACCTTTATCTCCCTGTAGTTACTTATTTAGCTAAAAGTAAGAATATCCAATGAATTCATTAATTCATTATAAAATAACATTTTAGATATTAGCTGGTCTTGAGTGGGTTTAGGCACTACGAGAGCATTCATGATATTTTTCGGGGAGATCCTAATTGCACCCATAGTTTTGGTCTAACTTTGTTTCTAATGGGTATTGAATTGGATATGAAATTACAGTTTCACCATTCCAACACTAGGACTAAAGTATTTCCAAAATTACAAGACTCATTCTTTCCTAGTATTTTATCACCATGAACACATTAAAACTCCCTTCTTATGGATGATTTTGGTCCATTGCATTCCATTCATCCCACCCAATTGACTTCATCATTGTGGTTTCTTATATTTGATTCTAAATGTATTTCTTTTAAGAGGTAAAGAGTCCATGTCTTCTTGTCTTGGGTTTGATATAGTACATACCTCCTTTTTTATATTGCAGTCCTCCTTTGGGACCGCTTACTTGACTTTATGACTAGCTCTCAGGATGGTAATTATCCAAAGCAAATAGTCTTATTATCTGCTTCAATCCTAATATTGAATTCCTAAAATCAATGATAACTTATGGACAACTAATAGGGAGTCCATTTTCACCACACCTAACCTTTTTTGTCTCTTTAGGCTATCTCTTATCTAGCTCAAAGGTGGAATCCCTAGGTTAGGATTACTAGAGTTTAAGTGTTTTGGTTTTTGTAAAATATAAGAGTCATAAAAGAGTTGGAGACTAATGTTTTATAGAATGAGAAAATGGGGTCAACTATGGATTGCATGAGGATTTATTTAGCAATATTAGAAAGGGACAAGTTCACAATGCACAAACCTAGAATCTCTCTAATGGGTGAGTTGATTTTAGACATCACACAAAAATAAATTTCTAGAGAAAAAAAAATTCAAATGGATTCAAGGAGGAAAGCTACTTTGAAAGGTATAAAAAAAACATGATTTATAGAAACACAATATGCATCTAAACTACACTTCCAATTGATAACAATCACATAAAAGATAGAAATAGTAATCCTTCACTACCTGAATTCCATTAGCAATTTGAATATCCATTAACCAACCAAGCACCTGAGAAATATGAAAACCCTTCAATAGAGCACTAGCATCAACCATCCTACATCTAGATCGAGTATCCGTCATTCATCACAATCAATACCGTGTGCCCTTGTCCCTTGATTTTTCATTTGCCTCCCCTCCATTGCTTCTACATGAAATGTAATAAATATACCATAAATATTTGTATTGACATATAATAAATTAATCCCCCTTGGCCCCTTAATATAGAGCAATATATTTTATCATTTCCATGTCATAGTTTATTCCCCAATATGAATGGACGTGATAGGCTATTTCCTACAAATTGACCCCCTGTGTTGGCAGTTAGGAATCTAAGTTGTTAGATTGAGTTATATTTGGAACATTCATAATTGTAATTTCAATTCTTATATGAAAGGAGTCCATCTTAATATTGTATTGGAACTGACATGTGTTAGTTTTTCTAATCTAATTAACTTGATTAGAATCTTTATTTGAAAGAATAACAAGCACAACAAGATAATCAAGATAGAGTAGATACACAAGACATAAAGATTTTCACCAGGGAAACCATAAAGGACAAAACCCCGCAAAATTCCTCAGAATAGTTATGTCACTAAGACAATATCACAAGATGGAAAAACCCAATAAGAAGAAGTCTTATGCAACTATCTCTCTCTCCTCCTTGTCTCTCTCTCTCTCTCTCCTCATGCAAACTTGAGTGAGTGTATGTGTGTATAAATGGGGGAGGGAGCCTCCTTATTTATACCCTTCAAGTGACTGACCTCCCAACATGATTGGGTCGATTTCTAACCCAAACAGGGTCGAATTCTCCTAGAGAGACTCTGAAAGCACATTACATTATATTATACTGGGTATTATTGCCCTGATTTATAGTGGAGGTTGTACCTCAAGGACCATACACAATAATGACATCCATAAATGAGGGAAACACATCTTCGATGGGGATACAACAACATACAATGATAATATACATCAGAATAACTTCTGAAGTTTTAAATATAACAACACTCCCTCTTAACTAGGAAGGTATTCTCTCTCGCCACAATCATCAACATATCTGGTCATGCCATCATCATGGAGTCATCATCAAAGTTACTTCCATAATCCTCATCTTATCTATCATCGAAAGTTTCTATAGAGCCAACCTTATTTTATGTTGGGTGTAGGCCTAGTCCTCACCCACGTCTTCATCATATCCATGAGAAAGCCATCATGTAGGTACATCCCATGACCATTCATTACATTTCCAATGCAATCACCTGCGTCTCCTACCGTAATCTCGTCATATACATATCATCTCATTATCCTGTGCAAAACACACAGAGCACATACTAGATGCAGACCATTTGTGTTCTACCAACATAGGATCATTCCAAGATATTTCATGTCACCAAGACAACCTGCATCGTCCATTATGCAAGAATCGCCTAGGTACACACCATGTGCATTATGTCTCTCTTCATCTCCAACATGGGAACACACACATACAAGGACTGATTACGACTGAACAACCTGCATGCCATGCCAAGATATTTTTCGTTCCAGGTCAACCTCAAGGACTTATTACATCCAAACAACCCACATCTAGGATCTTTTACACTTTGGATAACCTTCCATGATTATTACGTCCGTTCAACCTACGTACCACACTAGGATCTTTTACAATCTAAGACAACCCATAGGATTCATTACATCTGAATAACCTGCGTACCATGCTAGTATCTTTTACACTTCGGATAACCTGTACCAGGACTCATTATGTTCAAGCAACCTGCGCACTACGCCGAGATATTTTCCGCTCAAGGACAACCTACAAGACTAATTACGTCTGAGAAAACTGCATACTACGCCAATATATTTTTAGCTCAAGCACAACCTATAGGATTGATTACGTCTGAGTAACTTGCGTACTATGCCAGGATATTTTTCGCTCAAGGAAAACCTGCCTCTTTTCCCATGTGAGATCTCATGCATCTACATATTTTGGCCTCTATTCATCTCTATTATAGGAGCATGCTAGGATCTTTACGTTACTAAACAACCTGCAACTTTGACTATGCTAGAATGTGTTACTCCCTGTTTCGAGGGGCCTCATTCTGGATCACACCAAGTCTTTCTCTGAAGTACTCAAACTTCACTCTGGATACAGGCTTGGTCAATACATCAGCTATCTTCTCATTTGTTTCCATGTACTGGAGCTTTACTACTCCTCTCTGCACCATATAACTGATATAGTGGAAGTTGATCTCGATGTGCTTTGACTTGTCATGGAACAATGGGCTCTCCAACAAATTCACACAACTTTAGTTGTCGCAAAAGATACAAGTCACATCTATTTATAGATCAAACAAATAAGTTAGTATCTTTCGTAGACATATTGCCTCACAACTAGTCGGGAAAGTGGCAACGTACTCTTCCTTGGTTGTACTCAGCACCAAGGAGGACTACTTACTTCTAAATCATGAGATCATGTTGGATCCCAAACTGAAGCAATAGCCTGAAAGTGTTATTACTATCAATGGCACTACATGCCAAATCTAAATCAACATAATAGTGTAGGTTAATATTCTTATTCACGTCATATTTGAGACCATAATCAACTATACCCTTCATGTACCTCAATACATGCTTTGCAGCAACCAGGTGAACATGTCTCGGATCTGTGTGGAACTATCTCAATATGTTCATAGAAAAGAATATGTCTAGTCTCGTATTCGTTAGGTACATCAATGAACCAATAACTTGATGATACATCATGGCATCAATTGAGTCTAATGAAGCATCACTAAAAAGATTCAAGTTCGATGCCATAGGTGTGGCTATCACCTTGCAATCCAACAATCTGAATCTTTTTAGAATCTCCACAACATAGTTTCCTTAACCAAGGAAGATTGCATCTACATTCTACCACACCTACATGACTAAGAAGAGGTGTATCATCCCTAGGTATTTCATGTCAAACTCGGTGGAAATATTCCTCTTTGTATTTATAATGAGTTCGTCATCTCCTATCAAGAACAAGTCATTGACATATAGCATGAGCATCACTGGTATTCCACCTTCAACCTTGAAGTAAAGGTTAGAATATGCTTCTCTTAGTAAATCCTAAGCACATCAAGAAGTTATCCATCGTGTCGTACCATGTCCTGGGTGCTTGTTTCAATCTGTACAAGGCCTTATTTAATTTGAACACATGAGTCTACATGTCATGTGTCTTGAATCCTAGTGGTTTTTCTACGTACACTTTCTCTTCGACTACACCATTCAAGAATGTTGTATTAACATCCATCTAGTGTATCTTCTGTTTCATTAATGCAATCAATGTAAGTATGGATATAGTGGAAGTGTACCTCACCACGGGTGCAAATGTCTCCTCATAGTATATGCCTTCTTTCTGTGAGAATCCTCGCACCACAAATCTTTCCTTGTGTTTCTCAATGCTACCATCTGCAACATGATTGATCTTGTAGATCCACTTTGAATTCACGATAGACTTCCTTTCTTGTATCAGAACTGTCTCCTAGACATCATTCTTCATATTCGACTAGTACTCCTCGATCATGACATCCTTCCATTGTTTATTTTTTGTAGCCTCTTCATAGTTGGAAGGTTCCTTGTACATGATGTCACACAACAGGTCCATATAGCTATTGTAAGGTTTTGTTCTTTTCCTTTCTCTTTGCATCCCATCTACAGCACCATACCTTTCTGCTTCTTGTATTAGTTCTCGTGACCATGCTGGTTTTCTCTTATGGGAGTCCTTCTCGTGAAGTGTCTCTACAGGCTCTTATGGTTCTACCATGTCATTATCTTCATGGTCTTTTGGAATTTCTTATACAATTTTCATATCTTGGACTCTCCTTCCTTCAGGTTCCTCGATGATATGAAATTTCAAGATCTTCTTAACCATAAATTTTCATGTTAAATACTCATAAAACATGCTTAAAAACTGATTTTTTAATGCTTTAAATGAATCACATAAGAAAATAAAAAGAGATATGCAAACCAAAAAATGAAGACAATTGTTGAAAACAAAGTTCACCCCTCCCGGGATACATCTTTGGGCCACTTCCAATGGGAAGGTTGATATATTAAGTCTTCAAAGCTTTACAAAATGAGTGTTCTAGAAACACGTCTGTTTTCTGTCAGTTAGAAACAAAAATAAATAGCACCACTGAACTCCTTGCAAAATTATGAGAAAAATGACTATGAAGTTGACCATATGTGCATGAGGCCTCCTTTAGAATGCAAAACGAGACAAAGCGTCTCCAAATAAGACAAAAGAGTACAAACTATATGGATTTCACCTCAGGATTTGTGCCCATTAATGGCATGTGTGCTTCGAGATTTGTGCATGTACATCTGTAGGTTTCTATGCAAAACTGGGTTGTTTTTAATTTCGAACTCTACCACCGTGGCTTGGAATTCGTGGTTTATGTATAGTTTAAAAGTGGCTTTTGGGTTGCAGGCCATGGTCCACACACCCATTTTAAAACCCCAACCTCCGCTACGAACATTTAACAAAATCCAGCTGATCCAGGGGTATGACGCAGAGGTCACGTGATCAAACCCGCAGGCCTCTGCCCTTCCCATGCTATTTTGTTACATGGTAAAAGGTGGCGGAAAACTATGGTTATGGTGGTGTAAATACACGTTATATTATATGGTTAAAACATATGCTTTGTTAGCGCGTTGAATGGCGCGTTGTATTCCATGTTATGATATATGGTTTATTCCATGTTATGATTTCTGGTTAAACCATATAGTTTGTTGGATTGATATGTGGCTCCTTCGGTGGGTGGCTTTCCACTGCTTGTTTAACATATGGTTTATATTATATAGTTTCAAATGGGGCCTCGGTGTTGGCATGGGTTCAACATATGGTTTATAATATATAGTTTCAAATGGGGCCTCGGTGTTTGTATGGGTTCAAGGGCCCCCTCCCATTTTTTAACATTTAAACTTTTCTAACCATAATAATATTTGAACCATATGATTGTTAATGGAGATTATGGTGACCTTGGTGGAGGTCTTGGGTTCGATTTCTATGGATCCAACCTTTTTAACCATGTAGCTTATAAACCTTTTTTAAAACAAATTTTAACCACTTTTAACATTTTTAACCAACCTTGTCGAAACTTCAAATGCTGACAATTTCTTCATTTGGAGGTTGTTTCTCACGAAACAAGCATTGTCAGAAAGCTTTTGGAAAACTCTTTACCCTGGTAATCTTTATTTTGTTGTTTGAAGAATTTAACTTTGATCGAATTTGAGATGATCCTCCTAGATCAAACCTTCCCACTAGGAAGCTTTTGGGCCACTAAAAGCATGAAATCATTCATAAAATAAGTGAGGGTACAACTCCCTCACTCCTTCGGTCTCTAACCAACTTTATTTGCTTGGATGCATTCCTTTTAACCCCACACGAAGGAACTTCATGTCTCCTCTTCTTGAAGATCTAAATTTCTTGTCAAGTATTACATCTTCCTAAATTTCATTGAGATAATTAGGAGCAAACTCGTCCACATAAGGTGCTTGAACCAGTACATCTTGGTCTATAATCATAGGTGGCTCATACAGTTTCAAGTTTTCCACATTAACAAATGAATACATTTGCATATAAGGAGGAAATTCTAACCAGAAAGCATTATTACCGAATTTGTCCAAAATTGTAAAGGGTCCATACCTGATAGGTTTCAACTTTCTACCTTCACCTTGGAGTTGATCTTTGTTGATATGAAGCCATACTTGATCACCAATCTGGAAATGATGATTTATTCGATCCTTGTCATGTCGTTCTTTGTATTTATCCTAACTTGATTCTAACTATTCCTGCATTGCTTGATGAATTAACTGGATATGCTTAATAAACTTCTGAGCTTTATCTGCATCAACCTGTCCATATTCCACTGTATCTTTCCCAAAAACAAAGTCTAAAGGAGACTTTGGAAAGTACCCAAAACATGTCTCGAATGGAGATGTCTAAGTAGAAGAGTGTATATCTCTATTGTATGCATGCTGTACATAATGTAATTTTTCATCCCAAAGCTTAAGATGCTTAGCACAATACCCTCGAAGAAGATGTACCATGGTTCGGTTGATCACGTCAGTTTTTCTGTTGGATTGTGGATGAAATGTTGTGCTTTTCTTCAGCTTTGTGTCCATAAGTTCCCATAAAGATGACCAAAATTTTCCAAGAAAGCAGGAATCTTGATAAGAAATAATAGAAGTAGGAATTCCAAAATGAACCCATACATTTTGAAAGAACAAATGAGCAGTCATCTCAGTGGTGATATTCTTTTTACAAGGCATGAGTATACACATTTTACTTAATTGATCCACAACAACATACATATAGTCATGTTCTTTTCTAGACATTGGTAAACCTCCTACAAAATCCATTGAAACACTTTCCCACAAACAAGAAGGAATTGGAAGTGGAGTGTACTAGCCTAACTTTCTGTTACTTGGTTTGCTTGTTGCACACATAACACAACCTTTTAGATATTTGGACATTGTATTATTCATTCGAAGCCAATAGAAAAACTTTTGTAATTGTGCTATAGTTTTAGCTACTCCAAAATGTCCTAAAATAAGAGAAGTGTGAGATTCTCTTATCACATGCAATCTTTCACTTTGTGGAATACATATTTTACCAAGATGATACAACAACTTGTCATTGGTATGATAGTTAAATTCTTCATTCTGATAGCCATGCCTTAGTGATTCATAAACTTCTTTGAAATCTTCATCTTTAGTATATTGTTCAACAAAAATTTCATGAGCTAAAGGACTTTGTTGAATGGCAATATAAGCATTTGTTGGAGGTCTGGATAACATATCTACAACTTTGTTCTGAATTCATTTCTTATACTTAATAACCAAATGAAATTGTTGTAGAAAACCCATCCACCTGAAATGCCTTGATTGTTGTAGATTAGTTTGTGATTGTAAATATTGTAGTGGTTGAGGATCAATATGTATAATTGTTTCTTTACCCATTAGGTAATGTTTCCTCTTTTTAACGCTTTTTACTAATGCATGCAAATCTATGTCATAGGTTGGAAAGTTGATTATTGTTTTAGAGAAAGTTTTAGAATGATAGCATTTTTTTTTATTATGTTGTATTAATACTACCCCCATCGCATAACCACTAACATCAATTTCTATATCAAATGGTTGTTGTAGATCTAGCAATGCAAGTACTAGAGTTGTGTTGATTTTTTCTTTCAATGTGTCAAAGGATTTTTGTTCCTTTCCTTCCCACTTAAAGAATTTCTTCACGCTTGTCAAAGCAAGTAATGGAGAATCTATGAAGGAGAAGTTCACAATGAAATTCCTCCAGTATTGGGTTTCTCCCAAAAATCTTCTTACATCTATTACATTATTCGACTTAGGATATTTTACAATGACCTCAACTTTAGAAGGGACAATCCTCAATTCACCACCCCTTACATTGTACCTAGATATACTAAAGATGTCTTTCCAATTTCACATTTATACATCTTTATGTACACTTTTTCCCTTATAAGCACATCCGATACCTGTTTAACATGCTTGACATGTTCTTCCCAAGTTCGACTGAAAAAACAAAATATCATCTAAGTATACTATAACAAAGTCATCAATGAAGGGCCTAAACACATCATTCATTATCCTCATAAATGTTGTGGGTGCATTACAAAGACCAAAGGGAATTACCATCCATTCATACAATCCTTGTTTGGTTTTGAAAGCAGTCTTCCAAATATCATTATCATGAATATAGATTTGATGATAGCCACTTCTTAAGTCTAACTTAGTGAAAAATATTGCATTTTTTAACTGATCTAAAAGATAATCAATTCAAGGAAGAGGATACATGTTCTTTATTGTAATTATGTTCAGTGCCATGTAATCAATGCACATACGCCATGTGCCATCTTTCTTTGGCACCAAAACAATTGGTGAACCACACAGAGAGGAAATTTGTTAAATGGCCCCTCTCTCAGTCAATTCTTGAACCTGTTTCTTGATCTCTGCATTCTAAAAAATGGAAGACCTATACATACCAATATTAGGAAGAGGTACATCTTGCTGTAAATGAATTTCATGTTGAATTTCCCTTTTATGAGGTAATCCTTTAGGTTCTTGAAACAAAATATCATATTTTGATACCACCTTTATCAAGTCCTTTTTAAGTTTAGGATCACAACCTTTAAAGGATTCAGTTTGTTCAACATCTTTTACTGTTACTATCATAAGAACAAAGTTCTTACTTTCATTTATCAACCTCTTCATTTGATTTGCAGAAACTAAAGAAATATTAGTTTTCATGCAATGTGCACGAACAATATATTCAATACCATGTTTAGTGATATAATACATGTTAGTTTCCCTATAAAATATAGCCTTCCTATCATACAGATATGGAATACCCAACACAATACCACATATATCCAATGGAACCACATCTAGATCTACCTCATCAACAAATCCAGAAGTGATGGAAAACATAAGTCTACACTGTTTTCTAACTTGTAATTGTGCATTATCACATAAACATCCAAGTGGATATGGTTTAGGGTGTAGCTTAGTTTCCATTTGTAATTTCTTAACAATTTCTTCTGAAATGAGGTTGGATTGTGATCCACTATCAAAAAGAGTATCAATTTTTATATGTTTAGAGATTAATCTAATATGAAATAACTCACTCCTCTTTCTTTCATCAATGACAAGTTCATTCCTTGAAACAAAACAAGAATTAATTTTACCTTGAATGCTTGTAGAAACCACCTGAGTTTTAGGGCTTCACTTGTTGGCCAATATCCTATCATGTTAGTTCATATTGTGGGTTTTAAAATGATAAAAAATCGAACCAATATATTGCAGGTATTAGCGGGATGAGGGGTTTAAGGTGGGGGTGGGTAGGGTGGTTTATAAGGATTGAGGTATAAAAAGGGGTGGGGAGGAGGTTTTAAGTATTGGGAGGGGGTTTCAGCAAAAAGAGTTTGGGTCAATATCTCTCGAAATTAAGGGTATTCTTTAATATCCCACGATCGCACGTGCTATGTGAGAGATTCACTAAGTGAAGTCCTTGTGCTTAGTTTCACCCCCAAAGTTTGACCAAATCATGTTGGATTTCTGTTGTAGTAGTATTTTTGTCTTCTTTATCCCGAAACTTCTCAATCTTGAGCTCCGGATGAATTTTACAAAATTTGGAAGCATTATGACCTTTCTTTTGACAATGAGACCACTTACGTTTTTCTCCTTCCTTATTTACAATATCTGTGTGCTTACCTTTTCCCTTACCTTTAGACTTGTTTCTATCAAGTTTGAAAGGTTTCTTGGAAAATTTATATTTGGTTTTCTTCCCCTTCGTCTCTATGTGATTTGCTTGAACAAACACCTCATCGAGGTTAGTTGGATTAAACATCAATATTATATGACGTAAATAACTATGCAATACTCCTATATATTTGAGAAGAGTTTCTTGGGTGTAGAGAGGTATACCAAGTACCAATGCTCTCTTTCAAAATTCTTGTGTGTAATATTTCACACTTTGTCCCTTACCTTGCCTTAGATTATGCAGGTCCATCATACCTTGTTGCATATATCCTAATGGATAAAAAAAAATTTAGTGTTGAAGTGAACTCATACCAAGAGGAGATGATTTTTCATTTTGTGGCAATATCCTCTTGAGATCTTCTCTCCCACTAGATGAGAGCAGTCCCTCCAAGTCAGAGAGAAGCCAACTGAATATTAATATTATGTTCATTAAACTTTTGAATCCTACAATAAACTTCAATTTGACGGATCCAATTGTCCAATTTTATGGCATTAAGCTCTCCATTATACATAGGTAATTCAAACTTAATATATAACTTTAATTGAGGCACATTAAATTCAATCTTTCATTTTTTCTTTTCAAATGGAGAATGTAAAGAACCATCAAGATAAGACAAAGAATATGGTGGACTTTTAGGAGGTTCCTCACCACCTCCTTCTTTTTTACCTTCAACATGAGTTGGACCTCCTTGTTCACCTCTCTTATGGTCTTGATAGAGATCCTCTACCATCATTTTCATTCTCATGAAAGCTTTCAAATATTCCCCTTCAGATGGGATAGAAGAAGTTGTTTCTTCTCCTTTTGATGAAGACATTTTCCCTCTTCTTGAACCAATCTTTGATCAAACTCTTGAATTTCTCCTTTGCCATGCTATAGCTTGGATCTTGTTAACATAAACTCACAATGCAATGATTATTTAGCTCTAATACCAAAACTTGATCTGAAATTTCAGGATCTTTTTAACCATAAATTTGCATGTTGAATACTCATAAAACAGGCTTAAAAACTAAATTTTTAATGCTTTAAATGAATCACATAAGCAAATAAAAAGAGATATGCAAACTAGAAATGAAGACAACAGCTGATAACGGAATTCACCCCTCTTGGGCTCATCTATGGGTCACTTCCAATGGGAAGGCTGATCTATTAAGTCTTCAAATCTTTACAAAATGAGTGTTCTAGAAACACCTATGTTTTTTGTCGGTCAGAAATATAAATAAACAACACCATTGAACTCGCGAAATTCTAAGAAAAATGAGTATAAAGTTGACTTTATGTGCTTGAGGTATCCTATGACACACAAAACGAGCCAAACTGCCCACAAATAAGATAAAAGAGTACAAATTGTACAAATTATGCGTCGAGATTCATGCCCATTAATGGATTGTGTGCATAGGGATATGTGCCTATAGTTGTCTCGGTTTCTGTGCAAAATAGTGTTATTTTCAATTCCAAACTCTACCATCGTGGCTTGACATTTGTGGTTTATACATAGTTTAAAAGTAGTTTTTTCATCGCAGGCCATGTGCCACATGCCCATTTTAGAACCCCATCCTCTCTACAAACATTTAACGAACTCCTCCTGATCCTGATCACGGATCATCGTGATGGCATATTGGTTAAAGCGTGGGGGTATGTGTTAAATTTGAGAACCATACATCTACAAGCCAATATAATTGGTATTGGAAAGGAATTAGGCAATGGAATAATTAATATCAATGTACACTAGGGAAAAGAATTCATGACACAAATTTCAGATAAATCAGACACAAATTGCTCAGATAATAGAAACATTAATCTTCATTCATTAATAAAAAAATACCATGATTATACAATAAATAGAATTCGAATACTGTGGATAGGATTCAAATCTACCGGCTCAAGCTGACTGAATAGCTAACTCAGTGTGTCTAAATCACTACTGGAGCTCACTAGTCTAACTCCGGATGTCTAAACCAATATACAATCAATTAACTGATGAGGTAGGTGGGAATAAGGTGCCACTCTCCTTGCATGCAAGCAAAACTTGCGCTAGGCTAACTGAAAGTGATCTTAACTTATTGTAACTAGAGGTTAACTCAGCATAATTTCTTACCTACTACAACTAACTGATGGAGGTTGTTGGTGGCACTAATAGTGGGATCCTATAATGTAGGGATTTCTCCCAAATGCACATAAACTCATTCATAAACATGCAGTAAGTGGAATATAACATCTAGGCGTGTCCCCCATACTCTAGTACAGTAATAATAACACCCTAAGTTAGGAAAAATGACCAAATAGACTATATTGGACAAAGGAGGATTAATTAATTCTAACACCCCCCTTAACCCTAACTTTGGACAACTTAGGCCCTGGAAACTAAGCCAAAATCCACCCATACAATATAAATGAAATAAAATACTACTTAATAAACTAAGGAAAATAGGGAAAACATCTTGGGAAAAACCACCCGTCAAAATAAGCAGGAATCAGGAAACAAGCTATAGTTAAGACAAAATTCTTCTCTTTGAGCAAAAACTTGTGAAAATTTTGTTGCAATCTGCAGCACTGTGGAGCAGTAATGCAGAATATTGGTTCTTCTGTGCATCAACATCCTCGGAATGTGCATGTGAACTTCTCAATATTATTTTGAACTGATGAATGTTGCTTTTCTTTCTTCTTTCTCGAGGAGGAATATAATGATCCATTTTGTTCTTCAGTGGGCCAAGTTGTGGATCATTCACTATCATCAAGTAGCATATTTATGGAAGTTTGTTGCACCACTTTTGATGTAGCGTAGCTGTGTGAGAGAGTGCAACATGTTGATTATGATACTGGGACCTTGTCTTTCTTCTGTCATATGGATTCCTAGCATCATTCCCAACCACTTCAATGAACTTTTGATCCCATTTAGGCCTCCAATTTGGAATAGGAGTTGGATCTAGATTCTCTTGAGGAACAACCTCAATATCAAGATCATGTTGATCTGGATCCTCATCATCTAAATCTGAATTTGAAACATGAGTCAATATATCATCATCAAATTGAAATGAAAGAGTGTGTATACCTTCTTTTACTTCGGATTGTGGTGGATCATGCAACAAATATTCTTCAAATTGCACATTGCGCTCTATGAAGCACTTCCTTGTTGCAATTTACATCAATTTATATGTCTTTTCATCCTCACCATATCCCAGCAATATGCATTTGCTACTCTGGGCTTGGAAGGACTTTCTTTCATCAATAGGAATTCTAGCCCAAGCTTTCGAACCAAAAACTCTCAAGTGTGAGACATCAGACTTATGCCCCAATAGTGCTTCAAAATGAGTGGCTCCAATAATTAATTTGTGGGGTACTCTATTATGAATGTATGAAGCACATTCTACAGCTTCATCCCAGAGAGAAGGAGGAAGATTATTTGCTTTGAGAAGACATGTTTCCATCTCCTTTAATGATCTATTTTTCCTGTCAGCCACACCATTATGTTGTGGTGTGTATGGAGCTGAGTGTTCCATTCAAATCCTCTCTGATTCACATAACTGTTGAAAATATATTTTAACATACTCACCTCCATTATCATATATAATGGACTTGATATTCTTTCCGAAGCTAATTTCTAGTAAGGCTTTAAAAACTTTGAAATTTTCGAATACCTCAGATTTATGCTTCATAAAGTATACCTAGCAAAACCTTGAACAATCATCAATAAAAGTTAGGAAATCCCTGGATCCATTGATTGATGTTGTAGGAATAGGTCCTAAGACATCATTGTGTATCAGATCAAGTGTAGAGGTAGCTCTAACTACCTTCCCAACTTCATATCTATTCTCTGGATGCCTACCTACCAAGCAACCAAGAGATACTCCATCTAATGTTTTGATGAGTGGAAAGCCCTCAACCATTTTTTCATTGTGAAGTTGCTGGAGATATTTGAAATTGAGAGGCCCAAATATCTCATGCCACAGTTTGATTGTGTTATTGGCATGAGTCAATAAAGCTGTTGTATGTGAAGTTGGAAAAAAATGGGAGAACTCAAATGCCTTCAAGGCATGATTAGCAAACCGTTTCACTATGATATTTCCAATAGATTATTCAGTGGTTTCTACTATGTCAAATTCAAATGTAACTCTCTTGGGAAATCCTATATGATTCATCTGATAAACAGACAACAAATTTACTACAACAGAGGGCACATAGAGTACATTCTTGAACTCTCCATGATGGATTTTAATAGAACCTCTCCCAACAGTTGGGATTTGAGAGTCATCTCCCATATAAATGATAGGTCCTCTTGAGAGATTCAGAGTGGTGAAGGATTCTTTGGAGGAAACCATGTTGTTGGATGCTCCATAATCAATCAAGTAAGCCTTGGACTGAGTGATGCATGCCTTCGAGGCATGACACCTCTCATGATCTTCTGTCGGGTTTCTAACATCAGACTTCTTTGCTTCTTATGGAAGGGAAATATTATTTTGTTCAAGGAGAGTTGATAGTTGGTCTATGGTCTTCTTCATGCACTGACTCTCTATATGAAAGCCTCTCATACAGTATGGACACTTAGTCTTCTTGAATTTCTTATTTTTCTTGGAACTTGAGGCTCTATCGGAATATTTGTGATTCTCCTTTGGCTTTGAATCAGTGTTTTTGGTCTCCTTCCCTTTATTCTTCCTTATTTCTTGAGTCTACTACTAAGAGTGCTTGATTCTTGGATGTTTTAATCACTCCCATTTGAACCAATTTGTCTTTCTCTTGTATCAAGGAATAAACAAAAACATCTAGAGAAGGCACCTTCCAATTAGGAATGGAAGCTCTTCCAAAATGGAATGTAGAGACAAAGACTGAGTACTCTGATCCAATATTGCTTAGCACTGACAACACAATTTGCTTATCTTTCCTCTCTATCGCACATTGTTTGCATTGCAGTACTAGCGCTTTGTACTTTGTAAATAATTGCTGAATAGTCTCGAAATTGCTGGGTTGTAGTGCAATCAAATCATTCTCCAGTATATTCCCTTGAAGCTCATATTTTTTTCCAAATAAAGATTCGAGATTTTCCCAAGTTTCCTTTAGAGTCTTAAGTCCCTCAAGGTGGAACAAAATATCCCTGGAGATGTGGATGCGCTTGAAGCCGAAGGCTTCATCAAGCCGATTCAAAAACTTGTTATTCTCAACATACTATTGGGGCTCAGCTTCTCTGCCCATTGTCATCCTAAATAGGCCTTTGTTGCGTAAGGATACCTGCATATCTTCCCTCAAATCAATGTAATTGAAGGGTGTAAGGAGTATAGGTACGAGAGGTGAAGAATTCTCCATCTTTATGTATGTTGATCAATCAATTCTTCAAGAAGCTATATAGATACCTACAAAGAAAACTGCAAAACCAATTCAATTCACAATCATATGTCAGTTCAAGCCTTCCCACCTCGACATGTGCACTTTTTTCAGAGTCCCTCACACCTGCAGAGACTTCTCTGGACATAATCTAGAGTTAGTAAGGTAATGATTACAAGATTTATGTGGAAACTCAACTGCTTTCGGTGCACAATGGAGATGGGACAAGGTTTATTGCTAGCCTGAACAAGGCTCTGATACCATGTTAAATTTGAGAACCATATATCTACATGCCAATATGAGAGCTATTGGAAATGAATTATGCACTGGAATAATTAAGATCATTGTACACTAGGCAAATAATTCATGACACAAATTTCAGAAAAATCAAACAAGAATTGCTCAGATAATCACAACATTAATATTCATTCATTAATCAATAATACAATGATTATACAATAAATAGAATTCAAATACCGTGGATAGGATTTGAATCTACTAGCTCAAGCTGACTAAATAGCTAAATCATTGTGTCTAAATCATTGCTAGAGCTCACTAGTCTAACTTCAAATGTCTAAATCAATCTACAATCAGTTAACTAATGAGGTAGGTGGGAATAAGGTGCCACTCTCTCTGCATGCATGCAAAACTGGCGCTAGGATAACTGAAATTGATCTAACTGATTGTAATTGGAGGTTAACTTAGCATAATTTCTTACCTACCACAACCAACTGATGGAGGATGTTGGTGGAACTCAGAGTGGGCTCCTATAATTTAGGGATTTCTCCCAGAGGCACATAAACTCATGCATGAACATGTAGTAAGTAGAATATAACCTATATGTGTGTTCCCCATACTCTAGTACAATAATAAGAATCCCCTAAGTTAGGAAAAATGACCAAATAGACTATATTGGACAAAGGACTATTAATTAATCATAATAGTACGAGGCAAAGGTCCCGGGTTCAAACCCACAGGTATCTCCCCTTCCCACGCTATTTTGTTAGATGGTAAAAGGTGGTGACAGACTATGGTTATGGTGGCGTGTTTATATACATGTTATATTATATGGTTAAAATATATGCTTTGTTGGTGCATTGAATGGCGCGTTGTATTCCATGTTATGATATATGGTTATACTATATAGTTTGTTGGATTGATATGTGGCTTTGTCGGTGGATTTCCACCACTTATTTAACATATGGTTTATAATATATAGTTTCAAATGGGGCCTCGATGTTGACACGGGGTCAAGGGCTATGCCCTTGGCCCCTCCCATTTTTTAACATTTAAAACTTTCCAACCATAATAATATTTGAACCATGTGATTGCTAATGGAGCTTGTGGTAACCTTGGTGGAGGTATTGGGTTTGATTTCTGTGGCTCAAACCTTTTTAACCACATATGTTATAAACCTTTTTTAAACCATTTTTTCACCACTTTTAACATTTTTAATCATCCTTTTTGAAACTTCAAATGCTAACAACTTCTTCATCTAGAGGTTGTTTTGCATGAAAGAAGCATTGAAGGAAAGTTGTTGACAAGATATTTACCCTGGTAAGATTTATTTTGTTATTTGAAGAATTTAAATTTGATCAGCTTTGAGATGATCCTCTTGGATCACTCAACCTATTTAATAGGTATCTTCCTGGATCTAGAGTATGTCGAGTCTTCATCAAATGTTACATCTCTACTGATGTCGATCTTCTTGAATCCTGGGAATTATATTCAGTAGGCATCGAGGCATCGTTGTATCCTACGGATATTCCCTTATTCCCCAAAGGATCAAGCTTGGTCCTTTTCTCCTTTGGGATGTGTATGTATACGGGGAAGCCAAATATTCTGAGATGGTTGACTTATGGCTTCTCTCCTAAGAAATCGTCTTCAGGAGTCTTATTGTCGAGTACTTGATGAGGAGTACGTTTCTATACATACATATTTGTCTTTGATGCTTCCACCCAAAGGTGCATTTAAAGAGCCTGGTCATGTAGCATTGTTTTTTCTACTTCCATTATAGTTTTGTTCTTTCATTATGAAACACCCTTCTGTTGAGAATTGTATGGAGTGATTAACTCCCTCTCAATCCTAGACTCTTTGCAGAGTTCCTTGAATTCTTCCGAGGTGAACTCTCCTCCATTATCTGACCACAGAGTCTTGATATTCATTTCAGTGTGGTTATCGACCAAGGATTTGAGATACTTGAACTTACTAAACACTTCATTTTTCCCTTTCAAGAAATATATCCAAGTCTTACATGAAAAATCATCTATAAGGGAAACATAATACACATACCCTCTTAGTGAGATGGATGACATGGGATTGCATACATCTGAGTGTACTATCTCTAATATTACTTCAACTTTTCTTTCACTATTAGGAAATAACTTCTTTGCATTCTTTCCTTGCGCACATCCTTTGCAAATTCATTCATGCTTTTCCTGGATTTCTGGAAGTCCCGAGATTGCTTTGCTTGTAATCGGTACTTCTTTGTAGTGCACATGTGCAAGCCTTCGGTGTCATAGTTCACTTGGTTCTATTAAGTCATGAACCAATTCTTTTTCAGGATATCCTTTCAGTTTGTACAAGCCTTTTTCTTGCTCTCCATTTATTGTTGCATCATTGATTTTCTTTCCTTTAGGCCACATAAGAAATTGGCCATCAACAAATGCAACCCTCATTCTCTTGCATCTAGTGCAAAAATGGAGAGAAGATTCTTCTTCAATCCTGGAACATATATCACATATTTCATCTTTAAATATTTCCCGTAGTCTAGCTTGTATGAATCTTCTCCACTTCCCTTTATGGGGTATTGATTATCATCCCCAAGTTTCACCTTGGTAGGTGACTGATGCTCACACATGTTAACGAATGATTATTTGTATCACGTCATGTATTTATATGCCCCACTATACACAATCCAATCATTGCTTCCATGTGAGATAGTGCCCGCAAGTGCTGAGATTAGAACATACTCCTCATTTGAATCATCCTTCTCTCTTCTGAATCTTTTGTTTGTTGGTTCATTGTCTTGAGCGGTGTGAGCATGATGTTTTTTCTTCTTCTCATTGAAGGAGTCTTTGTCTTTGGGACTATCTCTTGCAAAGTGTCCCTTTTCATCACAAGTGTAACATCTAATGTTGGAAGGATCTCTTCTAAACTTCTTTTGTTTCTTATGATGATTGTGCTTCCTTTTATTGTGATGGTGGTTCTCATTCTTTTTGTAGTTTATTCTGGTGTGAGTTGTGAGATCTTGATCTTTAGTGGCTCCCATATTTTCTTCTCTTATTATGAGTTGAGATTCTTCTTATGTGTATTATTCTTGAAGTATACTAAAATATATCATCTTCCTTCTTGCACAGATTCCTTGAATGAATGAATCCCATGATCTTGGGAGGCCATTCAAGGTAGTCATCACAATCTCTCCTTCTTCTACATTATCTTCCACTTCTTCGAGTTCTTCCTTAATTTGAGAAACCCTTGTGAAGTAGGAATGTACAGTATCTAAGTTTTGTATCTTCACATTATTCAACTAGTTCCTTAATGTCATCTTCTGCTTGATGTTCTTTCCTTTGAACATCTTTGTCAAAGAATCAAATACTTCCTTTGGTGTCTTTAAGGATAACACATGGGGGATGATATGATGCTTAATATAATCTACAATGATTCTCTTGGCCTTAACCAAGTTATTCTTATGAGTAGCCTTAGCCTCATCTCCCTCTGGCTCTAGAACTTCCTCACTTATATGCTGATCCAAATCATTCTCTTTAAGGATCAAAGAGGTTTTGTACTTCCATGCTTGAAAGTTATCAACTCCTCCAAGCTTGTCTTCAAGTTGAGTATGACGAGTCATTTTCATATGAGAACCTCAAATGGAAATAACAAAGATTTAGATCTTACTGATTTGAGGTGTCGGACCTCGTTCTAGAGCTGGATGACCTAGGGTTTGTTAGAGAAACCCTAATTTTCCAAACTTGGAATTTGGAAATTCTATCTGGATAGATAGACGCGCCTCCTTGAGGCGAGTTTCTCAGCAAGTTCCTTTCTTGAAGACCGAGGTGGGAAGCCTCTGAAACTTGATTCCCTATTTTCTTCCCGTAGTGTTCCACAGTGTGTCGCAATGAAAAATTGAAACTTCTCCAAATTTGGAATTGCTTCCACCAAAATATGTGCCCTTCTATGGAGATTTGTCCTAGCCCTCTTTTCTTGATAATCTATGGAGAGAAGACCTTGAACTCAGAAGCCCTAGTTTTTGGTACTACATAGTGCCTTCTTTCAAAGATCCTCTAATACCATGTTAGTTTTTCTAATATAATTAACTTGATTAGGATATTTATTTGAAAGAATAGAAAGCACAAAAAGATACTCAAGATAGAGTAGATACACAAGACACAAAATATTTTCACCAGGGAAACCATACAAGAGAAAACCCTGCAAACTTCCTTAGAATAGTACCATCATTAAGACAACATCATAAGATGGAAAAAACCAATAAGAAGAAGTCTTATGTAGTTGACTCTCTCTCTCTCTCTCTCCTCATGCGAACTTGAGTGAGTGTGTGTGTGTATAAATGAGGGAGGGAACCTCTCTATTTATACCCTTCAAGTGATTGACCTCCCAACATGATTGGCCCGACTTCTAACCCTAACAGGGCCAACTTCTCCTAGAGATACTCATAAAGCACATTACATTATATTATATTGGGGAATATTTTCCCTGACTTACTATGGAGGTTGTACCTCGAGGAATATACACAATAATGACATATGGAAAGGAGGGAAACACATATTTGATGGGGGTACAACAACAAACAATGATAATATACATTAGAATAACTTCCAAAGTTACAAATACAACAATAACATGAATATCGGTGAAAATATAAATCCTTATTTATAACATACCCTATGTGTTATCCTTACCATAAAATGGTATCATATAAGTTTACCATTTATGTATCTTTATAACTGTTTCATGCTTGGAACTTAACAATGGATATTTTTCCCTCTCCTGTAAAGATTAAAAAAAATAGATATAACCAATAAATAGTAACTAAATGTTGTTAATTCCCTTCATTGCAAGAATAAACTTTAGAGGAAGTGGAGGAAATTCATTGCATCTTGTGAATGACCCAGATCCAAGCTATGGACATGATCATATTGTGTTATTGGAAAGGAAGAGGATTTTTTCTATGTTCATTTGGATTCAAACATCAATGATGTTTATTTTGATATGAAGGTAAGGAAGTCCATCTGTGAAAGGGTTTCAATTTTTCATTTTTATTGAGTTTAATTTATTAATCTTATAGAAAACATGATATATGTATGTATATACTTGTATTTACATGATATAAAATTAGTTTATTGGCAGGAAGTGGTGTGAAACATCTGTAATTCTAATATTTTCTAAGAATTGCATTGACTATTGGACTATCAATATTTTAAATTATTTTTTACGTTGATATCCTGAATGGGTTGCATTTTACACATTTTTCCTTCCCCGTTATTAATTCATTGGGTCTACAACTATCAAACACTACAAATTGATCCGTCAACCGTGCAATCCCGTTGGGATCATTATTAGCATTATACTATTATTTAATTTAACATCATGTTTTCTTATACTAAGATGTGTTAGGGATCCTGTTTATTACAACTTGATAATATGATACAAATGGGATATTAAAATTGCGTTGATAAAAATGGATACCTACAATATTTGGTGAAACTAGGGGTTTTCTTAGTTGGAGTTCTTTATTTATCCCAGACCGCCAATGATCCCATTCATTTTCGAGAACTTTGTTGGGAATAAATCCTAGAATTTGTGCAACAGATCTGTAATTTCCCCAATTGTCTCATCATCCCAATAATCCCGAATATTTGAAAATTTTGGGTTCTTAGGGGAACCAATATTCACCTTCTTTATTTTGAGGGGATTCATAAATTTTCCATTTGATAAGCCCAATACCTCCGCTACTCGACTACCCTCAGATTCAAATATATGTATATCACATGGATAATCATCTTCGGGTTTACCAATTATGTTATAACACTCCATCCATCTTTGATCCGTTGCATTTCTCTGAGGAAAACTTGACATCGAAATTCGGATGTCCTCAAAAATCTTGTTTTTAATGATTTGCAGAGAAGCACCAACCATCGTACTGTTATCAACAAAGCTAAAAGTATGTGTGAATCTAGTAGCTAACTCATCCCATTCTACAGTTCCTTGTTGTAGATCGAATGATGTATACCAATTTCTTAGCGTCATGTCCAGAGTATCTATAAAAAATGAACCCATTCCTTTTGAGGCGACATCCTTCATGTCATGTGGAAATTTTCAATATGGTCAAAAGGATTCGTCAATACCGTATATTTCTTCCCAATATAAAAAATATTTTCATTGAATCTGATTTCTAATAGCCATCAAAATTGGGACCATTCTGAAATAGATTGTTTGTGAACATCCCACCACCAAGATGGTGTAGCTTTCAATGCAACATCCAGTGCTAATAGATCTCGAGGTTCCAATACCTTCTCTTCAAATTCTATGAGAAATGTATCCTTAAAAGTGATGGGTACAGATTCGTATCATTGAAAAATATCTATTACCTCAAATTCCACATAAGTATGGAGTCCTTACACCTCAACAGGAACCTATGGTAATCAACCATTAGGAAAAAGCTTCAGCTAATTGGATAACCACAACTGAACACAAGACCATCCCAACCTAGGCTTTCCCATGCTTTCCCATGTTTTCCTTGTTAGGATGTTAACATTTGACCCCAAATCAAGAATGATAAACTCCATATCATAGTCACCTATCTAAGCATTCATACGTAGCTCTCGACCAGTATTCAATCTTCTATGAATATGATTAACATTTTTCCTTAGTTGCAGAATTGGCTTAGGTTCTTCTATTAGAGTTGATAGCTCTGCCAGAGCTTCTTTATCTTCTACAAGTGTTAAACAACTTTTGAATATTTTTTCAAATTACTTACCTTTATGTCGGCTTCCTTGTAGTAACTGGTAAAAACATGGTGGCATATCAAGGATTGGTCCACCGTCAAACATCGAAAAATTAGTAGATGTCGAAGCACGATTGTTGTTCATAAAATCATTTTGTGCATCAAAGAAGACACCCTTTTCCTTCTGGATGTCAAACGATATTTTATTTTGTGTCGTAGGTCGAATTATTGTATTTTCCCATGGTTATCCTCAATCGTCTTCAGTCACAACAACACCCCTTGTTAAAAAAAACATTAGTAGGTTCCCAAATCTCGACAAGAATCTTCTGAAAATTTTGATTTGCATTTGGAGGTTGGTTCTAATTCCCTGTGATTTTGGCCTGCTACTTAGAAAAATCTATGGACACTCCTAAATAGTATGATCCAATGATTTACAATATGATCATGTCAACATAGGATTAGTGCAGTCTCTATCATAATTTCCCGGTTGTACAAAATTATAGGAAATAATTTGGTTTCTCTCTCGACTAAATCCTCTTCCTCCTTGAACTAATAATCTAAAACCACCACCCCCTTGGCTGATGGAATTGTGCATGAGCTCATTTAGCTTACATTTGCTCATGATTTTTCATTAAATATGTGTCTAGTGTCTTCTCTTGCAACAAATAGTATGCTCTACATTCCTTTTCGCCATGAGCCATAGATCGACAAAATTTACAATATAGGATAGCAGGTGTACTTACTATCTTTTGTAAATATAGACATTCCTTTGAATGATGACCTTGTGTTTGGAAAAATCAAAACCATGGAATCCCTTGTGAACTTAATGGATTAAGTTCACCCGATGCGAGATAATCCATGAAGGAGGGACATGAATCCTTCTGATGGCCTTCAATTTTGAATCTCATACACCATACTTCCTCATGGATTTATTTTATTTTATTTATGTCTTGCGTTTGAAATGTTAGATTAGCTCGATGTGACTAAATTTGCATCATTCCCACACTAGTTTCTCCAACTAGTCAAGCTTCCAACTTCATACCAAGTTCAAGAGATTTGATCTAAGACACGACCTTCAACTACATTAGGGGAACACAAATATGTCTTAACAACACAACAATGAACCATTATTTGTGTTGGACATCAGACATTTGGAAACTTACCTTGGCCATCAAGGTATTGAACCTCTGGTCGAAATACCATATAGACTCAGTCAACATCTATTTGATCTCCTTTAAATCTGTGATGCACTGCGACTCAAACTTGGGATTCTTGAATTAATCTCTTAACTCATAATCTAATGACATCTTAGAGTTTCCCACAAGAACCACTGAAAACTTCATGTACCAATCGAGAGCATAACCTTTAAAGGTTGTGATCATCTGGGCCCTTTTTATGGCCTCGTCCTAGAACTGTCACACAGTCCATAAAGCCTCACATAGGAACCAATGTTTCTTAGGTTCCTCCAACTCATTCCCATTGAATATAGGTGATTTTATATCGGCCCTAGACATCCTATGTACGTGGGGTACTGACGAACCAAAATTAAATGTTCTACCAATAGGAACTCCCTGACTACTATCTTGTCTTTTATTATTACATTGATTTGACAAAACACAATTCGAAATACTTTAGGGTATTACCTCTAATGCTAGAGATGAATGCAGATTTGTGGGTATGTTGTAGTCTTGGGCCTGGTATGGATCTGATGCCTCTTCTTTGTATTTAGAAATAGGTTGATATTCCTCCTCTTCATTGCAAGATTCTTCATCAAGCTATGGAACCAACTCGTAGTCCCATCTTCCCTTCGCACTACAACACTCTCTCCCTGTCACAATTCTTCTCCTTTTTCCCGATCGAAATCGTCTTCCACTCCTTAGGTGGCCACCATCTTCATTGGTATCGCTATCAGCTAGGAATATCTCAGCTTACTATGTCCATCTTATTCAGGCCGTTCTTCCACCATGAACCATTACCTCCATGCACAATGATTTACTCGTCAGATTCCATCCTTAATATTCCCTTTTCACATTGATGAGCATTTTAATCCACAACTTTATGTATTTTAGATATCTGACTCTAGGTCCTTGGAAGAATTATCTCTCTGCTTTAGTATATGACTTCATATTGACAACAATCTCAGTAATATATCCTTCCAAAATACTATTGACACAAAATTCGACATCACTAGAGGTAGGATTGTTGACACTCTTCATTCGTCAGATTAGCTGAGGTCCACTCTTTGGGTTATCCACCTTGAAAATTTGTTCTCTGAGTTGATAGCCTCGCCATTCATAAAATACAATAGGAATTTCACTAAATAATATTTCGTGAATACCTGAGTAAATATACCTTTTTAACCATTTTGTCGGAGTTAGCCATGAACCCTTACTTTCTTCTTGTGCAAATCCTCTATCTTTGTAGTCCACCCAATCTTGGATCTCCAGCTTCACCGAGGGCCAAAATATGTCCCCTTCGTAATGATCCCAGTCTCGACAATGAAACCATTTGTTGGCTCACTTCGACTAACCTACGTTCAAACTTCCATCCCGACCAACAAAACCCAAGGCATCAACCTGACAAAGCATAACCCCGCTGGAAACACGTGCGACGCAAGTGAAGTCTCACCCAAGATACCTAGTTGGTTAGGATACTTGGATCTCACCCAAGAGACTCGGGTTCAAGTCTCCTAAATGGAACCATTTCTTGGCTTGCTTCAACTAACCCAAGTTCAACCTTACATCCCAACCAACAAAACCCAAGGCATCATCCCAATAGAGCATAAACCCATCGAAAACACCTACAATGTAAATGAAGCCTCACTCGAGATACCTATAGGGACTGTAGGAACTAGTATTTTGTAGTTACAAAATGGGATCTTTCCATGGTAGAACTTGATAGACTACCCAACGATGAAGATAAGTGGACAATCATTGACAAATAACAACAACATATAGAAATATACATATTTAAATCACATCTACCATATTTTCAACACCATTATTCCACTTCATCATAAGCATTATCAATTGCTGCAAAATCACAAGAATTTAGCCATAAAATAAACATACACCATTGATAGAAAGATTTTATTATGGAAACTCATATAGGAAAAAACCAAAAAAATGCTCTTCATCTAGCATAAGTTGTGTTTAAACGCTTTGGTCTACACACGCATCCTGTCTACATCTCTCCAAATAACCTTTACATTAGATCCATGAACATATATTTTGGATTGACATTACATACCTTTCATGACTCTTACTCATTGTTTGCATTACGCCTTACAATAGACTCCTTTAGATCTCACTCCCAAATGTCTGCCTCAAAACCCAAAAACATCACCTCTAAAAACAACAAACTTACTCAAGAATCCAAGCTACATTTTTATAGGCTCTAATAGTCGACTTTATATCCCATGCCCACTACCCATAAGTGTACCAATTTTCTAACTAACTCCCCCCTTATGTTTAATGTTTCCCCAAAAACTACCCAAAATTTCATATTTGACCCACTCTTTCTTCACTCCATCACAACCTTGTTCACTTTGCGACTGGATTCTTCAAAAATTCTGGACCATACTTTACACATTTCCCTAGGGCCAACAATAATGAAGAAGAACATTGATCAATACATTTTAAAATGTATGAAGTGCCAAAAAGTGAAGGTTGAGAATCAACACCTAGCAGTTTTATTGTTGTATTTACCAATTCTAGAATGGAAATGGGAAGTGGTAAGTATGGATTTTACTACAAGGTTGCCAATGACAGTGAAAAAACATTGATTCCATCATGGTTGTGGTGGATAAACTATCTAAGGTAGCACACTTTATTCCAATTAAATCTACTTACAAAGCCGATGAGATAGCAAGAATATTTATGAAAACAATATTTAAAGTGCATGGGTTACCCAAAGCAATTGTATCTAACCATGATACAAAATTTACTCCAAATTTATGGAAAAGTCACGTTGCAAATTTGGTTACATAGATGAACTTTATCATTGCCTACCATCCATAGATTGATGGAAAAACATAAAGAGTAAATCATGTGCTTGAAGACATGCTTTTCATGTATGTGATGGACAAACCATCCAAGTGGGAAGATTATATACACTTGGTAGAGTTTGCATATAAAAATGGGGAACAAACACCATTGGGAATGATTGCATTTGAAGCTTTGTATGGAAGAAGGTGTAGAAAACCAATGACATGGGACAATCCAGTGAACAAAATTGTACTTGGGCCATAATTACTAAAGGAAATGGAATAAGAGGTAGCAAATATTAGACAAATTTTGAAGGAAACCCAAGTTAGGACGAAAAGCTATGCAAATAACAACAAGTGCATAGGGTTTTCAATGTTGTGGATCATGTTTATCTTTGAGTGAGACTAAGGAAAAGTTCCTTGAATCTTGGAAGTTGTTCCAAGCTATCACTGAGATATTATGGGTCATTTGAGTTCTTAAAATCATAGGGCCAATTGCATATAGAATTACATTGTCTGCTAATGCTAGAGCTCATGATGTTTTTCATGATTCTTTGCTTAAGAAATATGTACATGATCCTAACCATGTGATTGATGTGATATAGGTAGAACCAAAGCAATATTTTTAAAAATATCCATTATGAATCCTCAACAAGAAGGTAACATTTCTCTAGAATCGATCCATCAGATAGGTAATGGTGTAGCGAAAGAAATTTGGTCCCAATGAGGCTACATGGGAATTGGAGGATGCCATGAGAGAGGCATATCTATTTTTGTTCTAAATTTTGAGCAAACATGGAGGATAGTGTTATTCCAAGGGGAAGGGCATTGTAATACCCCAAGTTTTGACTTGGAATGTATTTAATCAAAATTATGTAAATGATGTAAATATGCTATTATGGATTCCTAGTGCAAATCTCAAGGCCAAGGCTTGACTAGTGAAAGGCTAGGCATCTATGATGTACATATTTTTAATTGTACCATATGGTTGGCTTGTCATTATAACTCAAAATATGAGGTTGGAAAAATAATAAAATGGTCCAATATTTTTGTGTAAAGAGCACTAAAGGGGTTATGATTCCACTAAAGGGGAAGAGGAAAGGGAGGGGAAGAGGAAAGGGGGGATATAGGAGATTCAATCCTCTAATCCCAAGTGTCAACCTTAGAACTCATCTAATTAATGTCATGTGCTTTAAATGAGCCAATTAATTCCTTTTGACTATTAAATCTAATCATTTAATGCATGTGCCAGGTTGGTGGGGAAAGTCCTTTCATGGAGTTATGGAAGCATGGGATGCATATCCTTCTATTAAATTTTAAAGGGTCATTTTCTTCTACGGTCAGAAGTCATGTTAGTTGTTTTTCCACCATTCCCTCCTATATTTTGGATTCATTCAGTCATTTTCCATTATCAT
>LPNX010316757.1:47530-77589 GCA_001517045.1 Pseudotsuga menziesii | reverse complement strand
ATTATTTTATTATTTTAACCATTATTTTATTATTTTAACTATTATTTTATTATTTTCCTTAGGAGGCCCATTTTAGACCCCAAAATTCCTCTAATGGCATATGTTTTCACTACATAGAGCTATCCTTCATGTTATTCACACCATTACTTATTACCAAATTGTGTATAACCCAATATTTTGAATTTGGAACTAGAAATGTGGATTTGAAGGGAAAATAGATGATTGTAGGTGAGAATCAACATTCGACAGGATGGGAAACTTTAGCCATTTAATTTTTCTACTTTCTCATGAACTAAGGATACAGGTGGTTCTCCAACAACATACAACAAGTTGTACTCCTTTTATGCACACACTAAAAAGTACCTAGAAATATATAATTCCCGAGGGAATCATGGATTGGTGAAGGGAACTCTTGAGTTGAGAATGGTGTTGTGTAGGGAAAGTATTGTTCGAACCAAGACTGTGATGGTTGAGTGATATTATATAGATATTTGTATGAGCATTGGCTAAGAGTATACAGTAGAATGGGTCATGGGTTCAGAGAGAGAGAAGCATGTATGTGTGTCCTTCACCTTGATGGACTCATAGACCAGCATGGGGGTGTCCTCTCAACAAAAATAGTATATGTTGGAAAAAGTGCCTAAGGTTTGGTGGAAAATTTCTCTTAGATAGCTAGGTTCTTAGATATTCTTTGTTTAAATATAAGTATTCTCTTTGTATCTGATGTGCATTGATTTTATTATTATGCATGTGATCATTATGTTGTAATTGCATGTGTTGTGTGTGTGGATAGATTTATTTCCATTGTACGTTTATTTATGCATTTGCACACGTATTTTAAATGTTTATGAATTTGTAATATCTCCATTGAGCAAAATTTAGAAGCTCAAAATCCATTCATGCCCCCCTTTGTTGATCAAAATCATCAATGGGAATGTCACACATGTGACTCCTTAGAAATAGAAGTCTTTATTGGCCTCTCACAAGAATGTATAACTTATATTGACAAGAAGTAACCTGAAAGGCCATATTCACTCGTCCCTTTATACAAAGTCCTTAGACTAGGTACACTACAATCATTTATGCTGACCTAATGTCCTTTAAAAGAAACTCTCCAATGTATATATGTCATATACGAAACTAGAAGGATGTTTTTCCTCAAAACCAAAACAAATAAAATATCATCTAATTCAGGGACACACTTGCAGGTGTTTGGCATGAAATGGATCCAACTCCTCTCACAAGGTACATGACGTAATCACCAAGCTCCATAGGAATTCCTCCTCTTGATCGTAAATCCTACTAAATAGGGACCCATCATATCCCATGTTCTAGAAGCTCCATCACCCACATACCAACCAACACTAGACACATAATATAAACAAGAAGCAATGGAAAAGGAAATATCGAACTAAGAACTAATATCCTCTACTCTTACACCAATTCTAGTAGGAACCCACTTCATGCCATTTATCTTCTAATTTAATGGAGAATGTCCTACCTAATATCCCATCTCATGGCATAATAATTACATAATCCTACCCAAGTCCTTATTTCTTGTATATGATCCATCCTTCTTTTTAAAACCTTCCTTGCTACCCTTCTTCTTCTTCTTCCCAATAAGAATGGTAACATTTACCTCCTCTTATTTTTCCACAAAAGACTGCAGTATGCTTTCTTCTCCAAAAGAGAAATCCAAAGCTTTGAAAAATATGGAATGTGTTGTCAAGCATAAATATCCTAAAAAAAATTCATCGATGAAGTAGAAAACCCTTTAATGGAAATGGACACAAAATCTTGATCCTTAACCTTAGTTCTAATGGTAGCTAACTAATCCTTTAATTCATTTATCCTGATCAAGTATCTCACCATAGTATTTCTCTTACTCACGCGAAGGACGGAAACCTGGTTTCATAAGAGAATTTGTTGAGAAGCACACCAATTTTTAAATAGATTAACCAAAGAATCAAACATGTACTTACCTACTTCTTGTCAGCCATACATGTGTGAGAGTAAATGATTCTTCACTAAATCAAGAATGATTTTGTTTTCCTTGGCTTCTTTCTTTTGATGATCAACTAATTGTAATGGATTGATAGGTTTTGGAATGTCCTTCTCAATATGCTACCAAATATTGGCTTCCTTGAAAAGAATATGAAGTCCAAGATTCCATGTAACAAAGTTGGAAGCTCCATCCAACTTGTCACAGTATTTAAGACCGAGTGTCACTCTACACGTCTTGAAAAGGTCTCAAGTGCACAAAATCAAGAGTATATGAAGTAGATAAAGTCCTTTCTATGGTACAAATTCTTCTCCCCAATAATCTAGGGTTTCACACCCAATGACCTCAAGTGAGTTAAGTACTTGTACGAATTAAACTCTAGTTTAAATATAAGCTCCCTCTTACTCAAGAGTGAGCTCATCCTGTTATCAACTCAAATGGCACTTCTCTGTTTGAGTGCCGACATTCTTTATGTTGGTACACAAAAGGACAAACTAGGATTGAAGTTTTCCAAAGCACTATAGATGGGCATGACTTGGGATGCATTTACCCTTAAACCAGCTTGCTATATATTTTTTCTAAGTGTTGAGTTGCGTACGCGACTATCTTCATTGCAACTCCCATACTGTATGCGACTATTTGCATTGCAACCTGCGTACACCAGCATACACAGGTTTCCTTCGAGAAACTCGTGTGTCATAAGCGGGTTGCCTATATTAATAGTCACGTACATCTTATTTTGGCTTTAAAAAATATAAAACGTGATTATATGAGATTAGTTGGGCCCTAATCCTTAACTATTCCAACTGTTTCAACCACCCTAGCCTTCGAAACCACTCTATTTCCCAAAGTATAAATAGAGGCCTTGGGGTGGGGACTAATCAATTAATATTGGAGAGCAAAGTTATGCTGGTGGTATATATTTAGAAGTCCTGGAGCAGCAGAACTCAGAGTCTTTTGGTTGCAGAGGAGTCCTTGTCTCAGAAGCTGGGTTGTACTCTTATCTCATTCACTGATTGTTAATAAAGAGAATTCTTCTTCCAACCTTGTGTTGAGTCTATTCCATGTATTGTGGTTAATGAATAAATTTGATTATATGTTTGATACATTATTTATCTAACCTCTAATATATATATGCATGAGATATTGCTTGAAGGATTTGTTCTTTACAGGTGAAAGAGGTGCATCCCTGGAAGCTTTGGAGAGAAAAGGAGCAGCAGAAGATCAAGCTTGGATCAACCATTGGTAATCGGGTAATTCAAGACTTTCTTCATATTCCCTTTCCATTCTCTGGTAAAGTTGATTGTCTGCAAGTTAGTAGTAAGCTGGTAACCCCAGACCCTAGGTTACAAGGGTGCTTAATCCTGAACAACGGAACTGGCAACTCCACTGGGGAGTCTAGACTGCTGTGGGTTAGTCATGTAGATACTTGCCCAGTCTTTGCTCTGATTCAGTGTGTGGTTGTCTATCTTGGATTTGATTTGCAGTAGTGTGTTTGAAGACCTTTGTTATTTTTTCTTTTTTGAAATTTTGTTGTTGTGTACGCAGGTTGATGTGCTACACAGCCGTGTACAACAACTTGTATACATGGGTTGCTCTATACGACAGTCACGTATAGTACGCGGGTTGCTCTATAAGACAGTTGCGTACATCTTTTAGCAACACAAAATTTTAGGGAGGGTTCCTTGTCCTTGTCTTGTTTGGATTTTGCTCTACTTGAAGGTCCTCTGTTGTTGGCATCTTCCTGTAAGTTTGAAAGTCCTGTACACCATGCTTTGTGCTTTTAGTAAGCCTTTGAGTTTTATTGTTTGAGTCTTCTTTCACTTAGCAATTTGATGTGGGTTCTCTTATTTGGGTGATAGGTTCAATGCTGTGTATCTGAGTCAGTGATCAGGATTTTAGATACCTTATACTCTATAATGCTTTCGATTAGTGTCAGTTTGTCACTTGTCCTTCAGTGATTTCAGTGGATTTTATTCATTGATTTCATCCGAAGTTAGGTGTTTTCCAAGTCTCCTCATTAAGTGGTTGAATTTGTTTATTGCAAGTCTGCTATACTTCATATTGCTTGCTTTATGGTCTAATTATTCAAACATACTCAAGAAGTTTTGCATTTAGGTGCATAGTAATTTTTGAAGAATTTGAAAAGTGAAGGAAAACATTTGAAACATTTGTATTTTAATTGCATATTGTAGTTTTATTTTCAATATTTTTGAATAAAATTTCAAAAATTAAAAAAAAAAAGTCTTAGTATTCTCGTACTTAGTTGTAATTTCATTAGCTCATATTTACAAAAAGAAAAGAAGCTTGTTTTAAGTAGTTGTAATTTGTTTTGGAATTCATTTTATACACCTTTTTACTTTTCTTATCGAGTCTATAATATCATAGTCATTCACGCCACTTACCCTCTGACTAAGAACAACCCTTAAAATGAACGCTATAATATAAAATTTATTAGTAATCTTTGTTTTATAGGGTCATACACCTACTAGCTTAGGCTAGACTTGTGGGATAGGAAGTGTGGTTCAACCACCGGCTCTCACAAATTTAGTAGGTACTTTTGGTGGAGTAGTCACTGAGATTCCTAGTGTACCTTCGGTTACTACTTCCTTTGCACACACTGCTCAGAGTGGTCCTATAGGATCCTCGTCATTTGTCTAGGGTTTTCCTTGGAATGGGGGGCACATTCCCCCACCCACTCCATATGTAGGTCCAACACCGACATATGTAGAGGGGGGAATTTGGAAACCCTAATCCTTATGGTCAAGGTTTTCAAACTCTGGTTTCAGCTCCTTTCACGAGCTCTCATTTCTTGCTTTTTAGCAGAGGGATACCTGCTCCTATGTTCCAAACCCCAGCTTTGACTGGGGCAGCTAGAACCTCATACACTGCACCGTACATAAACAATCCATTGGCTTATGGGTGGAATCCTTTCCAAAGCAGCTTGACCACTTCACAACCGGTAGTAGGGGGCAACCCCGCCTTCACATCTGGGAACATGGGGGAAAGTCCCTCTAATCCCCAAGCTGGTACTTTTAATGCTCTGGTTAGACCCAAGCTCCCTTTCCTGGCAACTTTAAACTTTCCAGACTTGTCAAAGCTAATGAATGACCTGGTGAGACATAACTCCTCCTGGCCACCCATTCCTACCAAGCTGCCCTCAGACATTCCAAAATTCGAAGGAAACGTTGGTGATGACCCAGGAGCTCATGTCACCACTTTTCACTTGTGGTGCTCTTCCAACTCACTGAACGATGATATAGTTCGGTTGATACTTTTCCAAAGAAATCTTACCAGTACTGCAGCTAATGGTACATTGAACTGCCTTCTGTTGCATTTGATAGTTTTTGGGACTTGGCTAATTTATTCCTTAGTGACTTCCAACTTCCTGTCCAATATGATTTTGGGACAGACTTGTTATCTACCTTTCAGCAGGACAAGGCCACTCATATTTTGGATCACATCCAAGAGTGGAGAAGATGGAAGAGCCTTATTAAAGCCACTAGTCCTCCTAAGTTTTTACTAGAATGGTTCCTTAAATCCCTATTGCCATATATATCTAAGGATGTATCTACTGCGGGAGTGACCAATGAGGAAGAGGCTATCCTCAGGGCCCAGTAGCTAGATTTGATATATTCTCAGTTTGGGATTTTATATGAGATCATCCCTGATGCACTGAGGCTAACGCATAATGTAGAGAAACCTTAGCCTAGACCCCATGACGATGGTGTGGTTGGTTATGTGAAATCTCCCACTGTAGAGTCTTTGGCTAAACAAATCCATGAGTTTTCTGTCAAAAATTCTACGGCAGAGGCAGCAAAGGCTGCCCCCTCACCCCAGAATGAATTTTTTTTTGCACAATCCTCTCAAAAGGGCAATGAACAGCCCGGTGGGAAAAAGAAGAAATGAAAAAAAGGTGAGGGAAACCAAAACAAGCAAAAACCCACAAACAATGCTGATGGGGGGAAAAAAGAAAAGAAGAAGGTGAAATTCCCATGTAAGTTGTGCAATGAAGATCACTGGACCCATCAATGTCCCCTTATGGAACAAGCTCAGAAGCTACTAAAAGGCTAACAACTAGCTGTCCTGGAGGATCCTTTTCCCCAAGGACAAAATTCTACTTCAGCTGCAAATGTAGTAGAGGGCACCCCAAATGCTCCCCACCCTAATTATATCAACATGGTTTGATCCTAGAATAGTTTACTCCAAAATAAGAACAAGAACTATGAGACAGAGGCTTCAGAGAATGGTAAGTCGATAGGTGAAACTTTCAACCCTCTCACGATTGAAAAACCTGTCGAACCTATGCCCAAGATACCGAAAGGTGTCTTCAAGAAAACCTTGCACAATCCCAATGCTAGGGCTATAGCCAACTACTCTGTAGTTGAATATTTATCCCAGACCCCTTATGCGATGTCAGCTTTAGAGGTGTTACAGAGTTCTCCCGCCCAACGAGATGCACTCTTAGCAGCCTTAGGCAGCGTGGATTCATCGAGCCTCATGGAAAAATTTAATTTGTTTGATGTCAAAATTCGCCTACCTTATCATGTAGCCTTATCGATAGATGTCATCCATGGTGGAAAAACCATTGGAAGGGCAGTTGTCGATGAGGGTGCTTCTACATGTGTCATGTCCCTGTCTTGCTGGAAATCTCTTGGATCTTTAGAGCTAGTCCCGTCAAACACCCTACTTTCTGCTTTTGACAAAAATCCATTTCGTCCACATGGTATCCTACTGGCTTTTGAAATAAAGTTGGCAGGGAAGGCAGTATCTATTGAGGTAGAGGTGATTGATGCACCTTTGGATTATAACTTGCTCTTGGGGAGAAGTTGGACTTATTGCATGTCCACTATTGCATCAGCCGTGCTTTGGGTAGTAGTGTTTCCACACGAAGGGAAGTTGGTTACTGTAGACCAACTCAGTTTTACTCGAAAGGGCCGCATGGAAATTAACGAGTCCACCATGCCATTGGTTGATCACGTTAAACCTGCTTTAGAGAGATTAGGGGCTGGAATGTATGAATCATTGATGGGCACATTCAATTTTCCAGCTCCGATTAATTATTTAGGTTCTACTAGTGTAGGGAAGTCTATTGCCACGGTTGTTGATAAAATAGATCCTTGGGTTCTTCCTTCCTACCATGAACCTAAAGTGCCCTTATCAGCATCAAAAGTAGCTTATCAAGCTATCGTTCATACTGCTGTTGATCCCATTCTGATCCCTCTCACAGTCTCAGAGGAGCCAGAAGAAGCCTATCTTCTTGCTTTGGAAGAGAACTCTTGCATTCTAGAGACTGCTTAGATATGGTTTTGCCTTCTGATGAATCCATTCTAGAAGCTATGTGCGGATGAGATAAGATCTACGAATATCTTCACCATCGATCTTATTTTCTTCCAGAGTTAAGAAGGATTGAGAACCAGGAGTTCCATATGAGACTGGAAGGTGATGTTGATACACCTATCAATCCCTTACCAAGGGAAGGAATATTTGCTGAGGGGAATATGGAAAAAATTTCCACTACCATTCCTATCAACATCTCTACAAACCCAAACATTGTGGAAAATGTGCACATCGGTGCAAACTGCTCTTCAGAGGAGATTGCGATCTATACAGCCTTGTTTAAGGAATTCCGTGATGTGTTTTCCTGGTCATACGAGGAGATTCCAGGCATAGATCCATCAATAGTCGAGCATGAAATCCGAACTTACCCTGATTCCAGACCCATTCGACAAAATTCAAGACCTGTCAATCTGCGTAAAGTAGCAGCTGTTAAGGCAGAAGTTGAAAAACTACTGAAAGCTGGTTTCATTTACTCGATAGCTTTAACAGAATGAGTATCCAACCCCATTCCTATCGACAAAAAGCAAGGGACTATACGCGTTTGTACTGAATTTCACGATATAAACAAAGCCTGTCCTAAGGATAACTACCCCACACCATTCATAGATCAAATCATTGATGCTTGTGCGGGGAGTGAAGTCTTCTTATTTATGGATGGTTTCTCCAGGTATAATAAAATCCAAATTAAATCAGAAGACCAATAAAATAGCTTTCATCTGTCCTTGGGGTACATTTGCGTACAAGAAAATTCCCTTTGGATTGAAAAATGCAGGGGCCACCTTTCAGCAGGCAATGAATTTTTCCTTTCATGACATTAAATCCATTTTCGAATCCTACCTTGATGATCTACCAACACATTCTAATAAGAGGATTGATCACCCAGATCACTTGCGTTTGATTTTTGAATGATGCAGATACTACAAAATTCTCTTGAATCCCCACAAGTGCATTTTCTATGTCGAGTCAGGGAGACTGCTCGTATTCATTGTTTCCAACAAAGGTATTCAGGTGGATCCTTTGAAAGTTGAGGCCATAGTAAATATTCCTCCTCCTCGTTCTATCAGGCAGCTTCAAATCCTATAAGGGAAGCCCAACTTCCTTCGACGTTTTATTGTGAATTATGCCAATATTACTAAAGGTTTCATGCGCCTGTTGAAGCAATACACCCCATTTGTATGGGATGAAATTGCACAACTTGCATTTGAGGCATTGAAGAAATCATTGTTGTCGGCACTGTTATTGTGCCCGCCAGATTACTCTTGTGATTTTATATTGTATTTGGCCACATCTGAGTCGACCATAGGGGTAGTACTAGTCCAAGAGGATGATAAGCTCCAAGAGCATGTCGTCTACTATCTCAGCCATGCTTTAGCTGGCCCTGAACTTAGGTATCCCCATGTCGAGAAGTTGGCCTTGGTAGCTGTGTATGCTGTTCAGAGGTTGCGTCACTACATCTTACTGAGGACCACGATGGTGGTGGCAGATGTTAATCCCTTCCAATATGTTTTGTCCCAACGGATAGTTGGAGGCAAATTCAACAAATGGATAGTCATTCTTTAGGATTTTGACTTAGATTTCCAATCCGCCAAATCCAAAAAATCTCTAGTTTTTGCTGAGCTCATCGTAGAATTTCCAGTTGAGGAAGATGTAGCCATTGAAGAAGACTCATTCCCAGATGAGCATATCTTTTTGATTTCCACCTCTGACCCTTGGTATGGAGATATATGTGTCTATCTCTAGAATTTGAAGTACCCTACAACCTTCTCATGGGAAGAACGGCGCAAACTATGCGTACATACCAAAAACTACCTCATTATTGGAGATACTTTATATCGTAGGGGGGTAGATTCCATTTTGTGTCAATGTCTTACCCACGAAGAAGCAGAGACTGTCCTAAATGATGCCCATAGTGGAACGTGCGGGGGTCATTTATCTGGGTTAGTAATGGCCCAGAAGATCTTGCGTGCCGGTTATTTCTGGACCACGATCTTTAAAGATTATGTGGAAGCCATGAAGCATTGTCATCCTTGTAAGCTTTACACCAGAAAGATGCAGTCGCATCCCACTCTGTTGTTTCCCATCATCTCAGTGGGCCCCTTCACGAAGTGGGGGATAGATTACATGACGTGCAACCCAGTATCGGCTAGGGGGCACAAACATATCATTGTCGCTGTAGATTATTTCACAAAGTGGGCAGAGGCAATGCCCACCTATAAAGTTGAAGGGGAAACTGTAGCCTTTTTTGTTTTCAACCAAATTATCGCACGATTTGGTATTCCTAAAGAGATTGTCACTGACCATGGTAGTCACTTCCAAAATAGTATGATGACTAAATTGACCACTATGATAGGGTTTAGACAAGAGCATTCATCTTCTTTATACCCTCAAGTGAACAGTCAAGTCGAGGTTGTAAATAAAACCTTGAAGACTATTCTCAAGCGCACTATTAATGCAACCCATTCCAATTGGCACATCATGCTGTATCCTGTACTTTGGGATTATTGGACCAATGTGAAAACTGCTACAGGGTTCTCTCCTTTCCAACTCGTTCACGGAGTGGAAGCGGTAACCCCGGTTGAATGCAAAATCCCATCCTTAAAGATTGCCATTCATTTGTTACCTAATACGACTGAGCTGGAAGAACGTTTGTTACACTTAGAACATCTAGATGAGTAGCGTAGAGATGCGTTGACAGCAAACAAGGATCATAAAAATAGGGTAAAAAATCAATACGATAAATCAGTCAAACCTCATATTTTTTCTGAAGGGGAACTTCTCTTGCTCTGGGATCAAGACAAAGAACCCCTGGGGATGGGGAAATTTAGGTCTATGTGGTTAGGACCTTATGTCGTGTGAAAAGTATTGAAGAAAGATGCATATGAATTAAGATATTTCAAAGGGAATACGCTACCCGATCCTAGAAATGGGATCTACTTGAAAAGTACTATCCTTAGGCTTAGCGCTTTTTTCTGTATTTTTATTGTATGTATTTTATGTACAATAGTTCGTCGGTTTGTGTTCATATACCATCTATTGATTGTTACAGATGTCTTCTGAGTGGTTCGTATGTTTCGCATATGGCACTAGTCGCCACACTTGTAACCTGGCTTCGACTGCATGGGTCATTTACTCACCCTCAGGACAGCTAGTTGCCTCTGGAGGTGCTTTCCTAGGTCCTGCTACCAATAATGTGGCCGAATACAAGGCTTTCATTGAGCTTTTATGGGATGCTTTGTCACGTGGCATCACTCAGTTGGAAGTCAGACTTGACTCTCAATTGGTGGTTTCCCAGCTCAATTGAGCTTAGTAGGTGCGGAACCCATTTTTATTACATCNTTAGGTTATTGGAAAGAAATTTTGAGTTTATTACATTCAATCATATTCCAAGAAATCAAAATTCATTAACTGATGCATATGCTAATTATATCTTGGACTAGCTATTTAACACATTTTTCATAAAAATATACAACAGATACATTACAAAACATATGTAAATAAAACCAGCAATAAATATATGTGTGTGTGTGTGTGTGTGCGTGTGAATATCTGTCCATATAGATAGGTCGAGTTTCTGATCCTCAGATCCAGTCATAACTGTATAATATACAAAAAATATACAAAAAATGGATCGACATCCATAAAATGCTCCCAGGTATAAGCTTGACCACCCTGGTCCTCCTGATCATCTTGATCACCTTGCTCTCGAGCTTCTTCAGCTTCTTCAGCTACAGTAGCCTCAACGACATCGATGTACACAAGTATTGCTCTAGCTACCCGCCTCATAAGACGCATCCAGACAAGTGGTATAACAACCACTATCTCCAGCATAACGACAGGGATATGCTCGATACGCAAAGTAGGTACTCTTTGGGTAAGCCTGGCCAGCTTCCCCTCAAGAACCTTGATCAAGCCATGGTCTTCTCCTGCCATAGGACGCACATACATACGTGGATTCCTAGCAGGGCGGACTGGTCCAATATCTGCATTTTAACATTTTATTAGGATTAAAAACTCTTATACATATGTATATATCTCTATGACTAAAATTCATAAAAATTTAAAAACTTGAAAAAAAAAATACCAGACGCTCCCCATGCTCCTCTAGGAGGGAGGACAAGGACGGTGTCACCTCAGAAGTCTGTCCCAGCATATGGAAACTGTTCTAGTGTTGGTAGCTATCACTCCCACCATAGGTAGAATTCGTCATCATATACACTCTGAACCAATCCACCACCTTCTTAGCGGAGGAATATTCCCCCCCACCTACTCAGTCTAGGCCGACGGGGAGAACGAACTAGTAGTGGTACTGCAGGACTCAAACCGAGCACCCTCTCAAAGAAAAAGGCCACTAATATGCTAGAATAACTGAAGTTTTTTCGTCGGCCTCTTTTACAATCAGAGAGTTGTTTCCTCCTTATCGGGATCACTCCTGAACACCAGTCATATAGGGATTTCCTCACATGAGTACCCTATATTAGATCACATTTATTGTCTTTTGATACTCATGCTGCATTTGTCATAGGTTCAGGGGAGTCTCCTTAGTTATTTTTCATGCCAAATTGAGCCTCATTTTGGTCCCTTTTTACAAGCTATCCCTTTTTTAAGACTCCTCGCCCTTATGGAGTTTCTTTAGGCCCAGGTCTAACTCCTCAAAATAGACTTGACTATCGAGTAAACTTGTCCATTCAGGATTTTTAAGAATATGTGAATGGGAATCCACATTGGTGGTAGGTTATCTCTTTCTCGGACCATGTGGAATAATACGAGAAAGGATCACTCTCTTTTCTACAGAATTGAGAAGAGTACTCTCAAGCATAGGTTTATCACTTTTCCAGACCCGAGGGACTAAATTTATGGAAAAGGAACACCCAGTATTAGCTTAGTTTTCTCTTTTTCATGCTATGGACCGAAACATGAAAAAGATTCCAAGTGTACTTCATGTCTTTGTCATGCTCGTTAAACAACAAGAACAAAACATTGACTTTACTATTGTAAACCCCATTTCTTGTACTCAAATGGATCTTTCCGAGTGATCTTGCTTTCCTTCACACTCGTAAAACTCAAGCTATATGCTGCTTTAGAAGGAGCGTTGGGTAGGTGGTAATTTAACCTTTTTCATACCTCCCTGACTAAGTACGAAAAATGTTCACCTTTTCTTCTACGAAAGTTAAGAGAGTTCTTCTGTGGTATGTTTTATACTTTTCCGACCTTAGGAGACTAAATTGGAAGAAAAAGGACACCCCTGGAGTCTTCTTTGGAGTTTTCAGACTCTCTAAATATGAAAACACCAAGAGAGCATGTACTAGTTCGGTCTCATAAAATCCACGAATCAGTGACATTATCAAGCATCATTCCCTCTTCTCTTCAAGCTTGTCAAAAATGAAGAGAGACTTGAGTTGACTTTCTTAGACTTGTTAAAATTTAACAGGAAAGATAAGGAAGAAGTTTTCTTTTGAGTCTCAGTCGGTGGCAGCATGTCTTCCTTGAACATAGCACTCTTTTTACTTTCCAATACTCATGTCTCAGTGTTCACTTTCAGTTTAGCTATCACTTTGAGTTTCTTACTCCTCCACTTGTCCATTATACCTGGGGAATCTGATCATGTCTCCTACATGACAGATAAGTCTAGTTGTATTATCTACAAAGTTAAAAGCTACCTTGGGTCATCTCTGTGTCATGCTCACTGTTCAAGGATTTATCCCTGCATCTGATTTTTATCCTAATCCCATCATTGTCCTATATGATATTACTTGTGTCTATTGTCCTTTATCCAGTTCCTAGTCACTCTTGTGATCCATTGGAGGATCTATTTCCTTCCTCATCATAGTATGGTTTCTCATCAGCATTTCCTAATGACGAAGACCTAGATTTTTTGATGATAGTACCTCAGGCTTCACTTTCACTATTGGTGAATTCCTTTGCTTCAGTTGTCAATTATCACCTATTGGTTGACAATCTGTTGAATCATATCCCTGTTTGAATTCAACAACATCTATTCACATGGCTTATATTGTACTGGTTCTTTTGGATTTTTGACGAATACCTTAGGTTCATATCTATGACCTAAGTTGCGCAAGATTATGTTGTGTTCGCTTACACAGTTTCCATATCTTTGAAGACTCTTCATTATTGTATATTGTGGCTTCAATCCACCTTTGTAATATACGTGGTCTTGAACTCGTATCATATGATGTACTCAAATATTGTAAAGGAGATAGTGTTCCAGTATATTGAACATGGCATCCTCAGATATGACTTTGTATATGACATTATTATGTATTTGTTTCAGGTACTTCCTCTGCTCCATTGGATCTCTGAGTTCTCCAAGATAATGATTATAATGTATTTCGGCCACCGCTTTCCTCTGACCTCACACATTAGGGGGAATCTGTTATCAACCCAAATGGCACTTCTCCGTCTGAGTGCCAACATTCTTTATGAAACAATACAATCCAAAACAATACACTCAAAAGTTTTTTAAAGTTGGATTTCTTGTTGATTTTATTAATAGTCCAAATATTTTATGCTGGACATTATGGATGTTATATCGTTGAAGTGAAATTTGAAATATGTTGTATTGTGTCTTTAATAAAAGTATCCACCTTAAACACTGGAATGCATGGTGTTAGGGATGAGAACCCTAATATGACAAGACGTTTAGATCCCATGACATGGAGGGTGGAAATGGCCCTCTACTATCTCTCTATCATAATTTCACATGTTGGTGCATGACAGATTGTCGTGGTAAGGTTGTGGGCTCACAAAACATGCAAGCTAAATGATGGGAGGTACATAGCAGTAACTTGAGGCATCAATACCTTCTTTAGGAACCTTAATTGTAATCATTACAAGAGCAGGGGTGGGAATATCGAAATGGACAAGAGACTTATGAATTTAATTGGATCAAACATATTGATAGGAGGTAAGAGTCGAGCTCCCAAAATTGACATCTCTCCCCTGAATTTACTCTACTTGCTTATTTATTATGCTTCAAACCTCGTCTATGACTATGGGGGAGGGGATACTCATGGCCTAAAATTATAATTTGTTGCTTTGGGTACGAGTCCTTGACATCCTATATGAAATTTTTGGACTCCTAAATTTTTGGTGCACTTCATTTTTCACCCCTCCTCGCCAATGATTCTTCAAGACTATAAAAAAAAGGAAATATTGTGATAAACTTGGCATGGTAGAAGGTTCTAGCCTAGTCTTCTAGTTCATGGAATAAGTATTTTTTCATTTGGATAAATCTTGAATAATATTTGGTAGGAAAATCCAACCATTCATTGGCAAACTTGAAAAGCAGGAGAAGATCAAATGGGAAGATGAGGTCTACCTCAATAGCACCGAAATGGGATGGCCTCAAAACATCCCAATTCCCTTCAAACTGATTTAAAATACATTTACCAAGGTGGAACTAGATTTGATTTCCATGGCTAATAGGTATCACCATTCTCAGTCAACAACTATCAAGGAAGAGTTAAACAAGGTAGACAAGAAGGTGATAGCACGGAGAGGAATGACCCCTTCTATACAAACCTAAGGAAGTAGTATAGTGTTTTATAAACATTAGGTTCTCCATAAGTAAGGACACCAAAGTATCCAAGATCATAAATATCTATTAGTTGGTAAATTCACTCATTTCCTAGGCAATGGAAGAAAAATAATCCTAGCTCCATTTAAACATTCTAAGAAAGTTGGATTTTATGGTAACCAAGTATGACATGTTGATAAGGGTCCATTAAGGAGTTAAGGCCATAGTTGTCTAGGATGAAATAAAACCTCATGGGAAGGATTCCAAAGATATGCAAATTAAGGATCCTCGACAACTCTATCAACCAAACTTCATTGTGATGAACTTGCAATTGCATAATGACAAGTAATATTGTCACTCATTTTACTAGGTTCTCTTTTTTTTCCAATTTCTATGTTTGTTACTTTCAAGGGTGTTCATAAACCCTCTAGGCATTTAAGCCCTAGATAAAGGTTTGGTGTCACTCTTGGTGCCCTTTTTTCATCTTGCTATGCATTCATCGAGATGATATCGATAGAAGGTTAGAGGTGCCTATTGTTAGTTTATTTTTTGTTTTTTAACAACATCATCCTTCATGCTATAAGCATTATAAAATTATGTAATGAAACAAGGAATATTGCAACCTTTTATCTAAAAGCATCTAAGAATAGAATAACCAAGAAGCCTCAACACAAGCCAACATGGTGGGATGATTAAAAGAAGGAACATCAATTGACTAGTACACAAGATCCTTGGACTTGGGCTCACCCAAACATGTATCAAAACCAGTTTAATAGAAAGTCAACAAGCATCATGAATTTGCTCTTATAGATATAGAGGACGTTAGTGAAACCGCCCCAAAAAGGAATTGGTTGGCTTGTTAGACCTAATTTGAAAGGAGGTATCATATATCATCCCTCAACCCAGGATGAGTTGGGAATATCGAGAAAAGGAAGAAGATCATGTGATAAACCTAAAAACTCCAAATCAAGACACGAATGATACTTTGATGAAAATAGAAAATAAAAAGAAAGTTTCTTTAGACATACAACCAATGGTAACAAGAAATAGGAATCAGATTCCAATTTAGCCATATTTTGTTTCTTCATTCTATTGTCCTAGAAATTTGTTAGAATCCACTCATGTTCTCAATAAATTTAAAGGAATTGGAAATTATTTGGAAAAATCAACATATAACCTCTTGAGTCTATGATGGGAGGAGGATTGAATTGAAAGTAAAGTTATGAGTCCCCAACTTTGTATCTTGAATCTATCCAATTAGGTCACATCACTAATTTTTTAATATAATTCATACTCTTGTTTGTAAAGAAAAAAAAGGATAACTTCCCAATAGAAAGAAATCATCATGCTTACCTTAAAATGGATCATCCATATCATCAACAAAAAATACATTTCAATGGTCAGGAAGGGAATCATGAGGAACCATTGCCAATAATAAGTGAATACATTACTGAGATTGGACAAGAAAGAATGTTGTTTATTGAAAGTGGTGGGGTTTATGGTAATAGAGATGATCCATGTAATGGAAGCGGTGTAAAATGATTGTGCATATTCTATAAGTTGTCATACTTTATCGGATAAAGCCATTAGGAATATTGTTGACTTTATGCATACTGAGAAAAATATAGCGTGTGATATTATAGAAACTCTTTTTGATGCTTTTGATATTGTTTCATCATGTGAAGACTTTCAACAACTAAATATTTGTTGAAATATTTGGGTTGAAAAATATGATGATAAATATAGAAAACGTAGTGCTCTTTATGTGTGGAAAAAGGAACAAAGTGCACAATTCTTGAAGTTCATGTCTTAGACTCACTTTCCCACTAGATATGTAAGTAGTAGTATTAGAATCCAAACTTACATTAATAGAGTAAGAGGCCTCATGACCCATGACTATCATGTCATATCGATAATATTTTACCTATTATGGTCAATATTTCAAGTTTGGAAAAGGAGCCAAGATTAGCAATTATAAGGTTGGGCCTAATATTAATGAGAATGATTTTACATGTATTATATCCTTCAAACTTTGATAATTTGATGGAGGAGGTTGTTGAATCCTTTGTCTATTAGAACAAGAATTTCCACCAACAATATTTAACATTTCTATGCATATTTTGATACATCTAGAATATGAACTATAGCATTGTGGCCCAATAAGAACAAGATGGATGTATCCTATAGAACGATATATGAAGTTTTTGAAAAAAAATGTTCATACTAGGGTGAAACTGAAAGGCAGCATGGCCAAGGGATGTTCAATCCAAGAGGTCATGGGATTTTGCATAGAATACATGAAGGATTTAAAAATGTCAATCGACATGCATGGGATGACGACAAGGAAGAGAGAGTTGCAAGTGAAGTATTGAAGGAAATGGACATCACTTTAAGCTATCACATGAAGAAAGAAGTGCAATACATGCCTATGTTCTTAAACACACATCTTTTTTTATGAGTGGCGTAGGTGAAATATTCTCTGGATGGGGTGATATGGTGGTTTTGTTATGATGATGGGATAGTAGGAATTAATTTGGAGGAAATTACATCGATGGTAGAAAACATATTCAATCCCTCTTTGTAGCCATTTGTATTTGCGACGAATCCACCACCCTTTAACTCTTGTGTCATGAAATAACTTGTGTTGTTCTACCTTAGTATCTTGGGTATGTTATCAATGTCGATTGTATTTCATTTTATGGTTATACACTCAAAGTTAGAAGGGTGTTTAGCATGATGTCGATCTAGGCGGTTATGTATCTCAGGTTCAAATCGATCATTGCAGGGTCATGGTCAAAACAATGTTTATGTCACCTTTTAGATTGATGTTTATGTCCATCTTTCTTGATCAGGAATCCCATTCAAACTCTACGAAGTTTGACATGCCAAAGATGGTTATTTTAGTAGTTTGTTTAGATAGGTTGACAAGTCAACACTATTGTTTCTAATTTGTTTTTCTAAATTGGTCAATGAATTTTTTGGACTCAAGTTTTGGATGCATTATCCTTTAGGATTCACCAAGGCAATTGATTGTAATAATTTGCATATTTTTGTGACTATAATATAAATACTAATGTATATAAAAATGGCGTTCTTCCAATGGAATCGTTAATGATTTGATATATTTATGATTATTTCAATATAAATTCACTTGTGTTGCTACAAAATGGTATACTGAACAACCCATGACATCACATCCCAGTTTTGGTCCCCAGTGATAAGATTCATGACCTATTTTTAGTTACTTGTTAGATATGATGAGGGAATTGATATCCTTATTTCATGTTGTTAGAACACAACCACCCATATCACATACCATATCCATGGATGGAGAAGATAAAGAAGCTTATGAAAAATTAAGCTAGAGACCCCATGTTTTTAGATTAGCTTTTGGAATAACTTCTCCTCATCATAGCTAAGGATGTTTCATTAGAAAAGACATTTGTTTGAGTAATAAACCATCATAGAGGCTTAACCTTATCTACATCCAATAAAAATATATATATTATAATTTTCCCAATGACCATTGGTCTGATTCCACCTATCAATATTAGTTGAGGTTATCTCATGTAGTGGATGGGGTAATTTGTTTAGTTGAATCTACTTCTAATATGTACATTCAAATTCCTTCCTCTGGAAATAATAGTATGTATCACTATGGTGATGGGCACCCCCTGTTCATCCTACCTTCATATGGGAAACCCCATATTTCTTGTAATATATATTATCAATCATGATTGTCATCAAATGCAAAACATATTACTTCATATTAATTTCTTCCTACATAGACTTATGTTCAGGCCCGTTCTTGTAATGTCACTACATGTAGTGGTGTTTCTACATCCTTTACGTCTTTGTTATCCTTTTGAGTCCCTAGCAAATAACAAATTACTAGATCACATGTCATAAGTTGTTAACCCTATATATTAATGAGGTGTTTCCATTTTCCATTAATGAGTTACATGTGATATATATGTCTAGGTCTAGAGGTGATTACATCCATGCACTATATATCAATATCATTGGATAAAAATATAGTGTTGAGAATGTCTTAATCCTTTTCTACTAGTTCTTATGTTGTGTTGCATTTCTCTATTTCTTAGCATGGTATCAGAGATCCATTAGTCTTAAGGGGCATAGAGCATGATGGCTCCATGGTATTATTTCATGAGAGGTGTAGCCTATAGTCGAGAGGTGTTTATTCTATGTAGTTGCTCCATGATCCACATCATAAATCTTAAAATCATTGTATGCAGCCATGGAATTCCTATGTAGGCTATATTGTCTTCAAATAATCTCAACAATATGTTTAAACAATGGCTTGATTGATCCATGAAGTTCTCCTCTATTTTGTATTCACCGAATACAACCAAAATATAAATCTACAGTCAATGAATTCCATAAGAGTGAGTTTGGATTTGAGTCTATTTGATATCAATGCATGGATTAAGCAAGGGGAATTTTCCCATCTATTAAGGACCATGTGTTTCCAAGACAATGCCACAATATAATTGCATGGTCTTTCTCATCAGTAAAAAAATATTCTCGCTTAAAAACAAGTCACACGTAATTCACCCATTGCAGTGTACAACTTTTGTCACAATGCAACATCTACATTTCTAATGGATATGACATCATCAATTCAAATTATGTAATAGTTTCCATGTAAAGTTCCTTATCCTGGATATGGAGAGGAAGTATATCGTATTTTTATTTTTAGTTTATTTTTGTGCATTGATTATCCCACATACAATATCCACATGAAAATATTGTTCTTGAGTTGGTGTTGATCTTGGTTAATAGTGTTTGGAAACACATTTTTTTTATCAAGACAAAATTGTTGATATTGTAGCTAATCCCCTAATAATTGTTGAGAATTCTTATTAATTGTCAGATGGAAAACATGGATGAATGCAAGGAAGAAAATTATTTCAAGTACATATATATTTGGTATTAATGATACTACCAAGATTGGGATAGTGTTATCTTTCTTCTCTAGTATTCCCATTCAACAAGTAAGGATGGTGCATTGATTACATAGGTTATTATCATCCGTTTTCATCATTGTGTATTTGTATAAATTAGTTGTACTTTTACTCAAAAATCAAGCAACAAGCATGATTTTGAATATCCTTCATTTGGATGGTATCTATTTGTTTGAAAACAATGAGAATGTATTTGAGTAGATGACAAGTCAAAAGCTTAGTTATCATTTGGAGTGTACTCCTCAATTCATAGAAATATCAACTAGTAGGTAGATTTGGAAAAAAAAACCTCTATCGATGGCCATGGATCTTCATGGGAGACAAGCTGATAGTGAAATAGAAATATACCAAAACCTTGCAATATGGTAGGGGTTTCAGCAACAATTCCTTCGTGAATTATAAGTGATCAGTTTATAGTGATGCAACAATCCCACTAACTCAACTCAACATCCTAGTCACTCACCATGAGAACACGTAAATATTGAAAGCAACTACACCACATACAAAAGATATGTATTTTTAATGTTTTTTTTGTCATTTATTCCACATCGGAAAATTAAAGACTGCATTCATTGATTTATATTGAAAACTAATCCTTTTGTAATTAGAAAAGATATAATGTAACTTGCTCAATGGGTGGCAATTTGTAACCGCATAGTCTAAAAATTCTATGATTTGTGTCGAAATAGGTTGATTTTTTCGACGTGATTTTGATAAAATCCAGTCGAAAATTTTAAAAATCTAGGTTACAGTTGTCAAGTTTTGGAATTTTTGGTGCCTCAAGGGTTTTTTAGGGTCTAAATCCATTTCTAGCATCAACGTTAGTATTAAAACATATTTATATATCGATTTTGCAAAATAAAAAATGTGGATTCCAAGAAAAAATAATTATCCGATCCAAATTATCGAATTTTTAGACATCTCCATTTGTAACTATTTCTAGACATTACTAAGGTAATACAAGTTAGGAAATGTCTAATAGACATTTGTCATAATATTTAACTCTTGTTATTCATAACTCAAAACTATTTGTTGACTCTTATTATACTTAACTCTCAATTATTATGCCGAAGGTGTATATATCTTAGAATTTTGGGGTGGACTACCACGAGAATGAGACAAGTGTACTGTCTAGATTGATTCTATGGGTGTCGTACAAAATTAATAATTAATAATTTCAAAAAAATAAAAAAAATAGCTTAATTAACATGTGATAACTAGTGCTCTTAGTGATAGTTGTTAAGCTTAAAATTAATCTTCAATTATTCGATTATTAGATGCAACTACAAGATTAACTCCATTGATTATTAGATACAACTATTAGCTTAACTCCAATGATTCTAGAACTATAAGCTTAACTTCAACTCTAATCACAGTTATATTCGATAACTATTAGATACAACTATTAACTTAACTCCAATGATTCTACAACTATTAGCTTAACTTCAACTTTAATCACTTAAGGCTTAGTCCAACTGCATTGGGCATCTAGGAGTCTAACTAATGTGCAGTCATGTAAGAGTTGAACTCCTAATAAACTCATGCATCATGTAGTTGGGCATGTAGCTAATATATAGTTTGTATTACATGTTTAGGTTTTCCATATAGATATAATAGGTTTTAGATTCTTTCTAAAGGAGGTTAGTCTAACTCATAATTAGCAATTTCAAAAAAATTAAAAATAGCTTAGTTAACATTTGATAAATATAATTCATGATAGTTGGAAAAAGAAAACTGCAGCTTCAACTATGCGATTATTAGATACAACTATTCAATTATTAGCTTAAATACATTGATGATACAACTATTAGCTTAACTTTAACTCTAATCATGACTTTTACTTGAATTGCAATTGCCAATATATTAACTTTTAAGTTAACTATTATATACAATTATTAGCTTAACTCCAATGAGTCTACAATTATTAGTTTAACTTCAACTCTAATCACGGTTATATTGGATAAATATTAGATTAACTCCAATGATTCTACAAACTATTAGCTTAACTTAACTCTAATCGCGGTTATATTTGATAACTATTAGATTATTCCAACAATGATACAACTATTAAATTAAATTTAGATGAACTCCATCTCTTAGCATGAGAAGTTGACCTTGATTGCAATGAAACCAAGCACCAAGAACAATCACTTAGGTTTGTGCAACTTATGTGACAGTTGAACTCCATCTGGCAATTGGGAGTCGAGTTAATGTGCATAAGGCTTAGTCTAAGCTTTATATTAACTTTTAAATTAACTATTAGATACAACTATTAGCTTGACTCCAATGATGATACCACTATGAGCCTAACTTCAACTATGAGCTTAACAACAATCAATTAAGTGGTTGTTATATTAGCTTAACTATTAGATACAAATAATTGACATAGTCTTTCGTAAAAAAAAAACATTATCAATATGTCAAATATATACCTCTCAGCGTATTTCAAACATATTAATCTTAGTAATATGGTTGTTGATAGTTTATAGTTAAAAATAACAAAGCCATAAGCCACCTTTATAAAGTTTATATTTTCAAGTTATAGGTTGAAATCAAAATATTTTGTCATAGATATATGTTGATTTTTTTGTTGTTGTTGTTATAGATACATGTTGAAAGATATGGTATGCGAAGGCTTGTAATAATTAGTGAGATATTACTTCATTTTCACCATGCATATGAAGACCATCGAAGGCTTCTCATTGTGATCACAAGAATGATATCATAAAATATCATATTTTTATTTGGTTCATGTGTCCCATACTTGAACTTAAATCAAATAAGGGTGTGTAAGGAATACATCCTACTTAAACTTAAATCAAATAAGGGTGTGTAAGGAATACATCAGGCTTGTGTGATGTAGATGATTTTTTGGGATGCTTGATAGTGCCTTGTGTTATTTCACATTAATATTTATTTTGACAAACAAAACAAGCACAAATTATCATGCACTCATGAAGTGCATACACAACAATGTTGCATGTGATATCAAAATTCTTTAAGTTCTTCCAAATTTATTGTCTTTGTAAATTGCAAAACAATTTAGTGACACATTTGTTTTTAGTGGGAAATTGTAAATCAAATGTCTCTTTGAATCAAGAGTTGTTAAGTCATTGGACTATAAGAATTGAAGAATCAAATTGAATCATTGAATTGAGAAATTGAATTGTACAAAATCCTTTGAAGTTAATAAGGTGTTTTTCAATTCAAAGTTTAATTACACAAATTGTGATAAAGAATTGATTGAAATTAAATAAGGATGTCATTTTTCTCAAATCCAAATCATTACAAGACTATTGTTTAGGGTACATGATCTATAGTACCTGACACTCTAGTCTTTTTGCTGACAAGTGCAAGTGAGCGTGACACAATTGCAAATCTAAAATGGGAAAAAGAGGAAACTATTTTCAAAATGCCAATAAAAAAATTATAGCTATAAGACTCCTTACATGATTTGGATAATTGGGTTGTTGATATTCACAAGCAAATTGATTTGAAGGATAAATTGATCAAATCACTTCAACTAAAATTAATTGAAAATGAGAAAGAGATGATAATAATACAAATTGAGAACATGGTTGATCTAGCTTGTGACACAAACGACCTAATGCAAAATGATGATGTTATTTGCGATGTAAGTTTCCAATTGAAAATGGTTGATACATTTGCTACAAAATATATGGATGATGGTTCCTTAACTAGATATGAGATGGAACCATTCATTAATCACTCATTAATATTGAATTGATAAAAACAAGTTTTGTTGAAGTTAAATCACAAGCAGAAGATGCCAAAGCACAAAACGATATAAAAATTGTCTAAGTGAATGTGAACTTGAATTTTCTTTTGAAGTAACAATAAAAAAATAATATTTCAAAAATCATTGTCAGGAATTGGGAAAATTTTCAATTTAACAAGAAACAACATGTATTAGGATATGAAAAAGACTTCATCTTTCATATTTCTAACTACTAAAAATTAGTTCAATTTGTCAATGTTAGATTTCTTGCCAAACATTTTAGGGGGCAAGATTCAAATCTGAAAGAGGTTGATGCCAGAGTTGATAACACAATTAATTAAAAACAAAATGAGAAAATTCATAATGAATGCCAACAATGTCATTGAGTTGTCCATGTGGAAATATAGTGTTTTTGTTTCCATCTGTGTCTTCATTGAGAGAATACAACAGCCATTTTTAAAAATGTCAAAAGAGGAATAAGCCTTAAAATAACAATTCTTATGGTCAAATAAGTTATTGGCATTAGAATCAACATGTCAAGATTCTGAATAAGTATTTCTGTCAAGTTTAGACACATGTAAAGACATATTTGAATGGAAAACTTACAAAAGAAGTTGGATTTCAATAATTTGTTAAAGATGGTAATTTTGATCAGGATTGGGGTCCATTCTTATACAAATCGAAAATTGATTCCATGATTTCAAATGGTACTCCCTTGCACCTTAAAGGGGAATTACACAAATCAAATGAAAATTGTACTCTATTGCACCTAAAAGGATGGAGTACACTAATGAAGACAACAATGGATGTCAAGACACTTTATCTCCAAGGATACATGGTGTCAAATGTAGTGATGGGAGATATATTGAAGAAGAGAAGAATCAAAATCTAAAGCTTGGATCCTTTCGACATACTTCTCACCTTATAGTTGACAAAGGGGAGAATATCAATGACGATTGTCAAACTTCAAGTTTTGACAACAACAACAACAAAGTTGCAAAATATATCATCACTTATGGTTTAGCTTGATTTTTCAACACATTGATGAAAAACATGTAGCCTATTTTTCTTATGAAACTTTTTCAGTGCACACTGCATTTGTTGTATTTAAGCACACCAATGTGCTCTATTACGTTAGTCGCACCATGGAAATAGTATTCATAAAAAATATAAGTGAAAACCTATACAATTATTACTTTGCATAGGTTTTATTTTGTGGATCTTTTAGCATGGGTGTGTGTTTCATGTGTATCAAAATGTGTGCACCAATGTGTATGGTATAAATAAACACATTGGAACACCAAAGTGAAATTCATGCACTAGTTTCATAAAAAAGAACTTCACAATCATATTTGAATTTAGAATGTTGCATGCTTCCCAAATTGATAATATCAAATAGTCAATTCCTCATTCCATATGTAATATCCCTCGTATGTGCCCCTATATTTATAACCGAAAGTCAAATTATGTACTCACTTGTGGCAAGGGAGCAAGCAAAGACTCTACAGGTAAAACTCTATAAGTATAAATGTAATTTCCTAAGTTGTATTTTGAATTGTCGACTTAGGAGACTAAAGACTTGACTTGACTAAAACAATAGGGGCATGGAATCCACTAGGGGAGAGGTTGATTGGTTAAATGGTCATGGGTGGATGACGGATGTCATCTTGGTGCAGCAAGAACATAACAATAAAAAATAAACTAAGACTGCACTTAAGTTTATAAATATTGCATAGAATATGATTAAAAATTGGTCCTATGAGGGGACATCAAAGAAACCAATAGTCGCGACAAGGCACTAACAAATACCTTAGACTTAATGACTAGCAGGAGACTAATCAGTACTAAGAGATGATAGATAAAGTCAAGAAATTAGTCGAGATGTCATTGATATCCTAGTCTCGACAAAAGATACCGAGAAAATACTAATTAAAACAATTAGTTAAATTAGCTAAGTTTAGCTAAATAGTTAATTAGCTAAAGTTAAAGCTAAGATAAATTATCTTAAAGTGAATAAAAGAATTGGACAAGATTAAGTTGGTGGATGAAGTTAGCTAAGAAAAGCTAAATTATGTTAGCTAAGCCTAAGATTAAAATAAGGTATTTCTCTTCAAGTTGTTAATTGATTAAGATAAAGATGAAGATAAGTAATTATCTTGAAGTTAAAGATGAAGATAAGTAATTATCTTGAGTTGAAGATTAAGATAAGTAATTATCTTGAGTAAAAAATTAAAATAAATAATTCTCTTGGGTTAAAACTGAATATAAGTAATTACCTTGACTTGAAGATTAAGATTAGTAATTATCTTCAGTAAAAAATTAAAATAAATAATTCTCTTGGGTTAAAAATTAAGATAAGTAATTATCTTGAATTAAAGTAAAGATAAGTTAATTAGTTGAGTTATAATTAAAGATAAGATATTTATCTTAAGTGAATATAGTGAAATTGGCTAAAATTAAATAAAGATAACTAGTTATGTTAGCTAGAGCTAAGCTAAGATAAATATCTTGAGATAATGAGTAAAAATTGAATTAATTGAGATAAATAAAAATTTAATTATCTAAAACAAGAAGTTAACTAAGTGAAGATAATAAGATATCTTCTTGTAAATGTTAAAGTTTTTGGTTTGCGAAAAAGTTATATATGATACCAAGCCAAGGGAAGGGGTCGCTAAGGGGCTTTTGAGCTCAAAAGCCTTATGGAGATTTTCCTTTTGAAGGAGAGTGTCAAATGGTTGGGTGGAAGGTCGAAGTCAAATCTTCAGTCAGTCAAATTGCTTCAAGCTACACTAACCAGATAAGTATTCATCAATGATCACATTATTTGAAATGATAAACTAGTAATGTTATTGTGTGATTTAAATTAGTTAAAGGCCCATGGACGATTTTGATTTATGTTAATGGTTCTTAGTATTATAGCTATACTTTTAATAGGATTATTAGAATAGATTAGTCCATTATTGAAATGGTCATTTGCATAAGTAAACCATGAAAAAAAATTTCATACTCTATTTTCCAAAAATAATCATGAGAAAATTGGGTACATTACAAATGCTATTAAAACCATGTAAAGGCTCATACTCCATATAAATAGTTTATTAATTATTTTCTGAGTAATAAAGTTAAATTTAATTTTGTTGTTTCAAGCACAAGGACCGAGAGCTCATCAGTGAGCGGAGTTAAAAAAATTAGTCATAACGTAGATTTGTTGTTTAAATATCATTATTATTTTAGCAAAATGTTTTCATTTATGGATCTAATGCTAGTAAATTGAATAAATATCTTTTTCCTTGCTATAAATCTCTTTAAGATTCTTTTTCTTTGCTATTCTTTTTCTTTGCTATAAATTTGTTTAAGATTTTTTTCCCAAAGGTCTACCAATTTCTAAAACTTAATTTTTAAGGGCTATAAAATTTCTAAACGGTCATTATATTACTATTTTTCTTTTTTATATTACTAGTAGTATTAATATATTTATTTTGTATAAAACTATAATTTATAAATTTCAATTTACAAACCATACCTTCACTAAAAATTAAAAACATCTATTAAATTAGAATTATTTTGGTGCCTTTCTATTTGCAAGTTAGAATTGATTTTTCACAAAAACATACAAACTCATATAAGTCAATGATTTTTCAATTACTTTTTTATTTTTTCATTATTGCAATGAGCATTTACACTCTACAAATTTCAGTCATCAATGCTCGTTGATTACATTAACATCTTAGGTGGGATTAATAGGAGTTAGAGGGCCTTGGAAATAAAGTTTGAGAGTTATTTACATCATCAAAGCTATATTTTATCTCTATAAATAAAATCTTATTTTATTATGTATTATTTTGTAAAACAAAAAAACTCTTTACAACATTTGGTGTCATAATTGGAGGGTAAAATTTTAAACAAAACTTTTCACGACGGGTAATATTAAAACCCAAAACTTAAAAAAATAATAATGTGGCGGGTAGAATTAAAACCAAATTCCAACACTGTTCCCGGGTTGAGTTTATATATTTACATGTTTATTAGGATGTCCACGATTCTAAGAGATCAACCATTGGGAAGTCTAGTCTCATTCTACATTGATTGGGGTATTATATATAGGTATAGTCTAAAGAGACGACTTTTTTTATTGCATTGATTACAGTATATATATAGGTATAGTCTAAAGAAACGACTTATTTTTATTGTTTTTTTCATTTTGTCGATAGGTATAGTCTAAAGAAACGACTTATTTTTATTGTTTTTTTCATTTTGTCGATAATGTTTTTAATATTGGGTGAAAAATTCCACATAACAATTATTAAACTTATATGATTTAGTTGTCCCAAAAACTTATAACAATGCTAAATCTATTTTTACACTTAAAAACAATTTAAATTATATAAACATTTAAATTCAAAGAAAAAAAAACCAAATTCCCACCACAAACTGCCAAGAAAAATATAAAAATTCTCCTATTTAGACGGCTCCTTATATATAAATTTACATTTGGACCTGCCGAAGATCTCGGTCAACATCTTTGGTGTTATATGTCAAAATAATGCTGAGTTGGAACCTCCCATAACATACCTCTCTTTGACTTATGTGGACTTCATCAAATTCCTTATGTGGAAGAGGTTTGCCGTTAAAACATTTAACATTATAAATTAAAAGGATGCTTGCATCACTACCGGCATCAGAGTTATATATATTTATTTATGTCCACCGCATATTTAAATTAAAAGTGGATGTTTGCATCACTACTGTCATCATAATAGTATTTTTTTTTATGTCCACCGCATCTTTAAGATTTAATTGTGAGTTCGGTTGGTTAGAATGAATGTTATACAAATTATGGAATAGAGGTCACATTATAATGGGTATATATATAGTTTGTGGTTGGTATATATATAATGTGATTAAATGATTTAGAAATAGCTATTAGTTAAATGGGTTTAATTTTCAGTTATTTATGTTTAGCTACATGTTATTACTGATAGCCTTCATGTTATTCATTTATCAACTATCACCTATTTTATATATATATTTTTTAATTTCACATTCTTCTAGTTATATGCTATGAAGTGTTGGTCATCCATTCATTAGTTATGAGTTATCCATGCATTGCACCCAATTATTCATTCATTGGCTACAAGTTATCCTTACTCTAGAAGATCAAAAGTATATCTCTGTTTTAACCAGTTCAAAGAAAAAAACCAATATAGCCAAGATAAGAACGAACTTTCATGAGCTCCATAGTGAAGTAGGTCGTTGGACTGTTCCTAAAACACCATGGGTGGAAAGGATCTGTCGTCTCTGTGAGAATATGAACATTGAAGATGAAAATCACTTCCTTTTAGAGTGCCCTGCGTACACCCACATTAGATCTCAGTTTCATAATCTTTGTTGCAATACCAACCTTCCTAGCCTTTTAACTTGTCAAAATTATAGTGAGCTAGGGATGCTTCTCACCAAGCTCTTTGAGCATAGGAATACAATTTTAAAACAAAATAATTAATTGGTTTCTTTAGGTCTGATAAACCAAAGTCTGGTCTCAGTGGACGTTAACCATCATCATCATCATCATCATATATATTATAATTGTTTATTTCAAATTTTGCAAGACTGCCATAAAATCAATCTCCACTGTACACTTGTCTCATCCTCATTCCTAAATGATTCTAACGGATCAACCATTGGCAAAGTTTAGTCTTATTTCTAGATTGATTACAGTATTATATATAGGTATAGTCTAAAGAGGCGACTTTTTTTCACAGTTTTTTTGTTTTTCTTGTAATATTTTTAGAATCCTGTAATGATTTTCAAAAATTTCACATAACAATTATTAAACTTATATGATTTGGTTGCCCTAAAGGTTTATGACAATGCTAATCTATTTCTATACTTTAAAAAACAATTTAAATTACATAAACATAGAAAAAAAAACCTAATTCCATCCACAAACCTATGAAAAAATTAAAAATAACCTATTTATATACATTTATATTTGGACCTCTCGGTCAACATCTTTGGTGTTATATGTCAAATAATGCTGAGTTGGAACCTCCCCTAACATACTTCTCTTTGACTTATGTGCACTTCATCAAATTCCTTACGTGGAAGAGGTTTGCCGTTAAAACATATTAACATATAAATTAAAAGTGGATGCTTAATCACAATTGGCATCATAGTTTTATATATATATATATATATTTTTATTTATTTTTAATGTCGAGTTAGATTTAATTGTGAGTTTGGTTGGTGTAAATGAATGTTATATAAATTATGGAATAGAGGTTATATTATACATATAGCTTGTGGTTGGATTATGTTGATAGAGATTAAATGATTGAGAAATAGTGACTAGTTAAATGGGTTTAAATTTCAGTTATCTATGTCTAGCTACATGTTATCACTGACATTCTTAGTGTTATTCATGTATCAACTATCAGTTATTTCTTATATATATTTTTTAAT
>LPNX010316757.1:1628-45717 GCA_001517045.1 Pseudotsuga menziesii | reverse complement strand
TATATATTTCGAATTTTGAACAAGTGCCATAAAATCAATCTCGACATAACACTTGTCTCATCCTCATTCCTAGATGATTCTAACAGATCAACCATTGGTGAAGTCTAGTCTCATTTCTACATTGATTATAGTATTATTATATAGGTGTAGTCTAAAGAGGCGTCTTTTTTTCACAGATTTTTTTGTTTTTCCAGTAATGTTTTTAGAATCCGGTAACAATTTTCAGAAATTCCACATAACAATTATTAAACTTATATGATTTGGTTGCCTCAACTCTTTATGACAATACTGAATCTATTTCTGCACTTAAAAAAAACAATTTGAATTGTATAAAGATTTAAATTCAAGAAAAAAAAAATCGAATTCCAGCCACAAGTTAAAAAGTCTCATGTTTAAACGACTCCTTATTGTGCCGAGAGGCGCTTTCTATATCTCAAATGGACGAGATGTGTCCCATTTGTAACACTGATGTGGCACATGTCGGCTCATAAAAAATAATAATAATAAACAAGTAAAAAAAAACTTATAACAGGTCAGCTTATAATTAAAAAAATAAAAATATTATACTCATATAAATATACAACCATATTAGGGCAATAATCACAATCTTACAAAGTGAATAGTAAAATATTAGTAGTAAAATTCAATTGACTTGAATAGTAAAAAGAAAAATCCTAAAACCAAGAACATATAAAATTTAATTTTAAATTAACTAAATTGTAAAACACATTTATGTAATTATATATCAAATTTCAATTTAAAATTTAGTTGACTTGAAACCTAAGTAGAAATAATGTTAGGAATTAAATATGTAATATAAAATAAATTACAAAGCCATTACAATGCAATATTACAACCATATTTATAAGGTTTTTTAAATGCAAATACAACTAGCAAGAAACCATGGGCCACTAAAAGCATGTGCCTTAAACCACTTACATCCTTTCTGTCAAGGTTAACGCTAACATGTAAATGTTTATTTTTAATTATAAAGAAAAACAAGTCATTTCTCAAAAACATGTGGATAAATGTTTAAAATCTTCATTTATGGTAAAATGTTTTTCAAATTTCAATTTAATCTCGAAATATAGATTTTAAAAATTTATATGGATTATTTTACTTATCAACTACTCTTAATATTCATTATTAGTTTAAAAAAAAGATAAGTAAAGCAATTTTTCAAGAAAACTATTTGATTATATGATTATTGATGTTAATCAATTCATTTTTCTATTGATATCTATCCTTTTTTTATATTACTTGAGCAAGTTGGCCATTTCCCTCCCAAGTATGAATACTTATTAAACATTTTTGTAAATTAAAAAGGGTTAGCACCTCAAGAGAACTTAATCCCTCTTGGAACCTCTCATAACATACTTCTCTTTGACTTATGTGGACTTCATCAAATTCCTTATGTGGAAGAGGTTTGCTGTTAAAACATATTAACATATAAATTAAAAGTAGATGCTTGCATCAATCACTACTGGCGTCATAGTTATTTTTTTATTTTATTTTTTATGTTTATCACATATTTAGATTTAATTGTGGGTTTTGTTGGTTATAATGAATGTTATATAAATGATAGAATATAGGTCATATATATATATATATATATATATATATATATATATATAGATAGTTTGTGGTTGGATTATGTTGATAGAGATTAAATGGTTGAGAAATAACGACTAATTAAATGGGTTCAACTTGTAGTTATTTATATCTAGCTACATGTTATTAGTGACATTCTTCCTATTATTTATTTATCAACTATCAGTTATTTTTTATATATTTATTTTAATTTCACATTCTTCTAGTTATATGCTATGAAGTGTTGGTCATCCATTCATCAACTATGAGTTATCCATGCATGCACCTAGTTATCCATTCATTGGCTACCAGTTATCTATTCATAGGCTATATATATGATAATTGTTTATTTCGAATTTTGAAAGAGTGTCATAGAATCAATCTCAAGAGTACACTTGTCTCATCTCATTTCTAGATGAAAAAGCATAAGCTATAGTCCACCCCAAATTTCAAATAAAAACGTCTATCAACACAAAAATAAAAGGCAAAAGTTGGATCATGGTTAAATGAATATTACAGTTCATAAAAGCTAATATTAACAAAACATAAAGTCTAGGTTAAGTGGCTGTTTTTCCACATGGTAAGTGGATGAAATCCCTTGGTTGAGTAGATGATTATAATTTGTAAAATAATTGTTACATCTTAACATGTGAATGTTAATGTTAAGTGGATATTTTATAAGTGATTACTTTATTTTATTACTAATATTAAGAAATAGATTTTATTGAAAAGTAGTTAAGGGGGATATGATGAAGTAGTTAAGGTGAAGAATATTTCGGAGTACATATGAACCTAGAGTGGAATTAAATAGTTAAATATGTAATTTTTTTTTTATATGTTAAAAAAAATAGCATTCGGCATGACCATATATATTTACTGGCAAAATTTTGTTTAGGATGTTATAGTTGACTGTAATATATTTAAGAAAGTGCGACAAGCATGTTGAGCGTGAATAGTGCCATGGTTTTAATTAAATATGTTAATAAAAGGACATGTTGATGCGTGTGGATATTAGATAGTTTCTAGAGTAAGCATACATATATGTATGCTTAGTTGAAGATGTATTAAAGAGTCGGTTTTTGTTTATACAGGCTAATCAATGAATGACATTTGCAAGTATAGGTAACTAAAGTTTAGCTACGACTATGACTACGAAAATATAGTATATTGAGGTTTTTTATACTAAATATTTTGTTGCATCAAGAAGATTATGTGCATTCAAAAGAGTAACTTAGTGCTAATATTGTTATGCCTTTATGATTCCTAAATAAAGCATGATATGAATAAATTCTAGCAAGATAATTGCGAGAGAATCATACAGGTGCACATGGATACAAAAGCTTCATCGAGTTTGGTAAATGGAAAAGTAACTTACATGAGATAAACTTCTAAAAAGAGTTATGATTCAACAAATAGTTTTTGAAAAGATAGTTGGATGCTAATGATATCCAATTGCATGGATGAAATAATATATTTAAAATCTATTAAAACATTTCATAGAATGTTAAAGTGATGGCATGGCATATGCAATGGATTTTAGAGATCAAGAATTGTTGAAATGATTGATACATGCTTTTTTCTAAGATACTAGAAGTATCATGTTGTTAACTTGGTTTAAAATAATGTTTAGCATAATCGATGTGCATAATTGATGATTGATGTTAAGTTGGAAGTACAGCATAAATATTATTAGATTTATTATGTTGATATATGATTATTTACCTTTATGGTTTGATGATTAAATCGAAAGACTCTAGAGCATCAAGATTACAATATTTATTATATTGATATATGTTTACCTTTATGGTTTGATGTTGAGTCAGAAGGCTCTTAAGCATATAGATTACTGGATTTATTATGTTGATATGATGTTGAGCTGGTGAGCTCTGGAGCATCATGATTACTTACCTTTATTATGGTTTGATATTGAGACAGGGGACTTTGGAGCATCACAATTACTAGATTTATTATGTTGATATGATGTTGGGATGGTGAGCTCTGGAGCATCATGATTATTTACTTTTATTATAGTTTGATTATGTTGATATGATGTTGAGTTGGTGAGCTCTAGGGCATCAATAAGCTATAGACCTAATATTTGATGATGATCTTATGGGCTCGAAGGGACTGAGATTATTTAGAATTTATATGTGTTTATGTTAAAAAAACAATGTGATGATTAGATGTTTAATTGATATTGAGCTGATAGACAATGGAACATTAGGTGTTATTAATAATGTGATAACATTTTCATTCAAATTTTTATTATATGTCATGATGATTGACAATTCTTTGAGGATATTGCAGGTAATGGCTATGTCAGCTTCAATATGACCATACATTAAGAACGATATGTAAAATTACAAAACCTACAATAAGGAACAATAAACCTAAATTCAATCAAATTATGAAACCTTTGAGCTAATCACAGGGGATGCCCTGAGATTGTAAGTCTGTTAAAAAAACTTCAAGAAATATTTAAACAAAACTCTTTAATAAAAATAAAGAAAGGAAATTGAACGATAAAAGTATAAAGACTAAACAAAGAGAACCTAAATTGGAATAAAATAATTTCCCAAAAAGAAAGGTTGCAGGGCAAGGACATTACAAGGGGTAATGGTCTCTAGTACACTGGAGGGTTCAATCGTAGGTGCTTAAGTGCTTAATGCCATGATGGCTAAAGTCCAAGAAGGATTGTGGAATAAAAAAGGGATATTATTTATAGGACTCTACAAAGGGCTAGTAAACGAGCCTTGTAGCTACTTTGGATTAGTAATACAGATAGAAAACAACCCTAAAATTATGAACAAGTCCATGGCAAAGAGGTAAGATTCTTCTAGTAATAGAGAGATTTATTGATTACTTAGTGAGGGTTTGGCGTTAAGTTTGTTGACCCTAGAGCACCTAAATTACTTGGACTCATCATTGATATTTAGGTGTTGAGTTGGTATGCTCTGGAGCACCTAAGATTGATCAGATATTACATGGTGTTGATCTAGTATGCTATGGAGCACCTAGATTGATCATACTTACTTGGTGTTGATATGGTACACTCTAGGGCACCTAGAATGATAAGTATTTCATGGTGTTGAGCTGGCATGTTCTGCCACACGGAGAGCTAGTTATGCTTATGCATATGTTATGCATATTATGCTTATGATATGCAAATGTTATACTATTGTGTTATGTTTATTTTATAAGTTTTGAACATGTTATGCATATGTAAGCATAAGTTATGCATATGTTGTGCATGTTATTTTTAGATTATATACATGGTATGTTCATGTGTAGCTCATGTTATGAGAACTGGAATGATTTCTTTGTGAAGAAAAGCAAGTTGAAAATAACTAAAGGTACTTAGGGAGAAGTACTTCCATACATGGATTATGGATAAAAATACATGACAAGGTTATGTGTCATGAAAAAAGAATACTGTGTTATGCTTAGATTATGTACATGGTATGTTCATGTGTGGCTCATGCTATGAAAACTGGAATGATTTCTTTTTGAAGAAAAGCAAGTTGAAAATAACTAAAGGTACTTAGGGAGAAGTACTTCCATACATGGATTATGGATAAAAATACATGACAAGGTTATATGTCATGAAAAAAGAATATTGTGAATATTTAAATTAGTTGAGCTTTTTATGTTAATGGTTCTTAGTATTATAGCTATGATTTTAATAAGATTATTAAAATAGAATAGTCCATTATTGAAAAGATCCTTTGCATAAGTAAACCATGAAAAAAAATCATACATCATTTTTCAAAACTAGAATTAAGAAAATTAGATATATTACACCATATCATTCCAAATTCACCAAGTTCTCCCTTATCATTTGCAATAAAACCAATTCATATTTATGTTTCAATTATATGATTGAATTTATGTCCAATTCATAATTATGTATTGAATTTATGTCCAATTCATAATTATGTGATTGAATTTATGTTTCCTTTGCACATACATTTGAATAGTTGTGCATTGAATTTTAAAAGACAACAATTCAAAAGAGAAAAGGATAAGAACTTAGTATATTACCTCTATAATTCTAATCTCTTTTTTTTATTGCCTATTTGTGTTATGTACTTTTTTGCTATGATGGGACTTGTTAAAATCTCAAAGTTATGAGAAAATTATTTTACTGTATTTTTGGTTTGAGCATTATGGACATCATATATTTTTGTGTACCCCTTTGTGCCATTTGAAGTTAATATAGAATATGAAGTTGACATGCTAGAAGAATATTAAAAGAATATTGGCGAGAGATTTTCTTTGGTTAGAGATTTTCTTTGATTGATTCTATTATTAGAATCTATTTTTTATTAGAGCTTTATGCACACACATTAAATGTAACTTTTTCTTCTTAAATATAAAGTCACTATTTTTTTCCTCACGAAACAAAAATTGTATTTGGTTGCCTAATATGTTACTTACTTTGATTAATCATGTTAAGAAATCTGGTAACATTTACGAAAGTTAATTAAAATTAAAATAATTGTTAATATGAATATTAGTTAGTATCTTAAACATGAAATTACTAAATAAACATTTATTAAACATTTTATACGTATTCTCTCATATACAACAAAAAATTTTTATTAAACATTATATAAGTATTCTCTCATATACAAAAATATTCATCCGTATAATGAGAAAATAATACTATTAATAATTTTGGAATAAAAATCATGATGTTTGTCTTTATCAAATATCACCAACTATTTATTAATATCAATAAAATCATTCCATACATACCATGAATTGGTCATATTATACCATCATTTATATCATTCATTATAGTATCAAACCATAAATAGAGCTCGTTAGAAATTAAATATGGAACACGTATATTGATCATGCAAGCAATCATCCATTATGATAAATAATAATGGATAATTTTTTTTTGCATATGGGATATAATTATTCAAATTTGTCTTTCAGTTGGAAATTCCTCTATGTTGGAGTTGAAGTTCATTATAGTTTGTGATATATTTTTTAATGTGATTGAATAATTCTTAGACTTCTTTAAGATCAAATCCATTGTGTTGGAAATGATTTATTGTGTTGGCGCCAAAGTTGCGTATAATCATGCAATAATTTATATGTAAACTATATATATATGCACTAAATCCACTCGCCTCACTATTTTAGGGTGGGGGGCTATGGGCTATGGGCTATGGAACCACCATAGTTCCAATGTTACACTCTAATTCCATGGCATATCTAATTTTGATCAACTTACAAATCTTGAGATATTGCTTCTGAATTATTTAAATGTGTGAAAATTATTCTTTCTTCTTTTGATAAAGTTGTGTTTATATTGTGACTAGCATAAATCACACTAAAAAATCAATTAGCATGTCATTTTCACAAAGTTGTTCAAATTCAATATATTTTCAATCAAAACCACAAAATGAGAGTTTCTTATAACAACATAATTGAAAACATTGCTTATGAAAATTTATATATAACAATTAATATAATTCAACCACATCTATAAAGATTGCAATACTTGCTAGCTACACTAATATATTACTTTACCAACAAAAAATGAAATGTTGTCTAATTACTAAAAACTGGAAGCAAAGCCAAATTGTGAACTTGTTGAGGAGAGGATTGACTTTGCTTGTTAAATGGAGGTGCATCTAATTATGAACCTGCCTAGTGTCGGGATTGATTGTTTGTTATAAATGAATTGATTCAAAGCTTCCACATGTATGAAATAAAGACTAGTTCCGTATTATTGGGAAAAAAATACAACTATGAAACATGTAATACTTGCAAGTTACACTAATAGATTATTTTACCAACATAAAATGAAGTGTTGTCTAATTACTAGAAAGTGAAAGAAAAATAAAATTGTGAACTCGTCGAGGCAAGGATTGACTTTGCTTGTTAAATGGAGGTGCATCGAATTATGAACTTGTTGGGTCCGGGGATCGACTGTTTGTTATAAGTGAATTGTTAAGAGGAAGGAGGGTTTCCAATATATGTTAGGTACGTGGAAACAAGTCAAGATATCAAGTGTGGTACTGCATGAGAAGGGGACTAGATCGAAATTGCGGGGGTGTGGCAAAAAATGACACCAATCGAGGGTGTAGTCTTATGGGTCCCCATGGTCACTACCTAGTATATTCCTTTCACTATATAATTTTCCCACAAGTGACAAATCTATGGTGTTTATAGACGTCATAATTATGTCTTTAGAGAGGGTTGATTATAATTAATGTGGAATTAATTAATGTTTTAGGATTGATATTAGATAGAATTAAGTGAGTGATTTACAAAATGCATGAATGTTTAAACATGGAATATTAGCATGCATCCAAATTATTTCCAACTGAAATCAAATGTGTTCTAATTACTACTTAAATCGAATTAGACAAAACCATGCTAAGTTGTAATAAACCTAATTGGTTATTTATTATTAGTCAACATTAGGTTAATTAATTATTAATTATTAGTTATTATAAGGCATGTCTATTTATTAATAGATGTGACTATTATCCTATCATCCATATTTAACATGGCTCACTCTATCTGTAAATCATCTTTCAATTATCATATATATATATTTATAAATAATATCCAACATGTAAGGATTTATCCATACAAGTGGTATCATAGCTTTAGGCTCGACTCTCTACAAACTCATATTCTTCATCCCTCACACAATCCTCCCATATTCCCCATATCCATCCATATGTGTCTGTGATCCCTCCTTCCTCCATCCAAACTGCACCACTTTCACACTCCCTCTACGGCATCATCTTCCTTCTTATCCATCATTCCACCTCTTTGTTGACTAGTTCATTCACCTGTGTTTTATCGAAAACTCATCATTCACAATACTCCATCCCTATATTCCACATAAATCCCCATGTTGTTATCCTTGCGCATGTCCACATCTCTTCGTTCACTCCCCTTTCTCTAATCCACACTGATCTCCCTCGTTGTTGCCCTTACACCCCTTCTCTCCTACTCCCACTGCTTCCATACCCTGATCCATCCTCACGTGCCCTCCTCTTCCCCACTCATCTTGCGCATATATCACGTGACCCTCCACCTTCCTCCCAACCCACCCTCCACTCCATTTGTAACTCTAGTCTCCCTCGTGGGACCATCAACCTGCAAACGCCACCATTGTAACCTTTCACTCAGCAACACCCATTTCTCACATTTCACCTGCACCCTCTAGCTCATCTCTAATGCATGCCCTCTTCCCACTCCTCTCTACGCTCTTCCCTCCGCATCCCATGCGCTTCTTCCTTCATCACCGCCTACCACCTGCACGAGAAGCCTTTGACTTGCTTGAGCTCCCACCTGCTCACACTCCCATGCTCCTCCTTTCATTGCATTCCTTCATCACACTTCCCACGCCCCTCCCTTCATCACTCCTCTCACTCCACTACTTTATTTGCCTTGCACTCCATGCCTCACACTTTACCTTATACTAGTCATCCCTCCACCTCCATTCCCTCACGTCATTTCCTTTGCACAACCACCTCCAGCTCCCGCGCATCTCTCTCCACCTCTTCAACCTGCTACCATCCCATCTTTGCACCCCTCCTTTGCTGCTACAGAGCACCTCCTCCACTTCTGCCTGCCATAGCATCTCCGTCCTTCCTCGCCGCCTCCTTTCAAACCCTAATTCCATATAATAATAATAATAATAATAATAATAAAAGATTATTATTATTATTACATTAATTAATCATTATTATTATTCTTAGAAACCTAAACCCATCCATCCAAAGAAATATATTATAAATAATAATAATAATAATAATAATAATAATTTGGGTTGTGATACCCATATTTTCTGTGATCATGTATCTAGCTGATATGCTTGTACTTCTTCTGCTATTACAGTCTGGGACAGTTTTGTAAATTTTTGGTTATGACAATATGAGACAGCAAATATGTGACAATGTAGGGATCCTAGTGATCCTCTTACATTTGCAGATGTAATTTTGTTCCACTTTGAAATAAAATTACAATTTTTTTCGAGGAAAAAAAAATAATTATTATTTTTCAATAATAATATAAAACTATATATTAAACTATATATATAGTTTATAAAAACAATAGTAATAAATAGTATTATTAATTAATTAATTAATTATTATTATTATTATTATTATTATTATTATTATTATTATTAAAATTGAAGATTTTGTATAAGACAAAATGGTCTTCGATGTAGGTGTTTATGGGTTTTGTAAAAGAGATAAAACAACTCAAGAAGTTAAAAAGGAATTAAAAGGGGATATTGAAGAAATAAAAAACACAAATCTTGAAGCAAAAATATCGGATATCGACGTGGCAACGCAAGTTCTTCATGAACACATAAAACAATTAGTTGAAGAACTGAAAATGTTGATCATACGACGATGAGAAGGAGAATCTAAGAAGCATGTGGATAAGGAACAATCAGAGGCAGATGCGTCCTACTCCTTAAGTCAGTTGAAATATGAAGAAGTAGTTGTGTCATATGTATTTTCAAGCATGGAAGGGAAGGAAGAAAATTAAGATGGTATTGATAAAGGACAACTCAAAATTACTCATGCACCTATGCCAGAACAAAAAACACATACATTGATTCCTTATAATTCCCCTCATAGAAGATTCAAGGAATTATACAGAAAGAAGGATAAGAACCATCATTTGAAGTACAAGACATAAAAAACAATGCCTAACCACAACCACTGTTCAAAGTACAAGACTCAAAATAAGATGCATGCACAAGTTCCAAGAAATTGTCGCAGCTTCATACAAGGAACGAAAATGAGTCGTATAAATTGTCCAGCCTAAAAAACCATAAATCAATAAAAATGGATCGTGAAGCTACAAAACAAAGTTGGATTGTAAGCTTGGATCATAACTCAAACCAAAGCCAAGGACATAATAATAAATACAATAACACAAAGGATGAAACAAAAGATGTAGAGGACAGTGACAAAGCCCAAAGTATAGAAGATCAAAATGAACCTGAAGAAAAATTACTTGAGAATAAGAATGACAAAAAGTTAGATGCATCTGATGACAATCCTGATGCCAAGGCCAATTCTAAAGAAGATGTCGATCTCATAAATTGTACCAATGAAACATCAAATACTGATGAAAATGAGGTAGGTGTTGATGACAATTATGAAAAAATTGAAGTTGTAGAAGGATACAATGATGCAAATAAAATAACTAAAGACGATCCTAATCATGACAACGTAGAAGAAGAAAACTCAGAAGATTCTACGACACATGAAGATATAAACATTTTACAGGTTGTTGCGATTCAATATGTCGAGATCAAATGGTTCCCAAGGAACAACCAGAGACAAGATCATTATATAAAGATGAGAATGTAAATCATTTAAATATTTTTAATCAAACCCCAATGGATGAAATAAATACATTGAAGGGCACTTCATCCTGAAAAGTATGTGACGAAACTGCAAATGAAGAATCCTTAACCAATCAGATTGAATTAAGTAAGTTTTCAATAGTTTCCACGACATATAATAAGAGCATAACAAATGTAACTGAATGTCCAACCATGCTTGAATATCCATCGATCGATGGTAAAGAATCTATATTCCAGGTATTAATTAGTGCCATACAAAGGCATGCAAAATACCAGGGTTCAACTTGTCGACACAAGTTCATCATGAAGATATCAGATTAGAAACTTAGAAGAATACCTCCTATAGTCCTTATGGTTTTATCTACAGAATTATATGCATGAATAAATGTGAATGGAAATGTGATCAACTATTTCAAGAATTATTAAACCGTGGTACCATTATTCGTGGAAAGAGTTCCTTTGTCAACATCAATATCACCTATGCCTTTCTTAAGGAAAATTTCGTCAAGCACGACACCTCTATTGAAGTTACGACCAATCAATCATCTAAAAAGTTTAAGTAGAGAACTCTTTATACAAGATTCATGGTCAAATGTTTTTAATTCCATATGACTTGTAATAAACCTAATTGGTTATTGATTATTAGTCACTATTAGGTTAATTAATTATTAATTATTAGTTATTATAAGGCATGTCTATTTATTAATAGACATGACTATTATCCTATCAACCATATTTAGCATTTCTCACTCTCTGTATAAATCATCTTTCAATTATCAAATATATATATTTATAAATAATATCCAACATGTAAGGATTTATCCTTATAAGCCTTAATATCCAAATTGTTAACTCGTCGAGGTTCTTCTCTTGAGACTCCCTCTTGTCTTCTGGAACAAGGATGCCTTGGAAGTTATCGATAATCACCTCAACAATTTTATTCATATGGAAAAGGGAATGCTTTTTGGTGTTGATAAGAGGATGGGGTGGATCCTTGTGGATATTTTTATGTCTAGAGGTTTGCTTGACAAGATATGGATTGAATGACATGGTTTTTCTTTCTCCTATACTTTGGATTATTGGGGGATCCCTTTCATATGCTTAAAATTCAAGGAAATTTGGCATTTTCGAAACATTGCACTTCATCTAGCTCAGAATCTGATGGAGAATCATCTGTCATTGAGGCTTGGTCTTCTGAAGATTATAGTGGCAGGGATCAAGTGTCTCCTTTTGCCCTGATGGGTTCCGTTCCTGCTTCAGTTGCCTCTACTTGCTGGTGGACCAACCTTTTATGGGTAAGATTCAAAGATTAAACCCTTCATTTGTTTCTTCTTTAAATTCCATGGAATGTGAGTATGTTAATAGTTAGGAAGAAAAAGGAGACTCTATGGGGGAAGCCATGTTATCGGGAGATTCATTTTTTTATAAGGGTGTCTCTATAAAAACCAAAGACCTATGGGAATCTTGATCTGCTGGAAAAAGCTCGTGAGGATATGAATATATTTGATGGTATAAAAGGTAACCTGACTTGGGGGTTAGAAATTGGGAGGGGGGTACCTGTGCAAAAATCTGGAAGCTTTCACCTTTCTGATGGAAAATTGGGTTCCTGTGTTCTTCCTCCTATCATTACCTTCAAATATCGTATATGGGTTTGATACACTAGGGTTAGTATCGATGTAATTGATGAAGAAGATGATTAAGACTCTGAGGTCTCCCCTAATTATGTTCTTCTTCAAATCCTGCTCCATCTACAACTTATTGTGATGTATTGAAGAAAGTACCATTGAAATCTCTTTCTGGTATATCGACTAATGGGTTCCCTATACCCATTCTTACATACGATATTCCAAATTGTTCTCTTCCTATCATTAATGTCTCTTCTAGTAACCCTTCCCGGAACATCCCTCAAGGGGATAGAAAGGGTGTCCTGAAAAATTATTTCTCCCCTATTAAAACTAGAAGCGCGAGGAAAAAAAATTATTTTCTCTCCTGCGTCTTCGGTAATAACTATTCTATCCCCTCCCTCATCCAATCCCAGGGCGCTCAGAGGCATAAAATCCCTTTCTAGGGTTAGGAATTGATTTGCATATCCATCAATATTAGGGTAGTGGGGGGACTCCAAAAACAAATTTCACTCCAATGGTTTCTGGATCGTATTAAACGTGATGTAGTTTTTCTGCAAGAAAATATGGTCTCTGGGGTGAAAGAAAGCACTTTTTTTTTAGTATCAAGAAGGATTGGGAGGTGGTTTTCGTTGATGCTTTGGGATTGTCGGTAAGTTTACTAGCAACATTGGACCCTATGAAGACAAATATGAAGGCCTTCTTTGTATATTTTGGTATCCTATTAACAGGTCATCTTATTGACTTCTAGGAAGAAATAAATTTAATAAACATATAAAACCCTTATCATTCCAAAGAACAGTGCTAGAACAAGATCGAGGCAAACTGTACTCTCAACATCCCGAATTTGTTGATTGCATGTGATTTAAACTTTACCTAGTCTGCAAATGAAATATGGGGGCAAAAAGCAAAACAAGATTTACGAAGCTCTTTTTTTGTCGATATGTTTGATAAGGATGAAATGGTGCATATTGAGCCTTTCCTTGTTTTCCCAACCTATCAAAAGGACATATTGGGTGAAAATGGTATTGCAAAAAGTTTGGATAGATTCTTCCTCAGCAACTCATTGCTAGAAAATTTGGATAAATATAGGACTTTGGTTTATTTGAATAGGCTCTTGGATCATTATCCAATTATTTTTCATTTTGAGGGAAGGGGTGATAAGTTAAAAATACCTTTTAAGTTCAACCACAGATGGTTGAAGGTGAAGGATTTCAAGGATCTTATGAAATGGGCTTGGACTAACACCCTTGAATTTGTTTTACTTTCTCCAATGGAGCTTTTAACTAACAAACTAAAAGAGTTAAGAGTTGAAGTTATATGTTGGGATAAAAAAAGATCTAAACTGGATACAAAGGTCCTATTCTCTATAGAGGAACAAATAGGCTTCATTACCTCAAAGGATAGAAATGGGATTTGTGTGCAGTCAGAGTTGGACACTTTGTTGCATCTTGAACAAGAGAAATTGAACATTCTAAGGATATCAAATGAAAAATCTCAATTGAAAAGAAGGCTCACTTGGCTAGAGGCTGGTGATAAAAACATGAAGTTTTTCCATAAATATGACGAACATCGCAAAAACATAAATACTATTTGGGCCTTGAAAAATGAAGATGGTCTACAGATTTCAGATCAAGGGAAGCTTTCTCAGTTGGTTCACTCTCACTTTGAGTCTTATTACAAGGAAAGTAGTAGCATTTCAGTAAGAGATCATATTAAAGCGATAAAATAATTCCCCAAATTATTTTTTGAAGTTGAGGGCAAGGAATTTTTCCTTCCTAGTTTGATGCCAGAGCTAAAAGAAGCCTTAAAGTCCTCAGTGCATTCGAAAAGCTCTGGACCGGACGATTGGACGATGAAACTTTTTATGGAATGCTTTGATTTGATGGGTCCATATTTTCTTAGTGTAGTGGAATAATCTAGAGTAAGGGGTGTGATCTATGGAGCAATAAACTCCACCTTTTTAGCTCTGATACCCAAAAAATATTCACCTAAGGACTTGGGGGATTTTCGTCCCATCTCACCCTGTAATATTGTTTATAACATTATTTCAAAATCATTGCTAATAGACTAAAACATGTCATGTCCAGATGAATCATTGTTGAATAGTTTTATTTTTTGGAGAAAAGGCATATTTTGGAAGCCATTGGTGTGTCCTATGAGGCTTTCCACAGCATAAAGAATAGAAATTTGAAATCCTTTTCCCTATAGTTGGATTTAAATAGAGCTTATAACAATGTTTAGTAGGGTTTTGTCAGGCTAATTTTAATACAAATTGGTCTTCCCTTTAGAGTTATGAAATGGATTATGGGGCGTTATTGACGGCATGGGCTTGAAGGTTGCTAGAAGATCTACAAGGAAATCAACCCAAGGAAATAGTCCAACCATAAAGGCTTCAAATCGATCCCACGCAAAGATGATTCTATCCTCGAGTTGTTTGGGATGACTAGATCCTATGGATATGAGGCCTCCACTGGCACAAGGGTTTTTAGATCTAAGTGATCTACTCTTCCCTCAAGGAATATCTGAGAAGGTTTGAAGTAATTGGATTCTAGAATAGCTATTCAAGAAAACTTAAACAATGATTGTAACATATTTAAATAGGATAGTTGTAAAATATAATTGATAACAAGAAACTGATTACTCAACATATAGAAATATAAATCAAGTTCACTTTCCTTAACCAAATCAAATAAAACCAACAATCAAAATTGTGACACTTTATCCAAAGTGTTATAAGTATACAACATGTCCTATCAGGTAATACCAATTGACAAATTAGTATTAGGGATTAATAACTACTCACGAGTTGCAGAACAGAGCATGTGAATTAAATAAATACATTCATTCAATGCGTATTTAATGTGTTAAAATTGTAAGGAGAAACCAATACATAAACTAACACATATAGAATATGAGCAACTAATGATCAATATGCCATATAGATAGAAGAAAGACTATAATTCACGAAAAATATTTAAAGAATAGCCACAAAACATAGCATAATAACAGAGTAATTTTATTCAACTTGCCAAACATTACAAAGTAAAAAAATACAAAGCTTTCCTAGTATGTGCTTGGTAGTCTCCTCTCATGTATTGTTCTCCTAGGATTAATCCTGCTAGTCCCCCCCTTTACTTGGGAAATACCCTCCCTTTAAAATAATATTCCAAAATTTACACTAAAAGAAAGTTCCCAAGATGTGGGATTACAAGATCTTTCAGTTTCATTATTTTCCAAGGGCGAAACACCACTTGGAAAAAGCATCCATTAAATCTTGGATGTATTTAAAATGAGAATTCTCTAAATGCAATTTAGCTGTACATATTAAGGATGTGATCTCCTTTTTCTTGATATTCATCCATTCTTTGAGGAAGAGATCAAAACTCATTAATGAAGTGAGAGTTGTCTCAACCCAGTTCTTGATTTCCTCCATAGTAAGCTGAGTCATATCCAAAATCTGCTCCTTCACTTTGGCATAATCACTCTTAATCGGCTCCAACTTTGATTTTGAAGGCATGGCCTCATCAATAGGATGTAAGAGTGGTATATCCAGATACTTAAGTAATGTTTCTGAGTAAAACCACTTCCTTTTGGAGGCTGCTTTCCCATCTTTGATGATGGATTCCACTAGATCACAAATGCTTTCCCATGTCTCAATTATCACCTCGATTTTCTTGAGCTTGAGCTTATCTAGGATTGGCAGATCTTCTGATCTATCCTTGATATAATTTTTCCACTCTATAATGTCATCATAAGCTTTAGTTGCTTCCTATCTTCTTTTGTGATGCTCATGGAGAACCTCTGACTGATGCTCAAATGAATTATACAGCTCCTGCATCTCATTGAACCCTTTATACAGATTAACCATGACTTAATAAAACTGATCATGTATTTTGCATGCTAATTGTTTAAACTCTTCTCCTATGAATTTGGAGAAAGAAGAGGTAGTAGATGCAAGTTGGAGGTCTTTGAGATGTTGTTCAAACATTGAAATTTTGTCTTCCTATTGTTTAGTAAGTAGATCCTCCTTCTCAAGCTGCTGCCTTAGATAATCATTCTTATTTTGAAGCTTGTTTAACTTCTCTTCATATTCCTCTTTAAGAAGTTGAATTTCCTGCATGTGGTGTACCTCAGCTTGTGCTAGGTCTTGTTTGGCCTTTTGCATATCTTGTTCATTGTCTTTGAATTCTTTGTTTAGTTGAGATACTAAATAAAAATTTGCTCCAGCAAAATCCCCCATGGCAACTGTTGTATCCAGGGCTCCTTGTTTGGTGTCAGAGGAGTCCCTTTTCCAAATTTCTGGCTAGGCACCTGCTTGAATGTACCTTCCATTGTCCTCTTTTCTCCCTTTTTCACTACAACTTTATTTTCCCTTCTCCAAAATTATTTCCCAAGAGAAATCACTGCATCCTCACCAAAATATTCCATTTCCTCTGTAATCGAGATGGTTCCCTCATGAAAAATCACTAGACGCTCATATTGGGATGTTTGAGGATTGGGGATCTCCACACTAATGGGAGAAATAATAATAGGGGATGTAGGAAAAATAGGTGCAAAGGATGAAGAAATATAGGTGGGTATAGGTGTAAACGTTTTAGGGGAAGAAATTGTAGAGGTGGAAAGAGCATCTAGTTGTGGAAAAATAGAATGTGGGGAAGTTGGGGCAGTGTGGAGTTCAGATGAGGTTGAAAGAATAGGTAAAGTAGAAGGGGAGATAGAGCTAGGGTCCTCTATTAGTACCAAGGGTGTGCTAGTGGTAGCTGAAAGAATTTGAGATAAATTGATCTTAGAAAAACAAAGTTGGGGAAATGATAAATAAAAAATACTCCTAGATGAATGGGTGCTGGTTTGTGGAACCGAAAAATAAAAAAAGTGCAAAACACGATTTTTCTGCTTTCCACAATCCGCATTGCGGAATGTGGAAGGCAGAACCGGAAAATAAAAGTTTTATTTTGAAAAGGATTTCCATGCTGATTGTTGGTTGCAGAAAGACTTGATTTTATTAAGCAAAAAATTCTAACTTCTGCCATCTCCATTTGCGGGTTGTGGAAGTCAGGAAACTGACTTTCGAAAACCTCCAAAAAAGGGACTTCCGCAATCCTATTTCTGAATGCCGAATGCGGGTTGCAGAAATTCAAGACATATGTAAAAGAAACAAGGGCGCTTCTGCAGTCCACAAAACCCAAAAAAACAAGGTTGACAAGCAAATTTTATTAAGGTTAAAACACAATACTTCATATAAAATATCCCCTAACAATATTATGGACTCAGAAGCCAATTTATAGGATGAGTGGAGCTCCCATTTTAGAAGCTTAGAATGGGATTTGTTGCTGCAAGCCACAAATGGTGACTCAATGGGCGAAGCATTTATCTCTGTACAGTTTCACATAAAAATTTCAAAGAAGATATGCCAGTTTAAAAATATGTTGTAGTCCATACAAAACAACAAACTCATGAAAACACAACCAGTTCTAGAAAGATAATAAATATTAGTCGAATTGGGTTACAGCTGCATCAAGAAATTGGACCATGAGGAGTCATTGAGGAGGTCCAAGAGTGTATGCTTTGGCAAATACATCTGGGTGAAATGAGGCTACCAGGTTTCAAAGGTGGTTGTCGAACGATAGTTCTTTGGGGATTGCATAGTCAAGTCCCCACTTGACTGGGTCTGTATATGGCATAAACAAAGGCCTGGATGCAATACAGTGAATATGAGAACTCCTAATTTTGGCATACACAACCTGGTCATGGGAAATTGCAGAGAATTCATCATTATCGAATATTGAATAGATTCTGGACCAATCCAGATGAAGGGTTTTAGAAATGTGTCCACTGATATTAGTAAAAGCCCCGGCATTTGGGTTCTTGTTCTTCTGCTTCTGTAGAGTAGTCTTAGACCTAGTATTTCTGGACATGGTGGCTGACTTGGAGGTAAATTCTGGTAGAAATTTGGCAACCATGATTAAAACTTACCACAGTTAAAAATAAGAGAAAACGATCACGAAGGGCAAGAAACTTACCGGTATAAAACTTGGATATGAGACGATTGGCGAGCCTAAATGAGAAAAATCTGCAGTAAAATCTCAAACGCAGTAAAAATCACAAGTAAAATGGTAAAGAATTTATAAATTCGAATGAATTAAATAATCCAAAACCCAACGGAAGAATAGATGTGAACCATAGATCTGGCATAAATAGACAGCTAAGATTGAGGCGTGAAATCGAAATGCGGAGGTGAAAACAACCGAAAACCTTATTTCTTATGATTTTTGCAATCTGCAATCTGCATTGCGGGTTGAGGGATGAGGAATGAAATTATTAACCAAGGAAATTTGTTAAAGTTCCGCAATATACAAAATATTTGTGGGTTGTAGGTTGCGGGTAATCAATGTTACAAATTACAATTTTACTGATTTTCAGCTTTCTACAATCTGCATTGCAAGTTGCGGAACCAAAAAAGCAAAAAAGTGCAAAACATGATTTTTTGCTTTCTGTAATCTGCATTGTGGAATGTGGGAGGTGGAACCAGAAAATAAAAGTTTTATTTTGAAAAGGAATTTTGCAATCCACAATCAGCAATGCAGATTATGGGTTGTGGAAAGAAAGGATTTAATTGAACAACAAATTCTAACTTCCGTAATCTGCATTTGTGGGTTGCGGAAGTCGGGAAACTGGCTTTTGAAAACTTCCAAAAAAAGGACTTCCGCAATCCGATTTCTGAATGTAGAATGTAGGTTGCAGAAATGAAAGACAAGTGTAAAAGAAGCAAGGGCGCTTTTGTAATCCGCAAAACCAAAAAATACAAGGTTTGTAAGGAAATTTTATTAAGGTCAAAACACAGTACTTACAGTTAAAAAATCCCTTGACAAGATTGTGGCCTCAAAATCCAATTTACAGGATGAGTGGGCCTCCCATTTTAGCAACTTAAAATGGGATCTGTTGCTGCCAGCAACAAGCGTGTTTGATTTGTGTCATTTGTTGTTCTTGTAAACGGTTTCACCACATAATTTTTTGTAGCCTCCAGAGGGATTCGACAGGGCTATCTACTCTTTCCTTTACTCTGCCTTTTAGTAATTGACGGGCTCGACAGGTTGATTAGCAAAACAAAATTGGAAGGTAATATAAATGGTATAAAGTTCGGAAACAACCTATATATTTCTCTCCTTCTGTTTGTAGATGATATCTCGATTTTTGGTTTAGGATATACCACTGAATGGCGTTTTTATCATGATCTTATTATGAACTTCTGTAAAGTCTCAGGTTTGTCCATAAACATACAAAAATATACTTTTAGAGCATGGTTCAAGTTTGGTTGAAAGGGTTGATATTAGTGCTCTCTTCCAGGTGCAGGCTCATTCCCTATCTGAAGGAACCAAATATCTTGGGTACTTTATCAAACCAAACAGATATAGAGCCCGATATTGGCTTATTGAAAAGATTTGAAAAAGAATAAAACATTGGTTTTTCCATTGGTTATCCCTCAGAGGGCGAATGATCTTGGAAAAATCTGTTTAGTAAACTTAGCAATCTACTGGTTCTCTTTGAGAAAAATTCCGAGATCAAATTTAAATGAAATAGAAAAAAAGATAATGAATTTTATTTGCTCAGGTAATCAAGAGAAGTCAAAATTTCACCTAGTTAAATGGGATGTTATTGCAATCCCAGTTGAAAAAGGTGGATGGGATTTGAGAAACATGTTTAAATTCTCCCTAACATTAAGGGATAGGAGTCTTTGGATGGAAATTTCTCGCGGTAGTTTATGGACCAGAGTTATCCAAGTGAAATATTTTAAGAAGTTTTCTTTGGTTCAATGGATCCGTTGTAGGAAGAAACCACATAAAGGTGTATCTAATTTCTGGGCTGGTCTTTTGGAGTCTTTTGGTGTTTGCAGGCCCTAGCTTACTTGGGTCACTGGAAATGGTAGACCTATTCGTGTAGGGGAAGCTCTATTATTGGGGGGACCTTAAAGTTCTTGTTATCAGCTGAATTATTATTCTTCCTTCATAATAAGGGATTTTGTACATTGAATCATTTCTCTAAGCCGCCGACTAGTGATGTTTCTCCTCATGGGTGGATAACTGCTTTACAAATGGTCCTTTGTTGTAAATTGGGGTTGAATGGTCATATTATATTATAGGCCTCCAAAATGGCTCAATCTTCCTGGATGAAGGCTCTAATGCTCTAAAATGGTCTTTAAATAAATATTCAGGCAACATTACAATGAAATTAACTTATCAACTGCTAAATGGAGATATTATTTGTATAAAAAAATGGTGGCACTCATTATGGTCTTGGCATGCTCCATATAGAATTATCATCTTCTGTTGGCTTGCGTTGGAAAACTACCTGTTATCATGGGGCAATCTATTGAATAGAGGTATGATCGGTCTAAACCTTTGTGTCATGTGCAGTCTGGTTGAAGAATCATTTTTTCATTTATTTGTCTCCTGCATATTCTCTATATCAGTCTGGCAGAATGTGGTGCACATTTTAAAATGTTGTTTTTGTTGGTCGGGAAATTCCCTATCTGAATGCTACCTCTCATGGAAATTCAAGGCTCCTTCTTGGTAGTCCTTGCCTTGTTTCATTTTGTGGGAATTATAGAAAGGCAGGAATAAAAGGATATTTGAAAATTTTTCCCCAGATGCTATTTCCATATGTTTAAGAGGTATGGTTTCTTTCTATGAATTTTGTCCTGCATAAGGCATTGGTTGGATGACAAAATAAGGTAGAGTTTTTGAGGCTCTTGTTCCCTCCAATGGTTTGATGGGTTTTTTTATGGGTCCTCACAACGTGACTCTACGTTTTGTGGGGATAGTGTGATTCTATTTTTGGATAAGGGAAAGTTTTATAATATTTGGATGCGTTGCATCCCTGGTTCCAACACTAAGGGTGAGGTTCTCTCCCTTTAGCTCATTTTGTAGTTCTCTTGTAGTCTTGGTCTGGACAACTTCCAATTTTTTGGTGATTCGCAAGTTACAATCGCCTGGGCCACAGAAGTTCATGGGATAAATATTCTTCTCCTCTCAGCTTTCCTGAAGAAGACCAAGTTGTTGATCAACCGTTTCCAAAACATCTCCTTCTTACATGTCTCTAGGGAGTAGAATGTGCAAGCATAATTGTTGCCTAAGAAGGCTCTTATGGCGCTCGATGGCGTCTATTTCTTTGAGTTCTGGTCCAATGGTTCTCTTTCTTCGGAAGGAAGTGCTTAGACTATTTTATTTTGAATTCCAGTATATATGTTCTAGTTTTGTTGACTATTTATGCTACTATTATGGACCTTTTATGAGCCTTGGTCTTAGGCTCTGTACTTGGTTTTGGCTCCGTTGTGGCTCTTTCTCTTTGAGGTTTTTCCGTGTACCCTAGACTATGGTTTTTGGCCTTTTATGGTTTCGACATGTTTTTATGCAGACCATTTTTTCCTTTGTACTACTTTTACATATAATTCAATAAAGTATAGTTTTTGTTTTTGGAAAAAAATATCCTTTGTAAAAAAGGTCTTCAGATCATTATTTTAACATTTGAAATTCCTCAAAGATGGTGACTTATAATGTAAAATATATATAATTTATTTTTGTTTATCATATTATTTGTATATATAAATATTTATTGATAATTTTTTAAAGATAATTAAAGTTTATGATATCTTATTAGTCCTTGCTTTATGTAGAGATTATATATTCAGGTTTGTGTTATTAATTTATTCTCTATGAAAATATTTTTAAAATTGGTTTATACTTATATAATATTGGATGATTTATTTATTTATTTGTATTTATTTAATAAAATATATTAACCAATATGCAATTTCTATTAATTAAATATATTTGATTTTTTTATTATTATTAAACAAAATTAAGAAAAATAAAAAATAAAACATTACTTTAATCTTGAAAATTTTAAATTTAAATGTTTACTTTCTAGTGAACTTACATGACATGTAGAGAGTGTGAAGGGATTTAAATGTTTACTTTCTAGTGAACTTACATGACATGTAGAGAGTGTGAAGGGTTAGGTTGATAGGCATGTTAAATTTAAATATTTACTTTTTAGTGAACTGACATGACATGTAGAGAGCGAGAAGAGTTAGATTGATAGGAAGGCAAGATAATTCGACAAAGTTAGGTTGACAGTCATACAAACAAATTAAAAACCATGATTTTCTAAAACATTTAAGTGACTCCAACAAACTTCCAGATATAAAGCTTTGTCATTGAGCTAAAGGGGCAAAGACGGTTTAGAGAAGCTAGAGAAGATTTAGATGGTAGAGAAGCTTCAACTGCATAAGAAGAAGCTCAGACCAAAAGAAATGAAGCACGGTAGGGTATGGAGAAAAGTTTGATTGTCATAATCCTGACAATCAATTTTGATATGTTTTGTGGTTGCATCTGCCATTGCCACCCCTCCTGTTGCAGCTGCTCTAGCGACCGTGGTTCCAATTATTTCTGTGGACAAATGGGTCGATTCGCACTAGAAAAAATATGAGCAAATTCACTCAATAACATTTTATACAATTTTGAGCAAATCTTGTTTTTAGTGTAATGTTCTTCAAGTTGTATTTTTTTTTGTTGCAAATAGATAGGTCTCTACACTTCAAGCTATAATTTCAGTTATTTGCTACCTTTATTATACTTTGAAATTTTCAACATGTAATTTCAGGTATTTGTTGTCGAACCTTTAAACTCATGAGATTTTGTTTACTAAAAAATGCTACAAACTACCATGAAAGGACTAACAGTGATGGTGGGTATTAGTAGACTTTTAGAGACAACTGAAAACCATAATGGTAGTCCTTTTTGCAGAGGTTACTCCAAATGGTAATCTTTTTGTAGATTTTTGTATTGATGCCTAAATGAAATGTGTATATGATGGTGAGAGCTTGGTTATTTCATTTGGTGTTAAAATGTTTTTTTATGCTCTTTGACATAAATGTGTGAATTATATATCCAACTTAAAGTAAATTATATGTTTTGGTGAATTATAATGTAAAATATATAATTAATTTTTGTTTATTATATATTTATTGATAGAATTTTAAGATAAATAAATTTTATTATTTTTGTTTATTATATAATAAAATAATCTTATATATATATATATGTATGTATGTATATATAACTTTAAGGAAATTGTATGTTTTTGATGAATTCTTTCATTTGGTGTTAAAATATTTTTCTATGTTTTTTGACATAAATGTGTGAATTATATATCCAACTTAAAGTAAATTATATGTTTTGGTGAATTATACTGTAAAATATATAATTAATTTTTGTTTATTATATATTTATTGATAAATTTTTAAGATAAATAAACTTTATTATTTTTGTTTATTATATAATAAAATAATCATATATATATATGGAAATTGTATGTTTTGATGAATTATAATGTAAAATATATAATTTATTTTTGTTTATCATATATCTATCCATAAATTTTTAAGATAAACAAAGTTTATTATCTATGTTTAATGTATTATTTTTATAAAATGGAATTTTTTAATAAAATTTAAAAACAAATAAAATTTATGATATCCTGTTAATTATATAATTGAATAATATGTAATATATAAAATTTCACCTTTAAGTAAACTTATATTTTATAGTAAATTATAAATTAGATGTATCATCTAAGATTATGAAATATTTTATAGTGAAATATAAATTAGATGTATCATCTAAGATTACAAACTTTTATAATATAAATGTAAAAAAATAAAAATACCAAATATATTATTAATAATATATATTATGTAGCATATTATCGTTATAAAATGGTATTTATTGATAAAATTTTAAGATAAATAAAGTTTATGATATGTTAGTTATATAATTGAATAATATATAGTTTTTAAGTTAAGTAAAATTATATGTTAAAGTGAATTATAAATTAGACTTATCATTTAAGATTATAAATTTTTATAATATAAATGTAAAAAAATAAAAATACCAAATATATTAATAATAATATATTTTATGTAACATATTATTATATTACTTTAAAATTTTATAATATAAATTTGAAAAAATAAAAATACCAAATATATTAATAATAATATATTTTATGTAACATCCTAAAGCACTGTAGGTATTATCACATTATCTTAAGTAAGTTAAGCAAGTTTTTAATTATAGCTTTATTTTGGCAAGTATGCCCAGAAAAATATAGCTAAAGCTTTTAAATAAAAATAAGCTAATCTTTCTCTAGGACTATGATATAGTCACCTTAAATTATAAAGGTAAAAGAATATTATTATATAACTATGCAGTTGGCGAATGCCAATGAAATATGTGGCGATCTTAGGCCATTTGAATTAATCATGGCATTATAATATGACCATAATTAATAACTATATATATCAAATTATATACTAATTTGATTAGGGATAATCCTATGGAACGATTAGAGGATAACTGAAATGCTCTCGGTTGAGGGAGAACGTACCATGAGCGTTCCATGCACTGAAGAGGGAGAGCGATTACCATCCAATAGGAAGGAGATTCGAGATGAACGAGGAGGTGGAAGAACCCATTTTTGGGCGAGAAGGAGGTTGCTCCAAGCACCGTTTGGGAGGAGGAAAAAACGTGGGTAAACTCCAGGGAAAGGAGCCATATCCATATATCATCCGAAAATAAGATATGATCATTAAGACAACCTATAGATTGGAATCTGGACAAAGGAAACCAAGACATGCATATCCTGCTCATCGACCTCAAAGAAACTAACTGATTATCTGTTCAAGTGAACGCCAAATGGGGGGGAGTTCATTCTACTTTCCTCTGGGATGGTGGTTGACATTGGAATGGGAGGAAGCCAATAAAGGGGTCTAGAAGTAAAAAAGAATAAGGATATTAATCCATGAACACGACTCTCATTACATATATGTGCTCTGCCTTCCAATGACACATTGATCCTTGTTAGAAATGTGTTATAGTCTCTTTTGGGGAAACTCAGTTCTCCTTAGCTCTATCTTGAGTATACAATGTGATTGCTTTCCAATGATAAACATTACTATTGAGTCCTTAGCCATTGTTTGGATTCCCCATATATAAACCACTTTGAATTGATACCTTTTGGTGGGAGAAGTCAATATGCAACTTCGTGGTTAACTATTGTTGTGGCTAGTTAAACCCCAACACATAAATTACTTAACTGTGTAAATAACTAATTTCCATGTAGAGCCAAACATATCCTTTTGCTCAAGATTTTATTTATTTATCTTAGTGATGTGTATTGTGAAAGAAGGGCATACTTTTTGTTTAGTTTCCATGATTTTAAAAGAAAAGATGACCTTTGTATAGATCGAGATCCTCCCTAGATTTGTATCTGGTGTAAATTGAGGATAGGTAACCTGTGTACATTTTTATATTAAAATAATTTCTTATGTCAATGGGGGCGATCCCTTTGTGCATTTCTACTCATATAATTAAAAGACAACGACCTACTTAGTAGTGTTAACATATTGTGAAAGAACGACTTTTTCTCTAAAGAAAAAGGGCGTGGCCTTTAGAGGCTATTGTGTCTATATATATAAGTAGGTGTTGGTATGATTAGTAAGAATAAGGGACACTCGTTGATACCGTCTTCTGTTGGTCTTCACAGTTATCTTTAGTGAATGAAGGATGTACTCTAAATACCTTTTTGTGATACTAATAAATAGAGTGGGTGCATTACTGATAGACCGGGTGAGGAAAGGGTAAAGGCATAAGAACATTGAGTTAAATTATATTATACCACAATTACATATGTGAGTTATATATTCTTGATGTATAAATAAAGACTTAGTCTTAGCCTGCTGTAAAGAGACTTTCGAGAAAAGAAAAATGAATTGCAATGGTTGCATTGCATATTTGTAACCCTCTTTTATGGATAAAATAATAAAAAGATTAATAATTCTTGGTGAACGCAACCCTTGGTTGGGGTGAACCACATATATGGATGTCATTCTCTTACCTTTATATCTTATTTGTTTTTTATTTATGCAAGTTGACCTAAGTCAATGCTTTGTAAAGTCTTTCCTTTCTAATAGAATTATTCTCTCCTTTAAGTATACACAATGAATGAGATTTGGACCATGTTACTTGAATACATATATTAAGACTTTGTACATAAGCAATATATAAATGTTTATGTTCAAGAGAATCTAATAAAATCATAAAGTTTATCATTAATGGATGGTGGTTAATAAATGATATAAATATTATATACATGTGATAATTATTATCATGAGCCAATAAGTTACTTCTAAAAATATATTTTGAAGTTAAGATTATTTCCATGGTGGCAATGCCATCATTGTATAGTTAGTAAGTATACATCAATTTATTGTTAGTAAGTATAGATGATTGACTTATGTAATATGAGTATTCATTAGGTAACGGGAACAATCCTTGATATAAGGAGGAGGCTATGTGTGTTAACATGAAACCATGTTATATCATGTTTCTTCCATACAATTAGATACATCAAAATGGACACTTTATGTAAATTGATTGTGTATTTAATGTAAAGGTTTATTATAGTTGGGAGTAGCCATACCTTTAGATGCTTAGAAGGATGATTAAGTGTCTATAATCTAAGTAAGTGAGAATTATATTATTTAGAATAAGTGTTTGGTAAAAAAGAATAACCAAGGATTTCACAGATATTATGACATGGCCTAACATAATCAAAGGACTAAATCATTCATGGTAAAAGTTATTAGAAATAATTATATTTGTACTTTTATGTATAAATTATGGAAACATACCATATCAATACTCCATCTCGTCATGTGATTGGAGGTACTAAAATTTTGAGTTGTGTAGGCAAAAAAAAACGTAAGCCCATTTCCCAAAATAGTAATGAGGAAATTGGATATGTTACAAATGGTATTATAGTAAGTTCTCAACATTTGGACCTAATGGACTCATCCGCATACATGTATGTTGTGAACTTTGTGATTTGAATACGAGATTTTATGTTTACTCATTGGCATGCATGCTATAGAAAGAATATTGTTTTAATATTATGATAGCCAAAGTACATGAACTAGTTCACTTAGAAGCATGTTCTTGAATGCGTGAAGCTAGTTTCCTAAACTAAAAAGAAGAAATAAATGCATGAAGGGTGAAATGTTGTCTGAAGGTCGCAAGGTGATATGTTTGATTTCATTAAATTGTAAAGATTTGTGAAAAATAAAATGTATGCATTACCATGCTAACAATAATTAAAATTGGCATACTTATGCAAATATATGCTTGTGCTATTTTCTTTGCATCATGTTGACTCCAATGCCAGTCTATATATAAATTGTCGAGATTATGCCAGAAAAGTTCAAAGTGTTGTGAGTTTATCTACGATAAATGACTAATGGATACATGATGTAGTTAAGCTAGTAATATCTTAAACAATTTAATAGGTATTCAAGCTTATGCCAAGTAGGGAAAAAGTTATGATTAGTGTACTAAACGAGCAACTTAATGAGTAATATATCCAAGTATAAGTAACTAATATAGAACTGTAGACATGCCAAGTTAAACTATAAGGACATGACTTTGATTACATGCAAGATAATGTATGAAAAATGCATAAGGATAGATATTGTTGCATCTAGATTAGTGCATTATGTAAAATACTAGTGTTTAAATGCATATGGGAAGAAACTTGTTGATATGTAATTTAACATCTTTCTTAAATTTATGTTGACAAAAGAGAATATTATGTAAATAAACATTGCAAAGAGATGTTAGTGTAATGTACATGTACACTTGGTAACAATAGACTTCTCCAAACTGAAGCAAAGATAATGGAAATGGTAATGTAAATTCAAGCTTATGGAAGTTAGATATGAGTTATGCTTAAGACACATGTTAGTGAAAGTTACATTTCAGTGTAGTTATGACTAAGTTGTTGAGAAAGTCACCCATTGAGATTATGCAAAATAATATTTTGTTGTATCAAAAGTTTATGGACATTCAAAATACGAGCTAGCTATTATATTTTATAATTTGTTTCATTAGATGATGATGTAAATAATATCTGGCAATAAACTGTGAGTAAGGAATGCATGTACACATGGTTGCAAGAAGCACTATTGAATGGGAATCAGTAAGATAATTAAAAAACAAAGGATAAATTTTGTGATGGAAACATGTAACATCTAGAATTGATTCCTTGATTATTATGAAAGGTTACCAAGATATTATCACTTGATTAAAAAATCATATTATGGAAAAAAAATAGTTTAGATAACTTGATATGCCAAGAATATACTTTGTAAGAATTTTCTATTTTTTTTTTATTGAAATGCTTGAGTATGGTAACCATACTCAAGTTGTGTATATGGCATATCTATGATAAGGAAATTGATTCATATAATTTTTGTATGGTTTATACATGCATATGTACTATAGGTATCAAGTTATGCAAAGTGATAATGTGTTGTTTAAACATGTTGGATGTCTAATATTGCTACTCAAGTATTGGAAGACTTGGATAAATATGCCATGATGTTGAGCGGGTAAGCTCTAAGGCATCAAGATTATTGAGTTGCCATGTTGTTATGGTGTTAAGTTGGTGGGCTTAGGAACATCAAGGATGTTCAAAATAATTAAAAGTTTGGTTTGATGTAGAGCTAGTAGGATATAGAACATTGGGTATAATTAGTGATTATTATGATACTTCATGTATTCAATATTTCTTTTTGAAAAAGTATTAAATATTTGTCATTGTGACTAATAATGCCTAGAAGTTATTGCAAGTAATGAACTATGACAGTTCCAATAAGACCATAACTGAAGAACTAAATATGAATATATAAAACTTGTAATAAGAAAAATAAATTTAATACAACTAAAGACTTCAAATGAAGAATTATGAAACTTTTGAGTTGACCACGGGGGACGCCATGAGTTATAAGGCTCTTAAATTTTTAAGATATCTTTATACACTAATAAGACAAAATACATATAGAATTAACTAACTAATAAAACGGGAAGAAAAATTTGGATAGTGAAAATGTGAATATGCAAGAGAAAAGAAAATGAGTTTGGTGTTGAGCTTGTTGGCTCTAGAGCACATAAATTGTTTAGTCTCATTATGCATAATTACAATATGTAATAAAACTTGAAACTGAGACTTAATTTTCAGAATAAACAAATTGAAACATTAATATTGTTTGGGCACAAAATCTTCTCTGAGCAAAAGAATGAAAGTGAAAAAGAACTGTACTTAATTATGAATCAAGCAGATCTGTTAGGGAGCATCCTCGAAAGGTTTTAGGCTCTAAAATTTATGATAAAAGTAGCATAGAGTTTCTAGTGAGCACCCTGGTGAGGCGTCAGGCTCTATTGAGCACTCTATTGTATTGAAGTCCTAGGAAAAGAGCTATCAAGCTCTGTGATATTTGAGCTTCCAAGGAGCACCTTGGAGAAGTGTTAGGACCAGATAACTTTCAGGATCTGTGGTATTGAGATTTCAGTCTCTGAGGCATTTGGGATTCCATACCCTAAGAGCTTCTAGGATCTTTGTAAGAGATACACCTGAGAGCAGTAAAAAGCTGATGAAGGGTATCCTCCTTGTATCAGATGAATACCTGTTAGGCATATCATGGGGGGCACCTAAGGCTTGGGAAAAATATAAGGGTGAGCCTCTAGCCTTATTTCCAAAAGCACGAGCAACAGGAGGTTTGGTTTGAGTATTGTTTCTAGGGTTAGATTGATTAGTCCCCGCCATTGGATTGACTGGATTTACATTAAGATTAGGATTAGGAGATGAGGGAGGAGGAACCAAATTAATTGATGGGGATCCCAAGAAACGGTTTAGAGAATCGGTGTTAGTATTTTTCCAAAAGAAATGAGTTGATTGATCTTTAGGATCTCTCCTATGATAAGTAAATGGAGTTTCTTCCTATTTATGTAGATTTGATTTACTTCTAGGGTTGTAGGGATGTTCATGGGATCGTTCCTCAGCGGAGTCACAGTTTGGAGTCACTAGGTAGACTTTAAACTCTTCTACCAATATGTATGTCCTTAAAATGCAAGGAGAGAGTGAGTGACAAATAGATAGCTATGTTTAGTTGAAGATTGAGATTATAACCATCTAGATTAATCCAGATGCGATAAGATATGAATTATGCATGGATACTCGCAGATACCTAAGGTAATCCTCTACCTCCCCAGCAACAGTGACAAAAATGTTATCACACAACTTGTAGTTGTCCCGAAAGGTATCCCATCCAGGATGGCAGAGGTGATGAACAACTAAATAGGTGACCCAAGAGATGCCATGGTTCCCAATGCAAGTTGGGAGTCATGTCAACCGAGACTCTCTTCACTTTAGATTAAGAAGAATCACAACCCAGGGGGAGACCCTATAACCAATTAAAGAAGATTAGCCAAAGAAAAGGTTCATAGAGGAGTGTGTAAATTGAGTTACGAAAACCAATGCAAGCTTAGGTGAGCCCAAGAGTTTAAGTGTGGTTGAAGAGGCTTAATATATTAGGAATGTTTCAACCAATAGATGAGTTAGGTCACCTAAGAGGACCAAAGAGATAGATCTAACACCTTGAAATACACAAGTAGGGCCCACTTCATTTAAATAGGGAAATGATTCAAATGGATTCCACAAGGTCAAATTAGGGGTTATATGGAGTTAAGGGCTATTTGATGATGTGTATATATGGATCTAAGGTAAATTAGACATACCCAGGTATGGGATCTTAGCCTATGACACAATCCCCAAGGAGTGCGAATTAACCCAATGAGGCTAGTGCCTTTAGATGGAGGGGAAAATGGAGTCCAAATTATGCCAAATTGTAGATCGGGGTAGTTAACAAAATTATCAAGGTGATTTTTAAGTGTCATGCCCCAAGGTAGGCTAGATATCCATAGATATAAGCTTGAAAATGCATCACCCAATGACCCAAGTGGGGCACAACCCTCAAAATGAGGAATGGGGCCCACAAGGAAAAAATCAAAGGAGTGAATCACTAATGGTAGGTTATCAAATGACAGGAGTGCAAATCAAGTGGGATCTCACCTACCCAAGTGAGCGAACTAGAAAAACTCACCTAACAAAGGAGTGCGACCTCACCCAAGGAAGGATAAGTGCCTTGGAAAATGTGTCAAATGAATCCCAATTGCCACCAAACTGTAGATCTGAATTTTCATGTATGCTATAGAGGTGGGTTCTTTTTATTATTCCCATAGACAAGCTAGATCCAAGTATGTCTAGAAAAAAGTGAAAAATGAGGGTTTTGACATTTAAGATAATATATGGATATGATAGAATAATTCCATAGCTCATGGAACATACCTAGAATATGAAGATGAAAAAGGCTCATGACGAGGATTACTTCCCACAAAGATCAAATGCCAAACTTTGATGAGCCCGTCTTGCCAAAGTTTTTCCTCCTTTGACCAAGTCGATTTTCCTATTCCTGTTAGTCAAGGACACAAAGATCAATCAATCAATAAACAATGGAAAGAGATGCATACAAAGAGATGAGAAACATGAATTGTTGGTACAAAAGAAAAGACAACTCCTTGTCACCCAAAACGTCCTCTTGAAGCTTGAAGGGTAGGACTCCGCACCAATTTGCACCCCTCCAAAACGTCTTCTTTGGTTGCAAAACAATGTTAGTTGAAGATAAAATAAAGATGGACACCAATGTATGAGGAGGGGGTGGTATAGACACTTGATATTACCATTATACCCCCCTTTTGGAGAGCCTTGTGGGATCAGTTTGACAGCGCAGGTACTCCAGGAGGTAGTTTGGGCATTTCATGGTTTTCAAGGAGGATTAAAAATGGAATCAAAGGGTCACTAAGGAATTTGATTTGGGAAATTGATGCAATGTTTTGGCACTTGGTATTCACATAGGTCTTCCAGAGTGAAAACCCCATCTCCCAACTAGTTTTCATTAGTCACTGGGGTCCACATAGGCCATAGGAGGCCTTTTACTACATGTCTCTCACAAATTTTGAGGATTTTTATTATTTGGACATATTATTTATATTATTGTGCCATGGGGATGAGATAGTAGGGATTGATGCCTACAAGCCCCACCATGAGCTTCTTAAGTCATGTCCATGTCATATGAGGTGGGCCCATGTGTTTTATCCCCCTCTAGAGGATGGCATCACCCTCACTTCATCATTCCTAGATATGATGTCACCTCAATTTTGAGTGACCCATGTGATATTCTATGTTGGCTCATCTTAGCCATTGATTATGTTGTGATATCTTTTAATATCAACCACTCATTTCAAAAAGTTTTTATTAGATCTAGGGTTTTGGCCTTTATTATCCTATATAAGGAGGACACCCCCCTCATTGTAAAAAAAGGGGAGGGATCTAGAGATTTTTGGCTCATGGCTATTGGAATAAAAATACTTTCTTGGGAATCTTGGATCTTGGAATTGGAATGCTTGTGGTGATTGTAAATGCTTCTTCCTCTGCACTAACAGACATTGGAGGCCATCTTGATTTTATCTTCAACTAACATTGTTTTGTGGGAAAAGAAGATGTTTTGGAGGGGCGTGAATTGGTGGGGAGGCCTACCCTTCAAGATTCAAGAGGAGTTTTTGGGTGACAGGGAGTTGTTTTTTATTTTGTATCAACAATTCTTGTTTCTCATATCTTTGTATGCATCTCTTTCCATTCTTTATTTATTGATTGATCTTTGTGTCCCTGATTGACAGGAATAGGAAAATCGATTTGGTTGAAGGAGGAAAAACATTGGCAAGAAGGGCTCATCAAAGTTTCGCATTTGATCTTTGTGGAAATTGAGGACATCACAAGCCTCTTCCACCATCATCTTGTAGGTATGTTCCATGAGGTATGAAATTCTTCTATCCTATACATTTATTCTCTTAGATCTCAAAACCCGCATTGATTAAAACCCTCATTTTCACTTTTTTCTAGATATACTTGGATCTAGCTTGTCTTTGGGAATAATAAAAAGAACCCACCTCTATATCATCCATGGAAATTTGGTTCTATAGTTTGGTGGCAATCAGAATTCATTTGACACACTTTCCTCTTTCACATCCCCTTTCACAGTCTCCTCAAAAGCATACATTTTTCTGAAAATTCTTGTCCAGCTTGATGTTTTTCGACTTCACTTACAACATCAAGAATGTATTTTATCTAAGTGGCCTTGAGTACCATATTGTTTGTTCCAATGTTAAGAATAACACAGATATGTTAATAAGTAGTCGAACTCACCATGTAATGCTGAGATTTGTCCGATATGTCTTGACGTGAGAGATATGCCTCTCTTGACCCCGTTTCAATGAACACACTTGAAATTTGATGTTTGTCCACTTGTTCACATGCTTCTTGTATAATTACTTAGCAACCACAACTTCTTCAATTGCATAAGTTTATTAGTACACAAATTCTTCATGTCAAACTTGTATGAAGGCATAGTGAGATTCTACCATATATCCCTAATATGCTCCTTACTGGCACTAGTTTGTTACTATTAATTATCCTTTTTTCGTGTTATCAATAAGTAACTAACTTATCTAAAACCCAATTTCCTCAAAACTACACATTATTAGACATCTTATTGCTCACATGTGATATCATGATCTCAACTCATCAACCCATGTTTTTGTTCACATGCCACCTCAACAACTTCAAGATCAACAAAATCGATTTTCTCAACATTATCCACTACCGCATGGTTCCCTTAATATTTAGTTCCATTCTGCTACTTGGTAACTCCAACACTCTATTAGAGTGTCTTTCCTTATTAACCTATGCATCTGTGATATTTCCGCCAACACCTATAGAGTCACTAACAATGAAATAGTTAATTGGATTAAAGATTTGCTATCACTCACCTTGTAGTTGCCTATGTGAGGTGGATCCAGGATGGATGGTAGAGGGGCAAGCAACTAAGGGGTGGAACCACGACTGCCTAGACTCCCAAATGGATGGTTTTCATGCATATCAAGGTAGCCTTCACTTTATGTTATTCTATTCCAAGACAACAATGGTGGAGACCTAGATCTGCTCCTGACAGGAGAGATCAGACCTAGACACCAGAAAAAGATCAGATGGGGCTTCAGGGTACTTAAGGTGCAAGGTAAATGGAAACCCTATCTATAGGGTTTAGGTACTAGCAACTAATGGAGATGACCTCTATCTTGGGAAACATAACTTTTGACAGGGTGAGCAAGAATAGAGTTGGGACTATCTAGTACCATGGAAATAGACTTAGTGAAAGATAGGTGACTTGAGTTATCAATGAGTGCTGGTAAGGGAAATGGGAGGAGATCTTAAGGATAGGGCTAGCACTAGCTAGGAAATCAGTGCCTTGTGTGTATTGGGAAATGGAGTCAGTAACAACCCAACATTTTAGTGAACCCACCTGTGATACACCTTGATCTACGAACCAAAAAATAGTTGTTTCAAAAAAGCTAAGGTACAGAAAAGCCAACTCAATGGAAGGCTAGCACTAGGGCTTGGAAAGACAGATATATAGTTCTAGGGTTATCTGGGGGCTAATAACTCAGCGTTGAAGGAGAAATATGGCCAGGGTCACCCGATCTACAAGCCCAAATCAGAAAATCAACAGAAAAATCAGATCTAGAGAAGTCAAAATCTGATGAGGGCTAGGAGGTTGAAAACCAAATTTTTAGATCCAGGGGTGTTCTGGAGTGCTTGGACCCTGATCTATCAGCCTATCTTGTTAGATTTCAGAAAAAGTTTGAATTAAAGCTAGGTACAATGGAATAAGATCTGAAAAGAAGAGACTTACATGTTGGATCTTACCTATAAAATCTTGTAGAAGTCTTTAACAGTGATGATATTTTCTATCCCAATCAATTTTGGAAGATCCCCATGATTTCTATGGCATATGCAAGCTCCAAGCCACTAAATCTCCCCCTACCCAGCATGAGCAAACGTTAACCATATCAAATTTTCCAATACAAGATAAAGAAACTAAATGCTACAAGAAAGTAAAATGAAGTAATCATATATCACAATGAAACTAATGAAAACCCCTTGATACAAGACGAAGAAAACCAAGCGAGTTGAGCCCCCCCTACAAAAACACTCCAGCCAAAACGCCCTCCTGTAGACAAAACAATGATAGCCAAAAAATATAGATCTCACAAGAATTTCCACAATGCTAGGAAGCTGAATATTTTCCAATCACCATTTGAGAACATCAGATGTAAAGCATATCCATAAAATTTCCACAAAAAATCTTTCTATTATTCAGATCCAAGAGCCAAAGACCCCTTACAAATGAGAAGCTCTCTCCTTTAGATAGAAATGAAACTTAATCATAATTGAATCCTAACCACTTTCAAAACTAGTGGCTAAGATTAAAAGATGAAATGTTCTAATAAATGGTTGAGATGAGCTCAACATACAACACATGGATCAATATAACCATAATTTATCAAAATGGACTAAAAACACCCATAAAGAGGGTAACCCACTCAACAAGAAATAAATGAAGCACATGGTGGGTCCAAGGAGTGTTTGACTAACTCCCTCTGGGTGTCCCCATGGCACAATAAAATAATATAATGATTTAATTCTTTGAATTTTGTGCCTCAAGGAAATTGTGAGCCTCCAAAAGAGCTCCAGAAAATAATATAAAAATGCCCAAAAATAGGTGTGGGCCCAATCAGGAGCTGCAAGTGCTGGAGAAGGTGTGGAGTTCATCACTCTCATCATCATGACTCATCCCATGTCATTTCCTTACCTCAGTATCCCAAATCTATTTCTTCAATAGCCATTTAATCATTTTTTAATCTACCTCAGGAAATGTGATCCTACCAAAATAGCCTCCTAGGGTGCCTGCATTGTCAAACTGATCCCACCAAACTCTCTGGGATGGGGGTACTATGGTACAAACAAGTGGCTGCACCCCCCTATGCCCATACAACACCCTAGGAGATCCAACTGAAACATATCCCTGCTCAAAAATATCAATCTGTGAAGAAAAACTGCATCAGAAAGGTAGAATGAGCTTGATCACATCTGTAACATGGGGGATTCATGTGTTGACCAATATCCTATCACGTTAGTTCATATTGTGGGTTTTAAAATTATCAAAAATTGAACCAATATATTGCAGGTATTTGGCGGATGAGGGGTTTAAGGTGGGGGTGGGTAGGGTGGTTTATAAGGATTGAGGTATAAAAAGGGGTGGGGAGGATTTTTTAAGTATTGGGAGGGGGTTTCAACAAAAATGGTTTGGGTCAATATCTCTAGAAATTAAGGGTATTCTTTAATATCCCACGATCGCATGTGCTATGTGAGAGGTTCACTGAGTAAAGTCCCCATGATCTGTAAGTGCCCGGAACTGGAAATAAACTGTCTCATTAGAATCAGAGAGTCCAAATCCATCTAAGGTGTATACTCATACCCCTCATAGGTCTCTATCTGATCATCAATCATATCCATTAAACAATATAACCATCTGTGAATAATCAGACACCAATAATAACTCAAACTATATCCATACGCTGCAAGTGTTAAAAGGTTAAGACATGCTCTAGAACTCATTCAAGTAACAATCACAACAAGTAGCATTCATTTCACTGGAGGTGCATCAACCAATACATATATAAGGCTTTATTTATTATTACTTAGACTTAGACTTTCAAGACTATACTCACTTCATAGCTGTAGTCATTTTTCTAGTGAAGGGTGGAGGATGAAATTGACAAGGCTTAAAGAAAAGGATGAATTCCTACTCAACACCATGACACTTTGGATATGGAAAGGGAATACTCACTATAGCCAATGTTGGACAAACAACAACACAAGGAATGGCAGTGCCTCACAAATGGGTGAGTTGTTTAGAGAGTGCTTATTCAACTTAAGCATCATGACTACATCAAGCTTGATCCAAGTTCAGTAGGATCATCATTTTATTCCATGGCCTTTTTGGCCTATATGACCCTTTTGGGACTTCACCAATTCTTAAAAGCACAACTAATCATAGCTTTCATCTGGGACATATTTATTTTTATAAGGTCAACAATATTTGGATATAACATATTTTTAACCATTGCTTTTTTTGGACCTTTTCTTATACTCTTCAAGGAGTATTTTAACATTTCATTGCTCTTTCCCTCTTTACACATGTTAAGAAACACAGTTTTATAATTTTCATTTTCCATGGGCGCGTATTCAATATTTCCAATATAAGCAGTACATGAGCTTTCATTTTTAGCCAACAACATCTCAAGTGACTTGGGGGAGTTCTGTACAATGCCAAACATCAGGACAACTGACCAGGATGATTTAGGCATACAATTCAACTTACCAAATGCAATTTTTGTCACCAACTCATAGCCGAGACACAATATAAACAGGGAAGTTTGTCCAACAAAAGTTCTAGCTGGGAAAAAGGTCCCCCATGCCATAAGTCAAGAAGTCAGACAGGTTGAAAACTAAAATGGAAGGTAATGGATGGGTGAATACAATGAATGATGGAGCCAACCCTAGCAATCCAAAACAATGGTGGAAGTGACTACCTCTATTCTCCCTGAGGAGGGTAAAACCAATGAGTATAGATCAAGAACTTCCAAGTCTAAGTAAGGACATCAATAGATAGTACAAGATACAACCAAGTCCATATAATTATCACTGCCAGATCATGATACCACAAGTTAATACATGTCACAAAAATCAGTATAAGCACAATAATAACCATAACACAATATAAAATGTTGAGTCATAACCATGCAATATAATCCATCTGAGACACCATCTGTCCAATGAGAAAGAACTGATACAAAACTGGGCATCAATGACTGCTCTGAAATGACATAAATGGTTACATCGGTCCTCAAATCCGAGTGTCCCGAGACACAGTCCTGACATGGGAGAGTACAATAGTCCACTAATATAATAATGATCCATCAAAACTGCTCATCTTAGCATCTCATATGTAGGAGATCTGCCTGAAAAAAGTACCGTGTCTGAAAAATAGAATATGGTAGCCTAGATACTATATATGTGATAACAAGATTATCTGTCATATTCAATTCCACTTCTTATGCATCCTCAACTGCTACACATGCAACTTTAAAATTTGAAAATTGACTATATCCACTGCTAAAACCATTGCAGTATTATCAATCTCTTCCATTGATGGTGAGGTGGTGTTCTAATGTTCATATTAATTATGTATGCATACACCTCTTATCAAATTATTGAGCAATTTTGGGATTATTATTAATTTCTTGTTCATTGTGCATTACACAAATTCAACTTGTTTAACTACTATTCAGATAGTCACATTTCCCCTTTCACATCCTCCTCAAAAGCATATACTTTTTCTGAAAATTCTTATCCAACATGATGTTTTTCGACTTCACTTAGAGCATCAAGAATGTATATTATCTAAGTGTCTTTGAGTACCATAGTTCTAGTTGCAATGTTAAGAGTAACACAGATATGTTAATAAGCAGTCGAACTCAACATGTAAAACTGAGATTTGTCCGATATGTCCTAATGAAAAGATTTGCCTCTCTTGACCCCGTTTCAATGACCACAATTGACATGTGATGTTCATCCACTTGTTCACATGCTCTTTGTATAATTATTTAACAACTACAACCCATTCAATTGGATAAGTTAATTAATACACAAATTCTTCGTGTCAAACTTGTATGCAGGCACAATGAGATTCCACGTTATATCCCTAATATGTTCCTTAATGGTGCGGGTTTGTTAAATTTCCTTTTGTTGTGTTATCAATCGGTAAGTAACTTAGGTAAGACCCAAGTTCCTCAAAAATCAACATCATCATACATCTTGCTCATATGTGATATCATGATATGAGCTCATCAACCCATGTTTTCATTCACATCCCACCTTAACAACTTCAAGATCAACAACATAGATTTTCTCCACGTTATTAGATATCTTCTTGCTCATATGTGATACCGTGATCTGAGCTCATCAACCCATGTTTTCTTTCACATCCCATCTCAATAACTTCAAGATCAACAGCAACAATTTTCTCAACATTTCCACTACCGCATGGTGCCCTTAATCTTTAGTTTCATCGCATTTCCTTCTGCTAATTTCTAACTCCAACACTCTATTAGAGTGTCTTTCCTTATCAGCCTATGCATCTGTGATATTTCCAACAACATTAATAGAGTCACAAACCTTTAAACGGTTAATTATATTAAGATTATATTTCATATTCAATTTCACTTCTTATGCATCCTCAACTGATACACATGCAACTTTAAAGTTTGAATTTTTGTCAACTATATTATCCACTGGAAAAACCATTGAAGTAATATCGTTCTCTTCCATTGATGGTGAGGTGGTGTTCAGATGTTCATATTAATTATGTATATCGACACCTCTTATCAAATTATCCATCAATTTTGGCATTATTATTAATTTCTTGTTCATTGTACATTACACAAATTCAACTTGTTTTAGCTACTAGTCTGGTAGTCGCATGTCCCCTTTCACATCCTCCTCAAAAGCACATATTTCTATGAAAATTCTTATCCAACCTGATGTTTTTCAGCTTCACTTACAACATTCAGAATGTATATATCTAAGTGGTCTTGAGTAGCATATTTCTGGTTGCAATGTTAAGAATAATGCAGATATGTTAAGAAGTAGTTGAATCACCATGTAAAACTCGGATTTGTCTGATACGTCCTGACGGGAAAGAGATGCCTCTCTTGACCCAGTTTCAATGACCACAATTGACATGTGATGTTCATCCACTTGTTCACACGCTCCTTGTATAATTACTTAACATCCTGTAAGTAGGAATATTTCACCTTCTGTGGATAGTAAGGTGTTCCATTGGCCTGAATGGTTCAGATCTAGAACAAATGAATGACAAAGGATGAAGACTCTCGCTGGACACCGTAGATACCTGGAATGTGATGCTTTGATAGAAACCCTGTGTACCTGCAATCAGATCAAACACGCAAACACATCAAAGTTGCCAGAATATAATCTACTGATCCATGTTAGTGACTAAGGAATCTAACAACATATACATGTGAAATCAACAACAACAGTAATGTAGGACAGAAATCAGCTTTGCATTAAGATAAAATGGAGAAGTTTACAACCAATTAAGCCTTATTATTGACATGCATCTCCATGAAACCAAACACTTTCATCCCCATAAGCTCCAACTTTCCTCTCTCTGCTCTCAAATGGCTTAGGCCAAGTGATCAATCCAACAGCATAACAATACCTTAAGAGTTCTCCCCCTCAACCATGACCATGAGCTTGCATTTATAGGGCTTAATGGAGAGGAATGGTTGAGATATTTGTGGATGAGGTGGCCTCTAAGATCCTATTATGGGGGATCTCGAGCTCAACTGACCCACAATGATAGGGATAAGGGAGGCCACGAGGCTTATGCTCTAGAAGACTCGAGAAACTTCTCTTTTTCCCTTTTTACCTAGGGTACCGTGTTTCTCCTCTTATGACAGAGCGGTTCAGGTAAGAACTGCTTATGGACCAAGGGCAACAGGTGGTGGCACCACCTATGGCAAACAGCAGAAGGGCGATGCGAATAAGGAACTGCTCATGGCTAACAAGGAAAGCGCGGTGTTGAGCATTTTTATGAAAGATTGACAAATGGTATGAGTTTCCTCTCCAAGTGCTGGGATTAAGGGTAAGTAGGTATGTCAAAAGGTCCTATCACATGATGGTGATAGGATTTTAGTATAACACATCCACAACTCCTTCAATTAGATAAGTTAATTAGTACACAGATTCTTCATGTCAAACTTGTATGCAGGCACAGTGAGATTCTACCTTATATCCCTAAGACACTCCTTAATGGGACTCAGACCTTTGATACTAGGTTTAAAGAGCGTGATCAAAGTGTTGTAACAAACGCTTGTCGACCTTTTCTATTTTATGAAAGTGAGAAAAAGTCGTAAACAAACTTCCAAAGCTTTTTGCTATAGTTCTCCTATCCTGCAATCAACTCAGAAACAAGTGTTAAATGCATTCATAACTAGCATTAAGGGATTACGACAGATACATTTTGAATAAAAAGTAATTTTAATTCAAAACTATAGCATGTTAGAGCCAAAAATGCCTATATAAGTCTTGTAAATAGTAAAAAATCAAATCATTTCACTATTTACCTACAGTGGAGAGCATTTGGAGCACTTTCTTAGCTAGATCTTCTGCAGCTGATACCAGAAGTTCCCATTGCCCGATTTGAGCACCGTCAGTTGCAGGTAACAACAAAAATCGTACTCTTTCTTTTCATAGTGTTTATTTTGAGTTTTGATGGGGTTTTGGGCTCATATGGCAAGCCCTAAAACCTTAAAAGCGGGCATTGCGCATACCCTTTGCAGGATACATGGTACCACCTGAGAACTGCGCTGAAAGCATAGTTGGCAGGTGTTGCCACTGCCTATCTCCAATGATGCACAGGCGGTGCCAGCCATGGAGATTTTAAACTAATAGCATGAGAAATAATGAGTCATTATTTTGATTTTTAATGATTAGAGATGATTCTAATGCATGCTATGATTGTTTTTGACAGGTTTTGGTTGCTCAAAACATGGTGATATGGAAATAAAGACAACATGACAATGATTATGCTTTCGCTGAGAGAAATGTGGGTTGTATAGCTGCATTACGAGACTGTGGGATCCTGAAATTTTTTCGGACTCCAAGCATGGTGTCACATGAGCAGTTACTAGAACACATACTGTGGATGTTGAATCTAGAGTAGCAGTACTTCGAGGTGGGGGCCCATATACTAACATTGGAAGTAGATGATATCTATTTCTTGACTGATCTCCTCGAGACGGGGTGCCTCCATCTCACTAACAAGTTCCCGTGGAGGGGATATTACCACTCGAGAGCTTATGGATTGTCACTGTGCTCCAGGGACGAGGACATCAGGGAAGAAAATCCCCATCAGAGCAGTGGCAGATGGGCCTCTATGGACTATCCTATTTACTATGCAGAGGGTGGTCGGGAATCAGGGTGTGCACCAGGATTCTAGGGCATGCATGATGTATGCCATAGAGGCCATGTTACCCACAGTATTCAACTGGGTGGAAGCCATGCTTCCGATATTTAAAGATCAACTGACTAAGTGTCAGCAGGGAGAGCTAAAGAAGTTTGGCTTTGGTTCCATTTTAGCCTGCTTCTTCTTTGTAACATCCCCATGGACAATACATCAAAAATTTCTAATTAATCAAAGAAACAGAAAGAAGGTGTTTGTTTTGACTGTCAAGATATTTTATTGATCATGCAAATAACCGTAAGTCAAGCCGAAATATATGAGAAACTAAATCAGATCTACTTACTTGAATCCAGGGGAAACACACTTCGAGAATCAACTCCTCCCAACCATAGGAGGCAGCAACTCAACGGTTTGCTTCGCTCCACCCCCGAGCTGGATCACCAACCATGCACCAGAACAGCAAGTAACTTCCTCGCGTCACTCAATCCTCAAAGTCCGTAACAAGCTACAACAAGAAAGCTTCCACGCGGCACTCTCTCTCAGAGTCCGTAACAAGCTACAACAAGAAAGCTTCCACGCGGCACTCTCTCTCAGAGTCCGTAACAAGCTAAGCGATGGACTTATGAAACGGGAGAAACACTCAACACATGCATTCACAGCAAGGTTTCTCCATGCACAACACGGCGTCCTGTGCTATTCTAGTGCACTCATACATATAGCTTTTGCCCAGGTCTTATGCCATCCCAATCAAATCTTCAATCAGATCTCTAAATCCCTATGATTTAGGATCTTGTCTGGTTGTTGAGTTTTGGATTGGATTTGATTGGTATCAATCAGTCTAGCTTGCTTACACATGTTCTTTGGTGCCATGGTTGGTGTCCCCTCATGTAGTTGAGTTCTCCAAGTGTTATTTTCTTTATTAATAAATAAATAAAAAAGTTTGTTGTGCAAATGTCATTTGAGTTTTTGAGTTTCATAACTCATTACATGATAATAAAAAAAATAGTACTTTTCAAACCATGAAAATAAAAGTAGTGTCATGGGGGTATTACATTTCTCCCCCGCTTATGCTTAACACCGTCCTCGGTGTTCTTTTTATTCCGATCTCCCTTGCTCATTCTGGAACATGGGGGGATATGCTTCCTGCATTTTATCCTCCATTTCCCAATTTACCTCTTCAAGGCTGAAATGCTTCCATTGCACTTTTATTTGAACGATGGCTCGATTCCGGAGCATACATTCCTTCCTGTCTAGAATGCGGAAAGGTTTGGTTTGGAAATCGCTCGCGGGTTATACCTGAATCACATTCCAGTCAATTATGAGTAGCATCATATATAATGAAACATGAAATACATCATGTACTTCTATATTAGGTGGAAGTGCAAGCTGATAGGCTACCGGTCCTATCTTAGCTAACACTTCAAAAGGTCCACAATACCTTGGCGCTAGTTTGGAACACCTTCCCAAACTCAAAGAACTCTTCTTCGACTCTACCTTTAGATATACGTGATCACCAACGTTGAACTCTCTTGGAGTTCATTTTAAATCCACGTAGGC